>JAGIQG010000016.1:74012899-74074500 GCA_024679065.1 Sphyrna mokarran
ATTGATGGGGTGATTGATGGGGTGATTGATGGGGAGATTGATGGCATAATTGATGGAGTGATTGATGGGGTGATTGATGGGGTGATTGTTGGGGTGATTGATGGGGTGATTGATGGGGTGATTGATGGGGTGATTGATGGGGTGATTGTTGGGGTGATTGATGGGGAGATTGATGGCATAATTGATGGAGTGATTGATGGGGTGGTTGATGGGGTGATTGTTCGGATGATTCATGTGGTGATTGATGGGGTGTTTGATGGGGTGATTGATGGGGTGATTGTTGGGGTGATTGTTGGGGTGATTGATGGGGTGATTGATGGGGTGTTTGATGGGCTGATTGATGGGGTGATTGATGGGGTGATTGATGGGGTGATTGATGGGGAGATTGAGGCATAATTGGATGGAGTGATTGATGGGGTGATTGAGGGTGATTGTTGGGGTGATGATGGGGTGATTGAATGGGGTGATTGATGGGGTGATTGATGGGGTGATTGTTGGGGTGATTGATGGGGAGATTGATGGCATAATTGATGGAGTGATTGATGGGGTGGTTGATGGGGTGATTGTTCGGATGATTCATGTGGGATTGGATGGGTGTTTGATGGGGTGATTGATGGGGTGATTGTTGGGGTGATTGTTGGGGTGATTGATGGGTGATTGATGGGGTGTTTGATGGGTGATGAGGGGTGATTGAGGGGTGATTGATGGGGTGATTGATGGGGTGATTGATGGGGTGATTGTTGGGGTGATTGTTGGGGTGATTGATGGTTTGATTGATGGGGTGATTGATGGCATGATTGATGGGGTGATCGTTACGGTGACTGTTGGTTGAGTGATGGGGTGATTGATGGGGAAATTGATGGGGTGATTGTTGGGGTGATTGTTTTTGGTCATTGCTGGGATGTTTGATGGGGTGATTGATGGGGTGATTCATAGGTTGATTGATGGGGTGATTAATGGAGTGATTGTTGTTCTGATTGATGGGGTGATTGTTGTGGTGATTGCTGGGGTGATTGATGGGGTGATTGATGGGGTGATTGATGGGGTGATTGATGGGGTGATTGTTGGGGTGATTGATGGGGTGATTGATGGTGTGATTGTTGGGGTGATTGATGGGGTGATTGTGGGGTGATTGATGGGGTGATTGATGGGGTGATTGATGGCGTGATTGATGGGGTGATTGTTACGGTGACTGTTGGTTGAGTGATGGGGTGATTGATGGGGAAATTGATGGGGTGATTGTTGGGGTGATTGTTTTTGGTCATTGCTGGGATGTTTGATGGGGTGATTGATGGGGTGATTCATAGGTTGATTGATGGGGTGATTGATGGGGTGATTGTTGGGGTGATTAATGGAGTGATTGTTGTGCTGATTGATGGGGTGATTGTTGTGGTGATTGATGGGGTGATTGATGGGGTGATTGATGGAGTGATTGATGGGGTGATTGTTGGGGTGATTGATGGGGTGATTGATGCGGTGATTCATGTGTGATTGATGGGGTGATTGTTCGGGTAATTAGAACATAGAACATAGAACAATACAGCACAGAACAGGCCCTTCGGCCTTCGATGTTGTGCCGACCAAAATAAAAAGCAATGCCCCTCCAAACTAAACCATTCCCTTCTCTTCCATATACTTATCAACTAACCTCTTAAACGCCACCAAACTTGGCGCATCTACAACAGCTGCAGGCAGGGCATTCCACTCCCTAATCACTCTTTGAGTAAAGAACCTACCTCTGATATCCGTCCTATAACTCATACCCCTAATTTAAAGCTGTGTCCCCTCGTGCTAGCTTTCTCCATCCTAGGAAAAAGGCTATCACTGTCCACCCTATCTAAACCTCTAATCATCTTATATGCTTCAATAAGATCCCCTCTTAGCCGCCTCCTTTCTAACGAAAACAACCTCAAATCCTTCAACCTCTCTTCATAGGACCTGCCCTCCATACCAGGCAACATCCTGGTAAACCTCCTCTGTACCCTCTCCAATGCCTCCACATCTTTCTTATAATGTGGGGACCAGAACTGCACACAATACTCCAAGTGCGGCCGCACTAGAGTTTTGTACAGTTGCAACATGATGCTGCGGCTCCTAAATTCAATCCCCCTACCAATAAAAGCTAAGACTCCATATGCCTTCTTAACAACTTTATCCACTTGACTGCCTACTTTCAGGGATCTATTGACACATACACCAAGATCCTTCTGTTCCTCAACACTATTAAGAGCCCTACCATTAGCCCTATACTCTACACATTTATTGTTCCTGCCAAAGTGCATTACCTCACACTTTTCCACATTAAACTCCATTTGCCACCTCTCGGCCCAGCTCTGCAACTTGTCCAAGTCACTCTGTAAACTAAAACACCCCTCTTCACTATCTACCACACCACCAACTTTAGTATCATCTGCAAATTTACTGATCCATCCCTCAATACCCTCATCCAGATCATTTATAAAAATTACAAACAGCAGGGGCCCCAAAACAGACCCCTGAGGCACACCACTCGTCACCGAACTCCACGATGAATATCTCCCATCAACCACCACCCTCTGTCTTCTATCTGCCAGCCAATTCCTAATCCAATTAGCTAAATCACCCTCTATTCCACACATCTGCATTTTCTGTAGAAGTCTTCCATGGGCCACCTTATCAAACGCCTTACTAAAGTCCATATATACTACATCAACCGCCTTACCCCCATCCACCTCTCTGGTCACTTTCTCAAAAAACTCAATGAGGTTAGTAAGGCATGACCTACCCTTCACGAAACCATGCTGACTATCCCCAATCAATTCATTTCTCTCTAAATAACTATAAATCCTATCCCTAATAATTCTCTCCAATACCTTGCCCACCACAGAAGTAAGACTCACTGGCCTATAATTCCCAGGAAGGTCTCCCCCTCTGGTTCAGGTGTAGACCATCTCTCTTGAAGAGGTCCCACCTATCCCAGAATGAGTCCCAATTGTTAAGGAACCTGAACCCCTCCCTCCTGCACCATCCACGCAGCCATGAGTTCAAATTATCCCTTTCTCTGTTCATCTCTAAACTATCTCTTGGCACATATTGTTGGGGTGATTAATGTGGTGATTGTTGGGGTGACTGATGGGGTGATTGATGGCGTGATTGTTGGGGTGATTGCTGGGCTGATTGATGGCGTGATTGAAGGGTTATTGTTGGGGTGATTAATGGGGTGATTGTTGGGGTGATTGATGGGGTGATTAATGGGGTGATTGTTGGGGTTATTGTTGGGGTGATTGATTGGGAGATTGATGGGATGATTGATGGGGTGATTGATGGTGTGATTGTTGGGGTGATTGTTGGGCTGATTGATGGGGAGATTGATGGGGTGATCGATGGGGTGATCGATGGAGTGATCGATAGGGTGATTGTTGGGGTGATTTGTGGGGGATGATGGGTGATTGTTGGGGTGATTTATGGGGAGATCAGTGGGGTGATTAATGGGGGTGATTGATGGGGTGATTTATGGGGAGATCGATGGGGTGATTGATGGATTGATTGATGGGGTGTTTGATGGCATAATTGATCGAGTGATTGATAGGGTGATTGATGGGGTGATTGATGGGGTGATGAATGTGGTGATTGATGGGGTGATTGATGGAGAGATTGATGGGGTGATCGTTGGGATGATTGGTGGGGTGAATGATGTGGTGATTGTTGGGGTGATTGTTGGGGTGATTTTTGGGCTGATGAATGTGGTGACTGATTGGTTAATTGATGGTGTGATTGATGGGGTGATTGATGGGGTGATTGATGGGGTGATTGATGGGGTGATAGATGGGGTGATTGTTGGGGTGAATGGTGGGGTGATTGTTGAGGTGATTGATGTGGTGATTGATGGGGTGATCGATGGGGTGATTGATGGGGTGATTGATGGGGTGATTGATGGGGTGATTGTTGGGGTGATTGTTGGGGTGATTGTTGGGGTGATTGATGGGGTGATTGATGGGGTGATTGATGGCGTGATTGATGGGGTGATTTATGGGGTGATTGATGGATTGATTTGGGTGATGATGGGGGATTGATGGGGTGATTGTTGGGCTGATTGATGGGGTGATTGTTGGGCTGATTGATGGGGTGATTGTTGGGCTGATTGATGGCGTGATTGATGGGCTATTGTTGTGGTGATTAATGGGGTGATTGATGGGGTGATTGATGGGGAGATTGTTGGTGTGATTGTTGCGGTGATTGATGGGGTGATTGTTGGTGTGATTGTTGCGGTGATTGTTGGGTTGATTGATGGGGTGACTGATTGTTTAATTAATGGCGTGTTTGATGGGGTGATTGTTGGTGTGATTGTTTGGGTGATTGTTGGGGTGGTTGATGCGGTGATTGATGGGCTGATTGTTGGTGTGAGTGTTGGGGTGATTGATGAGGTGATTGATAGCGTCATTGTTTGGGTGATTAATGGAGTGATTGATGTAGTGACTGATGGGATGATTAATGGGGTGATTATTGGGGTGATTGATGAGGTGATTGATGGGGTGATTGCTGGGGTGATTGTTAGGGTGATTGTTGGACTGATTGATGGGGTGATTGTTGGGGTGATTGATGGGGTGATTGATGGGGTGATTGATGGGGTGATTGTTGGGGTGATTGATGGAGTGATTGATGGGGTAATTGATGGAGTGATCGATGGTGTGATTGTTGTGGTCATTGACGGGGTGATTGATGGGTGATCGATGGGGTGATCGATAGGGTGATTGTTGGGGTTATTGATGGGGTGATTATCAGGGTGATTGATGGGGTGATTGTTGGGGTGATTTTTGGAGTGTATGTTGGGGTGATTGATGGGGTGATTGTTGGGGTCATTGATTGGGTGACTGTTGGGGTGATTTTTGGTGTCATTGATGGGGTGATTATTGGGGTGATTGATGGGGTGATTGATATTCTAATTGTTGGGGTGATTGATGGGGTGATTGTTGGAATGATTGATGAGGTGATTGTTGGAATGATTGATGGGGTGATTGATCGGGTGATTGATGGGGTCATTGATGGGGTGATTGTTGGGGTGATTAATGGGATGATTGTTGGAAATGATGAGGGGTGATTGTTGAATGATTGATGGGGTGATTGAAGGGGGATTAATGGGATGATTGATCGGGTGATTGATGGGGGATTGATAGGGTGATTGATGGGGTGATTCTTTGGTGATTGTTGGGGTTATTGATGGGGTGACTGTGGGGTGATTGTTGGGGTCATTAATGGGCTGATTATTGGGTGATTTATGGGGTGATTGTTGGGTGATTGTTGGGTGATGAGGGGTGATTGATGGGGTGGGTGATTTTATGGGGTGATTGATGGGGTGATTGTTGGGGTGATTGTTGGGGTGATTGTTGGGGTGATTGATGGGGTGATTGATGGGGTGATTTATGGGGTGATTGATGGGGTGATTGTTTGGATGATTGTTGGGGTGATTGTTCAGGTCATTGTTGGGGGATTGATGGGGTGATCGTTGGGGTAATTGATGGGCTGATTGATGGGGTGTTTGATGGGGTGATTGATGGCGAGAACGATAGGGTGATTTTTAGGGTCATTGTTGGGGGATTGATGGGCTGATTGTTGGGGTGATTGTTGGGGTGATTTTTTGCTTCATTGTTGGGGGATTTTTGGGGTGATCGATGGGGTGACCGATGGGGCGATCGATGGGGTAATTGATGGAGTGATTGACGGCATATTGATAAAGTGATTGATAGGGTGATTGGTGGGGTGATTGTTGGGGTGATTGATGAGGTCATTGATGGGGAGTTCGATGGGGTGATTGATGGTGTGATTGATGGGGTGATTAATGGGGTGATTGATGGGGGATTGATGGGGTCATTGATGGGGTGATTGATAGGGTGATTGATGGGGAGATCGATGGGGAGATCGATGGGGTGATTGATGGGGTGATTGATAGGGGATTGATGGGGCAATTAATGTGGTGATTGTTGGGGTTATTGATGGGGTGATTGTTGGGCTGATTGATGGGGTGATTGATGGGGTGATTGTTGGGGTGATATGGGGGGATTGATGGGGTGATTGTTGGGCTGATTGTTGGTGATATGGGGGGATTGAGGGTGATTGTGGGCTGATTGTTGGGGTGATTGTTGGGGGATATGGGGGATTGATGGGGGATTGTTGGGCTTATTCATGGGGTGATTGTTTGGGGTGATCGATGGGTGATCGATGGGGTGATTGATGGGGTGATTAATGGGGTGATTATTGGGTGATTGTTGGATGATTGATGGGGTGATTGATGGGGGATTGTTGGGTGATTGTGGACTGATTGGGGGTGATTGTTGGGGTGATTTATGCGCTGATTGATGGGGTGATTGATGGGATGATTGTGGGGCTTATTCATGGGGTGATTGTTGGGGTGATCGATGGGGTGATCGATGGGGTGATTAATGGGGTGATTATTGGGGTGATTGATTGATGATGATGGGGTGATTGATGGGGTGATTGTTGGGGTGATTGTTGGGGTGATTGTTGGAGTGATTGTTGGGGTGATTGATGGGGTGATTGATGGGGTGATTGATGGGGTGATTGATGGGGTGATTGTTGGGGTGATTGATGGGGTGATTGATGGGGTGATTGATGGGGTGATTGTTGGGGTGATTGATGGGGTGATTGATGGGGTGATTGTTGGGGTGATTGATGGGGTGATTGTTGGGGGATTGATGGGGTGATTGTTGGGGTGATTGATGGGGTGATTGATGGGGTTATTGTTGGGTGATTTATGCGCTGATTGATGGCGATTGATGGGTGATTGATGGGGTGATTGATGGGGTTATTGATGGGCTGATTGATGGGGTGATTGATTTGGTGATTGATGGGGTGATCAATGGGGTGATTTTTGGCATGATTGATGGGTTGATTGATTGGCTGATTGAATGGGTGATTGATGGGCAGATTGATGTGGTGATTGATGTGGTGATCGATGGGGTGATTGATGGGGTGATCGATGGGGAGATTGTTGGGGTGATTGATGGGGTGATTGATGGGACAATATGAATGTTGAGGAATGGACATTGGGGGCATTACTGTAAATCAAAGACTGGGTCCTTTCAGTTAGTGGAAACAAGGCTGAATTCTCATTCTGTCTTCCACAGAGCCCTGCCTGATCTGTGCCTCAATCACCTCTCTGTGCTGTTGCTCTGCTGCTAACTGAGGGAGTTACCATGACGTCGATGAGTGATATGAGCATTTTTGGGGAGGCTGCCTCTTTCCTGAGGAAAAGCGATAAGGAGTTAATGGTTTTACAAACCATTGCCTTTGATGGTAAGGTAACATTTCCATTGATGGTCACAGCAGAAACCACCAGGACTCTACAGTCCCGCCGGCAGCACATCCCTGCCCACAGCTTTCCTGCTGGCAGTGGGTGACGTCAGTGGGAATTCCCATTGACATCAGCGGGATGGAGAATCCCACCGCTACCAAAAGACATGCCACATCCTGCTGCGGGAAACATGCACGGGGGAACTGGAGAATCTCAGCTGAGACAATCCATCACCAGCCCGTTTCTTAAGAGCATTTCTGAGTCTCACTCACGTGTAGCCCTGGAGTAACAGAGGGAGCAGAGCAGGAACAGAGAGGGAATAGGATTGGAGTGGGAGCGTGACTGGGAGTGGGATTGGAGCTGGAGAAGGATCAGGGCTGTTTGACAAAAGCTTATAGAAGGTTGAGGGTGGAATGTTCCAGCTGCACTTGCCCCAAAACTGAAAGGTCCCAAAGTCAGCAGATCTTTGCACAGTCTGTATCCTGTCCACTATGATTCCCGTGGCAGGCAGGACAGGAAATCTCTGCCCTGAGTGTTTGTGAAAATGATGGAAAACTGATCTGAAACAGAAATTATCCCATTAAATGCATCAGTTTCAGAAATATGGAGGTTTGTTGTTCTAAGCAGCATTGTGCTTGGTCCCTGAGATTTCACTTTGGAATTTCTGAAACACAAGGGGCCATTCATCCATTGAACCTGTGCTAACACTTTGAAAGAGCTCTCCAATTGGAGGAAATATCCTCTTTTTCTCATATCACATTCGCTTCCTTTGAAAATCACTTTAAATGTGTGCCTTCTCATTCTCAATCCTTCTACAAGCGGGAACAGTTTCTCCCTGTCTATTCTGTCCAGCTCTGTCATGATTTTAAATATCTCTATCAAATCTCCTCTTAGTCTTCTCTCCAAGAAGAACAGTCCCAACGTCTCCAATCCATCCTCAGAACTAAAGTTTCTCATATCTGGAACCATTCTTGTAAATTTCTGCACTCTATCCAGTGTGTTCACATCCTTCCTATAGTGTGGTACTCAGAACAGTACACAATATTCCAGCTGGGATTTAACTAGTCTCTTGTGTGAGTTCAGCAGAACCTCCTTGCTCCTGTACTCTGTGACCCTATGAATACAGCCCAGGATACTGTATGTTTTATTAGTCTCTCTCCACCAGTAATGCCACTTTCAGTGATCTCCACAGATACACTCAGCTCTCTCTGCTCCTGTCTCCCTTTTAGAATTGTTCTCTTTGTTTTATATTCTTTCTCCATGTTCTTACCAAAATGAATCATTTCACATTTTTCCACATCGACCTTCAACTGCCATCTAACTGTCCACTCAAAACACACAAGAAACAGAAGCAGGAGTTGACAATTTGGCCTTTCCAACCTGCCCCACCATTCAGTATCATTGTACTGATCAATGCCGGCCTCAACTCCTTTTCTGCATTATTTCCCCATCACCCTCTATTCCTCAATCTATCAAATATTCATCCACCTCCACTTTAAATATTAACAATGATCCAGCTCTCGGCATCCTTTGGGGCAGAAAATTCCAAAGATTCACCACCCTCTGTGAGAAGAAATTTCTACACATCTCAGTTTTAAATGACCGACCCTTTATCTTGTAGCTCTGTCTCCTTGTTTGAGTGTCTCCCAGTAGTGAAAACATCTCACAGTCTGCTGCTCTGACTCCCTCATGTAGAGAGGTGGCCACACCAGAGGTTAAAATTCCCCAGGCAGGAAGAAAAGAAATCTCATGTGGCCATTCCCCTGCAAGACCGTTTTACTGCTCTGGATATTGTTGGAGGGAATGACTGCCACAGGGGAAAACAGCAACCATCAAACTTGTTGCGCAACAGTTAGTTCTACTGCAGATAGGAGGAGGAGAAAGTTTGGGAATGAAAGGGATTCTATTGTAAGGGGAATAGACAGGCATTCCTGTGGCCATAATTGAGACTTCAGATAATATGTTGCCTCCCTGGTGCTAGCATCAAGGATATCTCAGAGTGGCTGTAGGATATTCTGAAGGGGGAATGGCCACAGTACATTGGCGCTAATGGCATAGGAGAAAAAAGCTTGAGGTCCTAAAAACACAACATAATGAGTTTGAAAGTAGGTTGAAAAGTAGGACCTCAAAGATAATGATTTCAGGATTGCTAACAGTGCCACATGCTAGTCAGAGAGTAGAATTAGCAGGATGCATTAGATGCTATCAGGGTTAGTTAAGTTGGAAAGGATAGTTACGACAAAGAGTTCATAGAATGCATTAGGGATAGTTTTCTAGAGCAATATGAGTCAACTAGGGAACAGGCTATCATGGATCTGGTAATCCTGTTCCTATTTTTTGTGGCTTATCCAAGTACCTGACATTCTTTCTGATGTCTGGTATCCAGAGTTGAGCACAATCGCCCAATTAGCGTCTGTGTATTCAGTGTTTTAGAAAGGTTTAACATAACTTTCCAACTGCTGCTCTCTCTACTTCAGTTAATAAAGTAAGAAGTCTCACGATACCTGTTTAAAGTGCAGGTTAAAGGATTTTTAACCTGGTGTTGCGAGAATTCTAAGGTGTTTACCCCAGTCCAACGCTGGCATGTCCACAACTGTTAATAAAGCAAAGGATACCATTGCTGCTTTAACAGCCCATCAACCTGTCTTGCTATTTAAATACACTCGGACGAGTGCCTAGTTCGAGTCTTTACGTCGCTCGTCGACGTTTTTGTCAACCTCTAGCGAAACCCCAGTCAGGGCCCACTTGATCTTGATTGAGGTACGTGCGTTGGAGTCACCTCTAAGATGTTACTAGCTAGAGAACGTGAGTTGGGTTCACAGCTAAGGTGTTATAGCTAGGTCGTGTTGTCATCCCAGGTGTGTATGGGCTTACTGGTGAGCCAATTTTGTCGGTACTTGGTGCTCGGGTCCCTGTCCCGCATGCATGAGGGTGCCAATTTAGAAGAAAATCAGGCCGAATTTAGGGGGTTCATTCCATTGACACTTTAGTTTCGCCAATCAGCCTGTTATAGCACGTTTTTGGCCATGTGGGAGGAAACCGGAGTGTCCGGGGAAAACCCACGCAAGCACGGGGAGAATGTGCAAACTCCCGCAGACATTGACCTTGGCCGGTAATCCGCCCTTGATCTCCGTAACTGCCCAGCCGACAGTGCTAATCACCGGGCTGACGTGCTGCCCAAAGTCAGTCCATGTCAGCTCGCACTACCGGCAGTGAAGTTCTGGATCACTCTCAGATCTCCACCCAAGAACCATCCATGCACCACCCGCCGAGTGCATGCCCCTTGTCATAGACAAGGTGGACTGTGACACCTGTAGGTGTAATAGATGTTATTGTACATATTTACACATCACACGCTGTACAGTATATACAAACACACAGTCCGACAAACACCAAAGAGTCCTCCATATTGACATATGGGCTCTGCAGAGGGCAGTTTGCCATGATGTCTGACAAGTGGCCAGCTTGTCCTCCGGTTGTGATCGCCTCTCACCTGTCGTTGAAGATCCCCAATGTCTCCAACGTGAGTGACAAGGTGAGCCTTGAAATTTGTTGGGCGAATGAACGGAATCTCTTTATTCCCAGGAAGGCCATGAGGCTGTTATTCTTTTCCAACCATTTGCCCCTGGCGCCAACAACAAATCCAAAGTATTTGGGGTTTGGGCATCCTGTCAATTCCTCAATTTCTGGTCCCAGATGCTGGTATTTCTGGCACTTTTCCTGCCACGCCTTCTCCAGACTGTCATAGTTGTCTTCAAACCGGACTGTCACATCCACCACCGCTACCTGCTGATCCTTTTTCCTCTTGAAGACGATGTCCGGCTTCCAGAGGCTGCCGTCCTTGGCAATGAGCCTTGGCTCCAGGTAGGATGTCCAGCCGTATTTTCCGACATACTTACGCAGTTGGTCCAGAATCTTATTATGGCGTTTGATCCGGCAGTTTTTCACGAATGGGCAAAAGCCTGAAATGTGACCGAATGTTTCAAGACCTGTCTCACACCTTCGGCAGGTCTTTGTGGCAGAGGGGTTCCCTCTTGACAGGGTCACCCTCGTCGGGTATAGGTTGCACCGGAGTAGCATGTTATTTACCAGGCGATGGGATTTCAGCTGATATGCAGCCTTCATCCAACTGTTTGAAATTCTGTCATCGTGGTAGTAGTGAACTCCCACTCCTTGTGATGTGAGCTGTCTCCACTTGTGGAATTCCCATTTCCTCCACCCAGCATATCGATTCAGTGGTTTGCTGGGTCCTGTCTCCTCGGCCGCCAGTGTCGGCAGTGTGGCTCTGATCATGGCTGTTTCGTCATTGCCACCGTCTTCCCTTGTTGGCATGAAGTCTTCGATGTCCCTCAGTGCCTTGAGGGATCTCAGATCTTCGATGTTTCTGCCAACGTCCTGTTCACAGAACTGGAATGAGGCGCGAATGACTTGATCTGTGGAGGCAGACAGTGCTTCCCATTTTTGGATCACCGCAGATGGTATCTGGATCTCGAGCTTAGGAATGCCCAGACCTCCATTTCGCGCCCGCAAATAGAGGATGCCATCTGTTGTATGAGGTGGAAGGTGTAGGAACTGCTTGACAGCATTGCGGATTAATTGGTCCAGTTTTACCAGCGTGTTTTGAGACGCTTCAGTTAGGATCAGGTGATAGTACAGCCTCGGTATGACATGGACAGTTAGCAGCTCGACGCGTTGCCTTGGGCGAAGAGCTTCTGCTTGTAGACTGGAGATCCAAGTCTTCAGCCTGTCCTCCCATGCTCCTTCCTCCACACCAGCCCACGGGTCTATCCGGGCTCCCCGGTATTTCTCTGTCTCACCTGGTGGGATGTATGCAATCTCTTCCTTCTGAATCCTCCAGTTTTTGCATTGATTATAAATAAAGGTCTTCCTCTTACAGGTGAAGTGGAATCCTTTGGTCTTGTTGATGTTGACAGTAAGACCAGTCATCTCGCAAAAAGACTGGAGAACCTTCAGGTTCCGTGCCATCCCGGTGTGCGAGTCACTGAGCAGGGCAATGTCATCAGCGAACGCAAGGGCGGAGCAGTTGATTCTCACTCCATCTAGCATCATGCTGACACCAGACTTAGCCGCTTCCAGACTGCACAGCAGCGGATCCAAAGCAATATTGAATAGTACTGGTGAGAGCGGGTCTCCCTGCTTGACACCCCTCTCGATCGTTATTGGGGTGGTTTTAGACTTGTCGCCTTCCACCACCGTTGTGTTGCCAGTGTAGATATTCTGAATGAGCTCCACAAAGGCGTCTGGTAGTTTGACTCTCTGTAATGCTTTAATGAGTAGTTTGTGACCAACCGAGTCGAACGCTTTCGCCAAATCAACAAAGACGACTGCGAGGTCCTTGTGGTTTTTCTTAGCTCCCTTCATTATATTTTACAACACTGCAATATTCTCGTTGCACCCGGGAGTAGCTGCCAAAAACCCTTTCTGCCTTGGGTTTATGTCGACTGTCTCACTCAGTTGTTTCGCCATGATCTTTGTAAATAGGCGCAGCAGCAATGGACCGATGGTAATTGGTCGCCAGTTGTCAATGTTTTTAAGGCGTTCCCTGTCCTCGCATTTTGGGATCAGGACTGTTCGACTCTGTTTCATACAGAGAGGGATCGTCTTTGAAGCCAACCACAAGGAGAAGAGACGAGGTATGCGGGTTTCGTAGGCCTCGTGTATCTTCCGGATGTCCTCCAATTTCTGCCCATCCGGTCCAGGCGCGCTATCCTCATTTATGCCCTTGATGGCCTGGGTAACCTCCTCTTCGGTGATTGGCTTCATCAACTCACCGTTATCTGTATTCCCATTGTACGCTTGGAATTTATTGATATTTGCCTTATTGTTCTGACTGGAGAGTTTCTCCCGAAAGCTTGCCTCCAGTTCCTCAATTAACATAGAACATAGAACATAGAACAATACAGCACAGAACAGGCCCTTCGGCCTTCGATGTTGTGCCGACCAAAATAAAAAGCAATGCCCCTCCTAACGAAACCATTCCCTTCTCATCCATATACTTATCAACTAACCTCTTAAACGCCACCAAACTTGGCGCATCTACAACAGCTGCAGGCAGGGCATTCACTCCCTAATCACTCTTTGAGTAAAGAACCTACCTCTGATATCCGTCCTATAACTCATACCCCTTAATTTAAAGCTGTGTCCCCTCGTGCTAGTTTCTCCATCCTAGGAAAAAGGCTATCACTGTCCACCCTATCTAAACCTCTAATCATCTTATATGCTTCAATAAGATCCCCTCTTAGCCGCCTCCTTTCTAATGAAAACAACCTAAATCCTTCAACCTCTCTTCATAGGACCTGCCCTCCATACCAGGCAACATCCTGGTAAACCTCCTCTTTACCCTCTCCAATGCCTCCACATCTTTCTTATAATGTGGCGACCAGAACTGCACACAATACTCCAAGTGCGGCCGCACTAGAGTTTTGTACAGCTGCAACATGATGCTGCGGCTCCTAAATTCAATCCCACTACCAATAAAAGCTAAGACTCCATATGCCTTCTTAACAACTTTATCCACTTGACTGCCTACTTTCAGGGATCTATTGACACATACACCAAGATCCTTCTGTTCCTCAATTGTAAGTGGACATTTCATTTGTGTAGGCGCGCCCATGATCTGCCGGGCTAGTTGACGCCTATTGTTCTTGTAGAGCATCTGTGTTGCTCTAAAGACGGATTTCTGTTTTGCCCATCATTTCTTTGCTCCACTATTAACCTCGTGCCGAGGCCCTCGGTTAACTTTCTTTCGTGCCTTCTCTTTCGGACCAGCCTTCTTTTGCCCTTTTTCATCACCTCTCATCAGAAGGTCAGTGATGCTCTCAATTAAACCCACTGCCAGGGTTAGATCTTCAGGGTCGTTCCTCGCAGTTAATAGCCTCTCGATTTGGCTGAGATTCTCCTCCACATCCCTATGCTTAGGGATATGTGCCATAGGCTGACTGATGGAACTTACCTGTGGTACCAGATCTCTGACATCTCCCTCTTCAGTCTCCTGTTCTCTCTCGGAGTCTGGGTTCTCAGCCACAACTGGGAGTGCGTTGTTTGCTGATTTGCGCGCATTTGCCAGCAGCCTGCGCTTTTCAGAGATTTGTTTGGCCGTTTTAGTTGTTAAAATACTCCCAATCTCTTTATTGATGTACCGGGCACCAACAAATCTCTGTTCAAGCTCGTCGAGGAGCGATTCCTCCTCCTTGGACCATACGCTCTTATTTCTACCTCGTTTGGCTGGGGGCTTAGGTAGTGCCTTTTCCGCACGTTTTTCATTGTGGAGGACCGGGTGACGGTGTCGCTCATGCTGGCTGAGTCCACTTTCTGTAGTGAAGGCCAATTCACATGCACTGCACTTGTATTGACCCACTGCCAGAGGCTTCACGCCCTGACATTTTGAGTAGTGGCAGGCAATTGAGTGGTACTCACCAGTCCTCCCACACCGAGCACACTTAGTCACGATCTTTTTGGTCCTGTGCACATTCTTGAGATGTTCTCTGAAAGCCCCAACCGAGGAGAGTATGGACTTGCAAGGCTTGCAATACAACGCATCAGTAGGGTAATGGATCACCATCTCCTTAACCTCTGAGCGGTCCTCTGTAGGTGTTATTGTAACTGTCTCGATGAAGGTGCCTTCCTCCTGAGCACCTCCATCGCTTGCGGTATTTTGGTTGTTATCATTATTTCCCAAGCCCTTATTCAGGGCTAAATATGCCTTGTTGTAGAAGGTACGGGAGCCTACCTCCACTTCCTCGGCTGGATGGGCCGTCCAGACCGGCTCTTCTACAACAGGTGTATCGTCATCACATACTGGAGTGACTGGGTCCTCAGGCCTGGGCCCTGAGTCTACCCTCCAATAGTGCCCGGTAAATTGTTTCTGTCCCAAGAACAGCTCTTCCGTTTGGGTCGAGACTGATCTTGCCACTAACTCATTAAAGTTAGTCAGTACGTAACCAAACTTTTGCAACTGTTCACAGAGAGCGGTTACAGCCTCGTCTGTGGGGTTGTTGTTTGTCCGGTTCACAATCCAACCGGAAACCTGCCTTCCTGGCAGCCATTCACTTTTTTGCGCCGATCCGTCTGCAGCCGGATCACCCATGGCGTGGTTTTGTTTCTACTCAAGTCGCAGAAACTAGTCGTTTAGCCCTTGATCAAAAGCAATCAAGGTTACCGGCGGGGCCAACGAGGAGGCAGCACCAACGTCTGTGATGGTCAAAGCACGCAAATATCGATCACAGCCGGTAACTATGCCGGATCACTCCCCAGTGGGAGTGCACCGCAAAGTGAAGAGTCATAAGAGAGTTTCGAGAATTTCGAGAGTTATTTGTACACTCAAAGAACAAAGAACAATACAGCACAGGAAACAGGCCCTTCAGCCCTCCAAGCTTGCACTGCTCATTGGTCTAACTAGACCATCATTTGTGTCCCTCCATTCCCAGTCTGTTCATGTGACTATCCAGGTAAGTCTTAAACGATTCCAGTGTGTCTGCCTCCACCACCCTGCTTGGCAGCTCATTCCAGGCCCCCCCGACCCATTGTGTAAAAACATCCCTCTGATACCTGAGTTAAACCTCATCTCCCTCACCTTGAACCTGTGACCCCTCGGGATTGCCACCTCCAACCTGGGAAAAAGCTTCCAGCTGTTCACCCTATTGATACCCTTCATAATTCTGTACACCTCTATTAGTTCTCCCCTCATTCTCTGTCTTTCCAGGGAGAACAACCCCAGTTTACCCAATCCCTCCTCATAGTTAATACCCTCCATACCAGGCAACATCCTGGTAAACCTTCTGTGCACTCTCTCCAAAGCCTCCACGTCCTTCTGGTAGTGCGGTGACCAGAACTGGATGCAGTCCTCCAAATGTGGCCTAACCAACGTTCTATACAGCTGTAACATCAGATGCCAATTTTTACACTCAATACCCCGTCCAATAAAGGCAGACATGCCATATGCCTTCTTCAGCACCTTCTCCACCTGTGCTGCCACCTTTAGGGATCTGTGGACTTGCACCCCCAGGTCCCTCTGTGTGTCTACACTCCTGATGGTTCTGCCATTTATTGTATAGCTCCCCTCTACATTAGTTCTACCAAAATGCATCACTTCGCATTTATCTGGATTAAATTCCATCTGCCATTTCTCCGACTATCTATATCCTGCTGTATTCTCCGACAATGTTCATCACTATCCACAAGTCCAGCAATCTTTGTGTTGTCCGCAAACTTACTGATCACACTGGTTACACCTTAGAACATAGAACACTATAACACAAACAGGCCCTTCGGCCCACAAGTTGTGCCGATCATATCCACACCTACCAGGCCACAGAACTATCTGTAACTCCCAATCCCATTAAATCCCATGTACTCATCCAGAAGTCTCTTAAAAGATCCCAGCGAGTTCGCCTCTACCACCACTGACGGCAACCGATTCCATTCACTCACCACCCTCTGAGTGAAAAACTTACCTCTAACATCTCCTCTGTACTTGCCTCACAGCACCTTAAACCTGTGTCCTCTCGTAGCAACCATTTCAGCCCTGGGAAATAGCCTCTGAGAATCCACCCTATCTATTCCTCTCAACATCTTATAAACCTCTATCAGGTCACCTCTCAACCTTCATCTCTCCAGGAAGAAGAGACCTAGCTCTCTCAACCTATCTTCATAAGGCATGCCCCCCAATCCAGGCAACATCCTTGTAAATCTCCTCTGCACCCTCTCAATAGCTTTCACATCCTTCCTATAGTGAGGTGACCAGAACTGCACACAATACTCCAAGTGGGGTCTGACAAGGATCTTATAAAGTTGCAGCATTACCTCCCGACTCCTAAACTCAATCCTCTATTAATGAAGGCCAGTACACCATGTGCCTTCTTGACCACATCCTCCACCTGTGAGGCCGATTTAACAGACCTATGGACCCGGACCCCAAGATCCTTCTGCTCCTCAACACTGCCAAGAATCCTATCCATGATATTATTCTGCTTCACCCCATTGGTCCTGCCAAAATGGACCACCACACATTTAGAACATAGAACATAGAACATTACAGTGCAGAACAGGCCCTTCGACCCTCGATGTTGCGCCGACCAATTAAGAAAAAGCAATGACCCTCTAACCTAAACCATTCCCTTTTCATCCATAAACCTATCCACTGACCACTTATACACCCCCAAACTTGGCGCATCTACAACTGCCGCAGGCAGGGCATTCCATACCCTTACCACCCTCTGGTTAAAGAACCTACCTCTGACATCCATCCTATAACTACCACCCCTTAATTTAAAGCTATGTCCCCTCGTGCTAGCTTTCTCCATCCTAGAAAAAAGGCTATCACTGTCCACCCTATCTAAACCTCTAATCATCTTATATGTTTCGATCAGGTCCCCTCTTAGCCTCCTCCTTTCTAACGAAAACAACCTCAAATCCCTCAGCCTCTCCTCATAAGACATGCCCTCCATACCAGGCAACATCCTGGTAAACCTCCTCTGTACCCTCTCCAATGCCTCCACATCTTTTTTATTACGTGGTGACCAGAACTGTACACATTTATCTGCGTTGAAGTCCATCTGCCATTTCTCCACCCAGTCTTGCATCCCATCTATGTCTCCCCACAACTTCAGACATCCCTCCAGACTATCCACAACACCACTAACCCATTCCTCCACTTCCTCATCCAGGTCATTTATGAAAATAACAAACAGCAAGGGTCCTAGAACAGATCCCTGGGGCACTCCACTAGTGACCGACTTCCATGCAGAAGAAGATCCATCCACAACTACTCTCTGCCTTCTGCAGGCAAGCCAGTTCTGGATCCACAAGGCGAAAGCCCCTTGGATCCCATATTGGTAGGGGGATTGAATTTCAGAGCTGCAACGTCATGTTGCAACTGTACAAAACTCTAGTACGGCCGCACTTGGAGTATTGTGTGCAGTTCTGGTCCCCACATTATAAGAAAGATGTGGAGGCATTGGAGAGGGTACAGAGGAGGTTTACCAGGATGTTGCCTGGTATGGAGGGCAGGTCTTATGAAGAGAGGCTGAGGGATTTGAGGTTGTTTTCGTTAGAAAGGAGGCGGCTAAGAGGGGACCTAATCGAAACATATAAGATGATTAGAGGTGTAGATAGGGTGGACAGTGATAGCCTTTTTCCTAGGATGGAGAAAGCTAGCACGAGGGGACACAGCTTTAAATTAAGGGGTGATAGTTATAGGACAGATATCAGAGGTAGGTTCTTTACCCAGAGGGTGGTTAGGGAGTGGAATGCCCTGCCTGCGGCAGCTGTAGATGCACCAAGTTTGGTGGCGTTTAAGATGTTAGTTGATAAGTTTATGGAAGAGAAGGGAATGGTTTAGTTTGGAGGGTCATTGCTTTTTTCAGAATTAGTTGGCGCAACATCGAAGGCCGAAGGGCCCGTTCTGCGCTGTAATGTTCTATGTTCTATGTTCTATATCCTCTCATCTTCTCACAAAGTCTTGTACGGGGGACCTTATCAAACGCCTTGCTGAAATCCATGTAAACCATGTCCACTGCTCTTCCTTCGTCAATGTGTTCAGTCACATTTTCGAAGAATTCAACTAGGCTCGTAAGGCACAATCTGCCCTTAACAAAGCTGTGTTGACTTTTCCTGATCATATTGAATTTCTCTAAATGCTCATAAATCCTGTCCCTCAGAATCCTCTCCATCAACTTATGAACCACTGAGGTCAGACTCACTGGTCGGTAATTGTCCAGGCTATCCCCATTCACCTTCTTCCAAATCATTTCTATAAATCACAAGTAGCAGAGGTCCCAGTACGGAGCCCTGCAGAACACCACTGATCACAGGCCTCCAGCCGGAAAAAGATTCTTCAACAGCTACTCTCTGTCTCCTGTGGTCAAGTCAATTCTCCACCCATCTAGCCGCTTCTCCTTGTATCCCATGAGCCTTAACCTTCTTTAACCAACTTGCCATGAGGGACTTTGTCAAATGCCTTACTGAAATCCATATAGACAACATCCATGGCCCTTCCTTCGTCAACCGTTTTTGTCACCTCCTCAAAAAACACCATCAAATTTGTAAGGCACGATCTCCCTTTTACAAAACCATGCTCTCTGTCACTAATGAGATTGTTCCATTCTAAATGTGCATACATCCTATCTCCAAAAATTTTCTCCAACAATTTCCCTACCACAGACATCAAGCTCACCAGCCTATACTTATCCGGTTATCGCTGCTAGCCTTCTTAAATAATGGGACCACATTTGCTATCCTCCAATCCTCTGGGACTTCACCTGTGTCCAATGAACAGACAAAGATTTTTGTCACAGGCCCAGCAATTTCATCTCTGGTCTCCCTGAGCAGTCTAGGATAGATGCCATCAGGCCCTGAGGATTCGTCTGTTTCAATGTTCCCTAAAAAACCTAACACTTCCTCCCTTGTAATGGAGATTTTCTCTAATGGGTCAACACTTCCCTCTGAGACACTCCCCAGTCAACACATCCCTCTTTGTGAATACTGATGCAAAGTATTCATTTAGGATTTTCTCTACTTCCTTGGGCTCTAAGGATAATTCCTCTCTGTCTCTGAAAGGTCCGATTTTTTCCCTGACAAGTCTTTTATTCCTAAGTATGAATAAAATAGAACATAGAACATTACAGCGCAGAACAGGCCTTTCAGCCTTCGATGTTGCGCCGACCAATTACGAAAAAGCAATGACCCTCTAACCTAAACCATTCCCTTTTCGTCTATAAACTTATGCACTAACCTCTTAAACGCCACCAAACTTGGCGCATCTACAACTGCAGCAGGCAGGGCATTCCATACCCTTACCACCCTCTGGGTAAAGAACCTACCTCTGACATCCGTCCTATAACTACCACCCCTTAATTTAAAGCTATGTCCCCTCGTGCTAGCTTTCTCCATCCTAGGAAAAAGGCTATCACTGTCCACCCTATCTAAACCTCTAATCATCTTATATGTTTCAATAAGGTCTCCTCTCAGCCGCCTTCTTTCTAACGAAAACAACCTCAAATCCCTCAGCCTCTCTTCGTAAGACCTGCCCTCCATACCAGGCAACATCCTGGTAAACCTCCTCTGTACCCTCTCCAATGCCTCCACATCTTTCTTATAATGTGGGGACCAGAACTGCACACAATACTCCAAGTGCGGCCGCACTAGAGTTTTGTACAGTTGCAACATGACGTTGCGGCTCCGAAATTCAATCCCCCTACCAATAAAAGCTAAGACTCCATATGCCTTCTTAACAACCTTATCGACTTGATTGCCAACTTTCAGGGATCTATGCACATATACACCAAGATCCCTCTGTTCTTCAACACTATTAAGAGTCCTACCATTAGCCCTATACTCTACACATTTGTTATTCCTGCCAAAGTGAATTACCTCACACTTTTCCACATTAAACTCCATTTGCCACCTCTCGGCCCAGCTCTGCAACTTGTCCAAGTCTCTCTGCAAACTATAACACCCCTCTTCACTATCTACCACTCCTCCGACTTTGGTGTCATCCGCAAATTTACTAATCCATCCTTCAATACCCTCATCCAGATCATTTATAAAAATTACAAACAGCAGGGGCCCCAAAACAGATCCCTGAGGTACACCACTTGTAACCGAACTCCACGATGAATATCTCCCATCAACCACCACCCTCTGTCTTCTATCTGCTAGCCAATTCCTAATCCAATTAGCTAAATCACCCTCTATCCCATACATCTGCATTTTCTGCAGAAGCCTTCCATGGGCCACCTTATCGAACGCCTTACTAAAGTCCATATATACCACATCAACTGCCTTACCCCCATCCACCTCTTTGGTCACTTTTTCAAAAAACTCAATAAGGTTAGTAAGGCACGACCTACCCTTCACAAAACCATGCTGACTATCCCCAATCAATTCATTTCTCTCTAAATAACTATAAATCCTATCCCTAATAATTCTCTCCAATACTTTGCCCACAACAGAAGTAAGACTCACCGGTCTATAATTCCCAGGAAAGTCTCTATTCCCCTTCTTGAACAATGGGACCACATTCGCTATCCTCCAGTCTTCCGGCACTATACCCGTAACCAACGACGACCTGAAGATCAGACCCAGAGGCTCTGCAATTGCCTCTCTCACCTCCCAGAGAATCCTAGGGTAAATCCCGTCCGGCCCAGGGGACTTATCTAACTTCAAACCCTCAAGAATATCTAGCACATCCTCCTTATCTACTTCAATACTTTCCAGTTTGCAACCCTGTATCCCAGTGTTCTCCACAACTACATTTACATCTCCCTGTGTGAATACCGAAGAGAAATATTTGTTCAGTGCCTCTCCAATCTCTTCAGGCTCCACACACAACTTCCCACTGCTGTCTCTGACTGGCCCTAATCTTGCCCTAACCAATCTTCTATTCTTAACATATCTAAAGAAAGCTTTAGGATTCTCCTTGATCCTATCAGCCAAAGTCTTCTCATGTCCCCTTTTAGCTCTCCTCAACTCACTCTTTAGCTCCCTCCTGGCTAATCTATAGCTATCCATTGCAGTAACTGAGCCTTCAAGCCTCATCCTGACATAAACCTCCTTTTTCCTTTTAACCAGCGAATTAACTTATTTAGTACACCATGGTTCCCTTACTCGACCATTTCCTCCTTGCCTGACAGGGACATACTTATCAAGGACTCACAGTAGCTGCTCTTTGAATAAGCTCCACATTTCAGATGTTCCCAGTCCCTGTAGTTTCCTAGTCCAACCTATGCACCCGAATTCCCTCCTTATGGCCTTATAATTACCATTATGAGGCCATAAGATGTGGAAGCATTGGAAAGGGTGCAGAGGAGGTTTACCAGGATGTTGCCTGGTATGGTGGGAAGGCCTTGTGAGGAAAGACTGAGAGACCTGAGGTTATTTTCATTAGAGAGAAGAAGGTTACGCGGTGACCTAATTGAGGCATATAAGATGATCAAGGGATTGGATAGGTGGATAGTGAGAGCCTTTTTCCTCGGATGGGGATGACCAACACGAGGGGACATAACTTTAAATTAAGAGGTAGTAGTTATAGGACGGATGTCAGAGGCAGGTTCTTTACACAGAGGGTGGTGAGGGCATGGAATGCCCTGCCTGCAGCAGTTGTGGACTCGCATACTTTGGGGGCATTCAAATGGTCGGTGGATAGGCATAGGGATGATATTGGAATAGTTTAGGTTAGAGGGTCCACTGGCCGGCGCAACATCGAGGGCTGAAGGGCCTGTACTGCGCTGTAATGTTCTATGTTCTATTCCCCCAGCTATAACTACTGCCCCCAGCTTCATGCCTATCACTATCCATCACTAAGGTGAACGTAACCGAATTGTGGTCACTATCACCAAAACGTTCACCAACTTCCAAGTCTAACACCTGGTCTGGCTCATTGCCCAGCACCAAATCCAATGTAGCCTCACCTCTAGTTGGCCTATCTACATACTGAGTCAAAAAACCTTCCTGCACACCTTGTATAAAAACTGACCCCTCTAACGAGCTAGAGCTATAGCTATTCCAAAAAATATTAGTAAAGTTAAAGTCCCCCATGACAATTACCCTATTACTTTCACTCCTGTCCAGGATCGACTTTGCAATCGTTTCCTCTACCTCTCTAGAACTTTTAGGAGGTCTATAAAAGACTCCCAACAGGGTGACCTCTCCTCTCCTGTTTCTAATCTCAGCCCATACTAACTCAACAGACAAGTCCTCATCAAACTTCCTTTCTGTCACTGTGATACAGTCTTTGACTAATAATGCCACTCCTCCCCCCCTTCTACCTCCATCTCTATTCCTACTAAAGCATTTGAACCCCGGAACCTGCAACAACCATTCCTGTCCCTGCTCTATCCATGTCTCTGAAATGGCCACATCGAAGTTCCAGGTACTGGTCCAAGCTGCAAGTTCCTCCACCTTATTGCGAATACTTCTTGTATTAAAGTATACGCATTTCAAACCATGCCCTACTCCACCCGTACGCTGCTGTGCTTTACAGTTCTCATCTATCACCCTCCTATTCTCATCCCTCTTAACAGCCAAGCTATTCAGGATCCCACCTCCCCTCTGAATCAGTTTAAACCTCCCTGCATAGCCTTTGCAAATTTTCCCCCCAAGATATTGGTTCCCCTCTGGTTCAGGTGTAGACCATCTCTCTTGTAGAGGTCCCACATACCCCATGTCTTAGGATTCTCCTTAATCCTGTCTCCCCATTATTTTCAGCAGAAATGATGATTGTTTCTCCTGGGATGTGAGTTGATGAATTAATTCAGTCTTGGTTACTCTAGGTAAGAAGCGTTGTTGGGTTCCTGATGAGAAGGAAGCCTATGTAGAAGCTGAGATTAAAGAAGTCGGTGGTGGAAAGTTCACAGTGGAAACAAAGAATGGCAAAGTAAGTGGTAAGACCCCATTGTGCAGAAGGCTAGCTGGCCACCCACTGTCCTGTGTCCATCTATCTGCACTTTAAGCTTATTGTGCCAAGGTTGATTTACTCGCCAGGCCTAACTGCCAGCCCAGACTCCAGTGACCGCAATTTTATCGCAGATCCAAGTGATTCGGTTTAAAGTTTTAAGGCTTATTTTCTTAGTGTCACAAGTAGGTTTACATTAACACTGCAATGAAGTTACTATGAAAATCCCCTAGTCACCACACTCTGGCACCTATTCAGGTACATTGAGGAAGAATTTACCATGGCCAATGCACCAACCAGCACGTCTTTCAGACTGTGGGAGGAAACTGGGGCACCCGGAGGAAACCCACACAGACACGGGGAGAACATGCAGACTCCACACAGAGTTTGATTCCTGACCAAGCCAGGAATCGAAGCCGGGTTCCTGGTGCTGTGAGACAGCAATCCTAACCACTGTACCACTGCACTAGCGGGAATCGAACTCGGGTTCCTGGTGCTGTGAGGTAGCAGTGCTAACCATTGTGTCACTGTCAGTCATGTGGCCAAGTGTTGATCCCTTTCTGGGAATAACTTTTGACATTTGTTCTGAAATCCCCCTTTACCCCTTGTCCAGCTGTCATAGTTTAGCTTGAATCATATTCTAGGTTAACATTCTAAAATTCAATCCTCCTTTACTTGCCATGAGCTTCAAGACTCGAGTGAGGATAGGATGTTTGTGCAGTGAGAGACAGAGTTAATGACTAGAATCTCAGTGAGTTGCTGGGGGCCTCACAGCCGGCTGGCGAGCTCTGCTGCCTCTTTATGGAAAGGTCCAATCAGGCAGCAGTGGGGCTCCCCTTGGGATCCTGGGCTGGAAACCTCTCCTCTCCCCCCAGATTCTGCACCATTTTGTGATAAAGCCAGTGGAACTTTGTCTTGTTGTTCTTTATTAAAACCGACGTTTCTTGAATGTAGCCAACAGCAGTTGCATCAATTTGACAAATGTCTTCCTCTCTCTATCTTCCAGACTGTGACAGTTAAAGAAGAAGATATTCAACAGATGAACCCTCCCAAGTTTGATATGATTGAAGACATGGCCATGCTGACCAATCTGAACGAAGCATCTGTATTGTCAAATTTACGGCGACGTTACAGTAACTGGATGATTTATGTAAGAATAATCCTCAGTTTCTGAATCTCTTAGAATTAAAGACCTTGAACGAAATGGGACTTGAGTGATCAGGAGATACTGCTGAATGAAAGGGGGGAGCAATGTGTGGACAGGTCACAGGTCATGTCTGACAATCCTGTACCGTCTGAGAGCAACCCAACCTCCTACCCTGACGGCCCAGGGCAGTAGACACAAACAATGTGAGAATGTGCAATGGTAAAGGCAAACATATCCCCAAGTAACCGCTGCTGAACATAGAACATAGAACATAGAACATTACAGCGCAGAACAGGCCCTTCGGCCTTCGATGTTGCACCGACCAATTAGGAAAAAGAAATGACCCTCTAACCTAAACCATTCCCTTTTCAACCATAAACATATCTACTAACCTCTTAAACGCCACCAAACTTGGCGCATCTACAACTGACGCAGGCAGGGCATTCCATACCCTTACCACCCTCTGGGTAAAGAACCTACCTCTGACATCCATCCTATAACTCTGATATCCATCCTAAAACCACCACGCCTTAATTTAAAGCTATGTCCCCTCATGCTAGCTTTCTCCATCCTAGGAAAACGGCTATCACTGTCCACCCTACCTAAACCTCTGATCATCTTATATGTTTCAATAAGGTCTCCTCTTAGCTGCCTTCTTTCTAACGAAAACAACCTCAAATCCCTCAGCCTCTCTTCATAAGACCTGCCCTCCATACCAGGCAACATCCTGGTAACCTCCTCTGTACCCTCTCCAATGCCTCCACATCTTTCTTATAATGTGGGGACCAGAACTGCACACAATACTCCAAGTGCGGCTGCACTAGAGTTTTGTACAGTTGCAACATGACGTGGCGGCTCCGAAATTCAATCCCCCTACCAATAAAAGCTAAGACTCCATATGCCTTCTTAACAACCTTCTCGACTTGACTGCCTACTTTCAGGGATCTATGCACAAATACACCAAGATCCTCTGTTCATCAACACTATTAAGAATCCTACCATTAGCCCTATACTCTACACATTTATTATTCCTGCCAAAGTGCATTACCTCACACTTTTCCACATTAAACTCCATTTGCCACCTCTCGGCCCAGCTCTGCAACTTGTCTAAGTCTCTCTGCAAACTATAACACCCCTCTTCACTATCTACCACTTCTCCAACTTTGGTGTCATCCGCAAATTTACTAATCCATCCTTCAATACCCTCATCCAGATCATTTATAAAAATTACAAACAGCAGGGGCCCCCAAAACAGACCCCTGAGGTACACCACTTGTCACCGAACTCCACGATGAATATCTCCCATCAACCACCACCCTCTGTCTTCTATTTGCTAGCCAATTCCTAATCCAATTAGCTAAATCACCCTCAATCCCATACATCTGCATTTTCTGCAGAAGCTTTCCATGGGACACCTTATCGAATGCCTTACTAAAGTCCATATATACCACATCAACTGCCTTACCTCCATCCACCTCTTTTGTCACTTTTTCAAAAACTCAATAAGATTAGTAAGGCACGACCTACCCTTCACAAAACCATGCTGACTATCCCCAATCAATTCATTCCTCTCTAAATAACTATAAATCCTATCCCTAATAATTCTCTCCAATACTTTGCCCACAACAGAAGTAAGACTCACCGGCCTATAATTCCCAGGAAAGTCTCTATTCCCCTTCTTGAACAATGGGACAACATTCGCTATCCTCCAGTCTTCCGGCACTATACCCGTAACCAACGACGACCTGAAGATCAGAGCCAAAGGCTCTGCAATTGCCTCTCTTGCCTCCCAGAGAATCCTAGGGTAAATCCCGTCCGGCCCAGGGGACTTATCTAACTTCAAACCCTCAAGAATATCTAGCACATCCTCCTTATCTACTTCAATACTTTCAGTTTGCAACCCTGTATCCCAGTGTTCTCCACAACTACATTTACATCTCCCTGCGTGAATACCGAAGAGAAATATTTATTCAGTGCCTTTCCAATCTCTTCAGGCTCCACGCACAACTTCCCACTGCTGTCTCTGACTGGCCCTAATCTCATCCTAACCAATCTTCTATTCTTAACATATCTAAAGAAAGCTTTAGGATTCTCCTTGATCCTATCAGCCAAAGTCTTCTCGTGTCCCCTTTTAGCTCTCCTCAACTCACTCTTTAGCTCCCTCCTGGCTAACCTATAGCTATCCATTGCACTAACTGAGCCTTCAAGCCTCATCCTGACATAAGCCTCCTTTTTCCTTTTAACCAGCAAATTAACTTTTTTAGTACACCATGGTTCCCTTACTCAACCATTTCCTCCTTGCCTGACAGGGACATACTTATCAAGGACTCGCAGTAGCTGCTCCTTGAATAAGCTCCACATTTCAGATGTTCCCAGTCCCTGTAGTTTCCTAGTCCAACCTATGCACCCTAATTCCCTCCTTATGGCCTCATAATTACCATTCCCCCAGCTATAACTACTGCCCCAGCTTCATGCCTATCCCTATCCATCACTAAGGTGAACGTAACCGAATTGTGGTCACTATCACCAAAATGTTCACTAACTTCCAAGCCTAACACCTGGTCTGGCTCATTGCCCAGCACCAAATCCAATGTAGCCTCACCTCTAGTTGGCCTATCTACATACTGAGTCAAAAAACCTTCCTGCACACTTTGTATAAAAACTGACCCCTCTAACGAGCTAGAGCTATAGCTATTCCAATCAATATTAGTAAAGTTAAAGTCCCCCATAACAATTACCCTATTACTTTCACTCCTGTCCAGGATCGACTTTGCAATCCTTTCCTCTACGTCTCTAGAACTTTTAGGAGGTCTATAAAAGATTCCCAACAGGGTGACCTCTCCTCTCCTGTTTCTAACCTCAGCCCTTACTACCTCAACAGACAAGTCCTCATCAAACTTCCTTTCTGTCACTGTGATACAGTCTTTAACTAATAATGCCACTCCTAACCCCCTTCTACCTCCTTCTCTACTCCGACTGAAGCATTTGAACCCCGGAACCTACAACAACCATTCCTGTCCCTACTCTATCCATGTCTCTGAAATGGCCACAACATCGAAGTTGTTGAGATACATATTCACCCAGATTGTGAGAATGAAATCCAATAATCCCCATTTTGGGAATGGGACTGAATCCCTGTTTTGGGAATCGTTCGCTCCTGGAGATGGAAACTCAGGTTTGGTGTCTGAGTCTGTGCACACTCAGCGTTGCCACCTCCCTGGAGGCTGTTGCAGGGAGTGTGTGTTCACCTCCATAAGAACACAAATGGCACCACCCAAGTGTCCAAATCTGCTGGGTGACTGTGTGGACTCCTGAAGATAAGGCAGGGAATCAGTTTTTGAAAGTATTTAGGATTGGCCTATTTACACAGGGGAAAGAGCAGAGATTCCATAGCTCAGGAAAAGGGTGCAGGGGGAGTGGGGAGGGCTGGGTCAGGCCTGGGAGCGGAGTGAGGCAGGAGGAGTGGGGAGGGCTGGGTCGGGCCTGGACGGAGTGAGGGGCAGGGGGAGTGGGGAGGGCTGGGTCAGGCCTGGGAGTGGAGTGAGGCAGGGGGACTGGGGAGGGCTGGGTCAGGCCTGGGAGCGGAGTGAGGCAGGGGAGTGGGGAGGGCTGGGTCGGGCTGGGAGCGGAGTGAGGCAGGAGGAGTGGGGAGGCTGGGTCGGCCTGGGAGCGGAGTGAGGCAGGGGGAGTGGGGAGGGCTGGGTCGGGCCTGGGAGCGGAGTGAGGCAGGGGGAGTGGGGAGGGCTGGGTCGGGCCGGGAGCGGAGTGAGGCAGGAGGAGTGGGGAGGGCTGGGTCAGGCCTGGGAGCGGAGTGAGGCAGGGGAGTGGGGAGGGCTGGGTCGGGCCTGGGAGCGGAGTGAGGCAGGGGGAGTGGGGAGGGCTGGGTCAGGCCTGGAGCGGAGTGAGGCAGGGGGAGTGGGGAGGGCTGGGTCAGGCCTGGGAGCGGAGTGAGGCAGGGGAGTGGGGAGGGCTGGGTCAGGCCTGGGAGCGGAGTGAGGCGGGAGTGGGGAGGGCTGGGTCAGGCCTGGGAGCGGAGTGAGGCAGGGGGAGTGGGGAGGGCTGGGTCAGGCTGGGAGCGGAGTGAGGCAGGGGGAGTGGGGAGGGCTGGGTCAGGCCTGGGAGCGGAGTGAGGCAGGAGGAGTGGGGAGGGCTGGGTCGGGCCTGGGAGCGGAGTGAGGCAGGGGGAGTGGGGAGGGCTGGGTCGGGCCTGGGAGCGGAGTGAGGCAGGGGGAGTGGGGAGGGCTGGGTCAGTATTTCACCATCACCTATTTTCTGATTCACTGATTTTTTTATCACTCTTGGGAATCTTTCCGTACCTGAGTTAATTTTTTTCTACACTGAGATCTCTCTCCATGAGAAGTTTCTGACTTTTTCAGTTTGAGCCTCACAGGGAGAGACAAACTTCTTCATTTCCCTTTTTGGGGTCATTTCCTGATGTGTGCAGACATACAAGAAATTGGATTAAAACAGTTCAAACTTTACACTGAATTCCTGCGGCCGATGAATAGGGAATATTTCACCAGAATTTGTCTGGGAAGGATCTGAATCCTTTGGCCAAAGGGGAAAGAAAGGCCAATCACTTCATCTTCTTCACTTGCTTCTTCATGAAAGTGACATCAAGCAGATCATAGAATCATAGATCTTATAGAGCTCAAGAAAATAATGAGGAGCAGAGATAAGGTAGAAGTCAATATCTTTTCCCAAAGGTAGGGGAGTCTCAAACTAGAGGGCATAGGTTTAAGGTGAGAGGGGAGAGATACAAAAGGGTCCAGAGGATGGTGAGTGTCTGGAACAAGCTGCCAGAGGTAGTAATGGAGGCGGGTACAACTTTGTTTTTTAGAAAGGGTTTAGACAGTTACGTGGGTATGATGGATATAGGGGGATATGGGCTAAACACAGGCAATTGGGACTAGCTTAATCATAGAACACAGAACAGTATAGCACAGTACAGGCCCTTCAGCTCTCAATGTTGTGCTGAGCTTTGTCCAAACCTAAGAGAAGCTGTCCCACTCCCTATCATTCTGGTGTGCTCCATGTGCCTATCCAATAACCGCTTGAAAGTTCCTAAAGTGTCCGACTCCAGTATCACAGCAGGCAGTGCATTCCACACCCCAACCATTCTCTGAATAAAGAACCTACCTCGGACATCCGTCCTATATCTCCCATCATGAACCTTATAGTTATGCCCCCTAGTAACAGCTACATCCATCCGAGGAAATAGTCTCTGCCCGTCCACTCTATCTATCCCTCTCATCATCTTATGAACCTCTATTCAGTCGCCTCTCGTCCTTCTCTGCTTGAAAGAGAAAAAACCCCAGCTCCCTCAACCTTTCCTCATAAGACCTACCCTCCAAACCAGGCAGCATCCTGGTAAATCTCCCCTGCATTCTCTCCAATGCTTCCACATCCTTCTTATAGTGAGGTGACCAGAACTGAACACAATATTCCAAATGTGGTCTCACCCAAGGTCCTGTATAGTTGCAGCATAACCCCACAATTCTTAAACTCAAACCCTCTGTTAATAAACGCTAACACACACCTTCTTCACGGCTCTATCCACCTGAGTTGGAACCTTCAGAGATCTGTGGATCTGAACCCCAAGATCTCTCTGTTCCTCCACAATCCTCAGAACCCTGCCATTGACCCTGTAATCCGCATTCAAATTTGTCATTAAACATAGAACAATACAGCACAAACAGGCCCTTCGGCCCACGAGTTGCGCCGAACACATCTACCAATCCACAGACCTATCTATAACCCCCTATCCTATTCTTTTCCATATACTCATCCAGAAGTCTTTTAAAAGACCCCAGTGAGTTTACCTCAACAACCTCCGATGGTAGTCGGTTCCATTCACTCACCATCCTCTGAATGAAACTGACTGACTCCCCTCTGAGTCCTACCAAAATGAATCAGCTCACACTTATAAGTTGTTAAAAAAAAGGGCAGCGTGGACCGAAGGACCTGTTTTCATACTGTAAACCTCTATGACTATGTCTGCAGTCCCCCGACATAAAGGGGCAATTTAGCATGTCCAACCCACCTAACCTGTACATCTTTCAAACTGTGAGAGGAAACTGGAGCACCCGGAGGAAACCCACATAGACACGGGGAGAACGTACAGACTCCGCATAGACGGTGACCCAAGCCGGGAATTGAACCCGGGTCCCTGGCACTGTGAGGCAGCTGTGTTAACCATTGTGCCACTGTGCTGCCCCACCTACCTGCTTCATTGTGTTTTTCCTCTTCACAGACCTACTCAGGATTATTCTGTGTGACGGTGAACCCATATAAATGGCTCCCTGTGTACAGCGCACCAGTAGTTGCTGCTTACAAAGGAAAGAGACGTTCTGAGGCTCCACCTCACATCTACTCCATCGCTGACAATGCCTACAATGACATGGTCCGCAGTAAGTATCATCCTGTGTGTGTCAAACAAAACCATGGTGAGAAGACCCTGTCTGACTGGCTGAGCTGATTGTGGTGGTTGGTGACCTATATTGCAGACTGCTAGTGTCACTGAGTGACTCCCTGTATCAGTCGGGTGAGAGTTATACTGGAGGTTGTGAGAAGGAGATAGGCTAGGAATAATTATTAACAATAACTCCATTTTTCTAGATCGTGAGAACCAATCAATGCTGATTACGTGAGTCCTTAACTTACATATTTTAATCATTATAAACTAATTCCCACTTGTATTTAAAGCTGAAATGAAAGTGAATTCATTGATAAGGACTGAAGAATGAGTTAACAATCCTGTTAACATTCTGAAAAATTACTCATTACACCTACTGATTTCTCAGCATTATCCAGTAATATGCCTCATTAGAATGTCAAATTCTAATCTTGACCAAGACTTTTTCAATATTTCCATTCATGGTTTGTTTGCTATTAGCGCTGTTGCCTCACAGGCTGGTAACAAGGCTGCCTGGCTAAGCTGTGACCAAGTGAGATTGTGTATTTATATGCAGTGTTATTATATATAACAGACCGCATGTTTTTTTTGGATAACACTCCTTCACAAATTGATAAATTTTATACATTTCTGTCAATGTTTATAATGAGAAATTCCAATGGAAACCGGTCACACTGTAATAACACTACGCTGTACAATATTTCTTGTGCGACACTTTGACCATGCCAATTTCCAACATCTGAAATCATTGCAGATTTCACCAATTTCAGCATTATGTCAGAATAAAATATCTTGAAATCAGGACTGAATTAGATTTGACCCCAAGACCCATCCTCTGTCATCACTTCACTGTAAGATTTCACTTGATTTTGTCTCCACACGGATGTCCTAAGATGTTGGTTGGTTTATTTATGTCATGTATAATAGTCCCAGTTGATGTTATAACTGGAAAGGGATATCCAAGGATGCAGCTCTGGCTCAAAAGATCATAATTTTTACTTTTCTTTAGAAAATAGTGTGGAACAGAGTCACATCATTGTTAATTAGTTTTAAGAACAAGAAAAAGGATTAAGCACGGAAAGTCAAATTTTGTTACAATACTGCTTAACTCTCACTTAGCTTTATAGATTTTAATAGCAACATTACAAAATACATCTTAAGCTATAATGCCCTCAGTAACACAAAGTCCCTTTAAGAACACAGATTGGCTGTGGTCAAACACACACTCTGCACTGAACCCAAGTTAGTATCTGGATTTCTCTTCAGAATTGCCCGATAATTGTCAAATGAGAGTTTCCAAACTCCAGTCACAGTAGAAGAATACATTTTAAAATCTTCTTTCATAAACATAGTGTCCATTTACAATTTGCATTCTGAAATCCAGTCCGAGTTTTTCAAATGACTCTTCTAAACAAAGCTTCTGCTTCACTTTTAACAAACAATCCAGTATCCAGGCTTCACAGCTTCCCCTTCAAGATTTCTTTGCCTTGACTGCTGTACAAACTCTTCTCAATTGCTTTACCTCTTGATTCCCAGGCTCTATTAAGTTGGCATCCAACTCTGATTGCTTTCCTATTCTAATTTTGGTTACTATTACTGTCTCTTACTTCACAGTACATTGTCTGCTTCTCTCCTTGAAATCTTCTGAATAGTGCCTTGCCCTATATTCTCCTAACTTAAGTCTTCCTAAGACATTCTTTATGTCCTAATTCCCAGGTTCTCTGGACTGTATCTGGTTTTTTAGAAAGCCTATCTTTTTGCTGAATCTTTGTCCTGTTCAGTCTTTAGGCAGAGCTGAGAAATGTTTAGTCCCCGGTGTCCTGTCTTCAACTGAAAACAAATTCAGCCAAACTAAGAATAAAAAGCCTTAGTTGTTAATCAACTACTGTTATTTTATTCCTTCTTCATGCTGTAACCATCTCAAAGCACAATATAAACACAGTTGGAATTGGAACCAACCCCCACACATACAAACACCTTTGTCCAACATGAATTTAACTCCAAATTTTACCCTTCCAGCCGCAGAAATGTTAAATTAAACCCACTTAAAAATAGACCTTATTTCTAATTTTTACCAGTATAAATATAAATCACTGAAAACTACTATTGTTTTCCTAACAAATGTAAACCTTTGCATTGGTCACTGTGAGTTTATCCATGCAGTAATTGTTATTAATTATTGATTAATATCTATAAAATAAATTCACTGAGTTTTTCAATACAGATTCCAAAATATTTAAATTTAGACCCTAGAATAAACATACAATATAAGAAAGGCTGGAACTGACTTCAGATAATTTGCAGATATGGGTTGGGGCCTGGTGTTGCTTGAGACCTCTGTGTAAAGTGGATCCATTCTGAGCATAGCCTGTGTTGAGTCTATTTAGAAAAGTCTAAATGGCTGTTAAAGGGACAGATATTCTTTCATATGATGTGTGTCGCTGGCAAGGCCAGCATTTTTTGCTCATCTCTAATTCCCTGGCGTGCTGGGTCAGTTCAGGGTCAACCACTTTGCTGTGGCTCTGGAGTCACATGTAGGCCAGACCAGGTAAGAATGGAATGTGGGGCAGGGTAGGACAATGGCACTTGGGTGAATTACTCATTCATAGAATTACCGCAGAAACAATAGGTCAAATAGCCTCCTTCTGCATTGAGCTGTTATGATTCTGTGACCCAATTTAATCCCACAGAGCGAACTCCCTCCTGAATCACCTCACATCTACCCCCTTCCGACACAGGGAGACAGACAGATACTGACAGAAAAATGGACAGACATGACAGAGAGACAATCAGAAACTGATGGTGGACAGCCAAGAATTCTTTCATCGTGAGGGCACACTCATTCTGCATAAAAAAAAACATTTTAACAATGAGAACAATGCATCAAAAACCTTGATTTTCTTTTGCTTGTATTTAATATTTTGTATATTTATGAATATTTTGTTGCTTAATTTTTACTTTTTGGGGTTTAACTTTTTCACTTTTTTCTTTTCCTGGGTTTTGTCCAATCCCAGTGGGGAATCAGGAGCTGGGAAAACAGTCAACACTAAACGTGTTATTCAGTACTTTGCTATTGTTGCTGCCTTGGGAGAAGGAGGTGGAAAGAAGGGCGTAAGATCAACATTTCAAACTTCTTCACTTTTGATTTTGCATTTTTGCCTTTTTCTGTAGAAAGTGTTTTGGCTTCTGCTGTACTTTAACATTCAATAATTTATCCACAGTGTACATTACTGAGTAAATACTTTTTCCCCCAGAGAGTATTTTTTCCTTTTTTGTGTGTTTTTAAAACAAATTTTTTAAAATATAGTTTTTGATAGCTGTGCTTTTAATTTTTCAAAAAAGAATTGTTTCTCTTTCTCAGTGAAGGAAAATGTTTATTGTCTGAATCAGAAAGGATTCATTCTTTTCTCTTTTTCTCTCCCTCCAAGTCTCAACCAGCAACAAAGACTGGGGTAAGATGCTGCTCCCTGTGCCACTCTGTGTTCTTTCTCTGTGTCGCTGTCAGCTTGTCTACATGTTCTTTGTAAATCTCCACACTCTGTGGGAGATAAACAGCATCAAATCCCACTTGCTCCTTCAAAGCCCAGACAACCAATATGCAATCCCTCATCATCTCCTTGCTCTAGAAGTCAAGTCAGTGCAGCAAAATTTTGAATGGAATTAATCTGAGTTAATTACCAAGTAGACCAAATTAGTAATTAGCAATTTCTAACAGTCAACACTTGGGCATCAGTTTCACTCAAGTAGATACAATCTCGAGGGGAAGGGGCAGGGGTGTCTGTGAAAAAGGAGTGAGATATTTTGACTATTTCCTGAAGATTAGATTATGAATTGAAGTGAAACCAGAACAGTTTAGTCAGTTCATTCTCATATTGTTAAATTTCCAGGGCACTCTGGAGGACCAGATCATTGAGGCAAACCCAGCAATGGAAGCTTTTGGGAATGCCAAAACTTTAAGAAATGACAACTCCAGCCGTTTTGTAAGTACTTAGTGAAATCTTTTCTCTTATCACTGACAATATTGAACAATAATTGAACACTTAACATCTGACAATCTAATGTATAATAAGAGGTTTCACAAGAGGCATATTATAATGCAGGTTAGAAACTCCAAAGTGTTTATGGAGCCCACCAGGATTATAAGTTTTGCATTTTGTATTTGGTGAGGATAAGCATGAGATGTTCCACTTCCAGTATGATTCCAAAGACCCACTAGAGAGCTTTCATCAAACAAAGTTTACTTAAGAATATAATGAACATATATAGAAAGAAAATTAGCAAGAACTTTTATCAATTGCAGACAAAAACAACCACGATAATGTGTTAACCTTAACAAATATTTCTAAACTGTTCCAGTAAAACAAAATGTCCCACAGACAAAAAAAACCTTTCCACAGGTTTAACAAAGCAAAGACTAATGCTCACATGATACTGGAACTGAGTCCTTTGGATGGAGAATTCTTAGAACATAGATCATAGAACACTACAGCACAAACAGGCCCTTCGGCCCACAAGTTATGCCGATCATATCGATACCTACCAGGCCATAGAACTATCTGTAACTCCCAATCCCATTAAATCCCAGGTACTCATCAGAAGTCTCTTAAAAGACCCCAGCGAGTTCGCCTCTACCACCACCGACGGCAGCCGATTCCATTCACTCACCACCCTCTCAGTGAAAAACTTACCCCTAACATCCCCTCTGTACTTGCTTCCCTGCACCTTAAATCTGTGTCCTCTCGTAGTGACCATTGTTCAAGAAGGGGAGAGAGACCTTCCAGGGAATTATAGGCCAGTGAGTCTTACTTCTGTTGTGGGCAAAGTATTGGAAAGAATTATTAGGGATAGGATTTATAGTTATTTAGAGAGAAATGAATTGATTGGGGATAGTCAGCATGGTTTGTGAAGGGTAGGTCGTGCCTTACTAACCTTATTGAGTTTTTTGAAAAAGTGACCAAAGAGGTGGATGGGGTAAGGCAGTTGATGTGGTATATATGGACTTTAGTAAGGCGTTCGATAAGGTGGCCCATGGAAGACTTCTGCAGAAAATGCAGATGTTTGGGATAGAGGGTGATTTAGCTAATTGGGTTAGGAATTGGCTAGCAGATAGAAGACAGAGGGTGGTGGTTGATGGGAGATATTCATCGTGGAGTTCGGTGACGAGTGGTGTGCCTCAGGGGTCTGTTTTGGGGCCCCTGCTGTTTGTAATTTTTATAAATGCTCTGGATGAGGGTATTGAGGGATGGATCAGTAAATTTGCAGATGACACTAAAGTCAGTGGAGTGGTAGATAGTGAAGAGGGGTGTTTTAGTTTACAGAGTGACTTGGACAAGTTGCAGAGCTGGGCCGAGAGGTGGCAAATGGAGTTTAATGTGGAAAAGTGTGAGGTAATGCACTTTGGCAGGCATAATAAATGTGTAGAGTATAGTGCTAATGGTAGGATTCTTAATAGTGTTGATGAACAGAGGGATCTTGGTGTATTTGTGCATAGATCCCTGAAAGTAGGCAGTCAAGTCGATAAGGTTGTTATAAGGCATATGGAGTCTTAGCTTTTATTGGTAGGGGGATTGAATTTCGGAGCCGCAACGTCATGTTGCAACTGTACAAAACTCTAGTGCGGCCGCACTTGGAGTATTGTGTTCAGTTCTGGTCCCCGCATTATAAGAAAGATGTGGAGGCATTGGAGAGGGTACAGAGGAGGTTTACCAGGATGTTGCCTGGTATGGAGGGCAGGTCTTATGAAGAGAGGCTGAGGGATTTGAGGTTGTTTTCGTTATAAAGGAGGCGGCTAAGAGGGGACCTAATCGAAACATATAAGATGATTAGAGGTTTAGATAGGGTGGACAGTGATAGCTTTTTTCCTAGGATGGAGAAAGCTAGCACGAGGGGACACAGCTTTAAATTAAAGGGTGATAGTTATAGGACAGATATCAGAGGTAGGTTCTTTACCCAAAGGGTGGTTAGGGAGTGGAATGCCCTGCCTGCGGCAGTTGTAGATGCACCAAGTTTGGTGGCATTTAAGAGGTTAGTTGATAAGTATATGGAAGAGAAGGGAATGGTTTAGTTTGGAGGGGCATTGTTTTTTATATTGGTCGGCGCAACATCGCGGGCCAAAGGGCCTGTTCTGTGCTGTAATGTTCTATGTTCTATGTTCTATTTCAGCCCTGGGAAATAGCCTCTGAGAATCCAACCCTATCTATTCCTCTCAACATTTTATATAAATGTGTAGAGTATAGGGCTAATGGTAGGATTCTTAATAGTGTTGATGAACAGAGGGATCTTGGTGTATTTGTGCATAGATCCCTGAAAGTAGGCAGTCAAGTCGATAAGGTTGTCAAGAAGGCATACGGAGTCTTAGCTTTTATTGGTAGGTGGATTGAATTTCAGAGCCGCAACGTCATGTTGCAACTGTACAAAACTCTAGTGCGGCCGCACTTGGAGTATTGTGTGCAGTTCTGGTCCCCACATTATAAGAAAGATGTGGAGACATTGGAGAGGGTAAAGAGGAGGTTTACCAGGATGTTGCCTGGTATGGAGGGCAGGTCTTATGAAGAGAGGCTGAGGGATTTGAGGTTGTTTTCGTTAGAAAGAGGCGGCTAAGAGGGGACCTTATCGAAACATATAAGATGATTAGAGGTTTAGATAGGGTGGACAGTGATAGCCTTTTTCCTCGGATGGAGAAAGCTAGCACAAGGGGACACAGCTTTAAATTAAGGGGTGATAGTTATAGGACGGATATCAGAGGTAAGTTCTTTACCCAGGGGGTGGTTAGGGAGTGGAATGCCCTGCCTGCGGCAGTTGTAGATGCGCCAAGTTTTGTGGCGTTTAAGAGGTTAGTTGATAAGTTTATGGAAGAGAAGGGAATGGTTTAGTTTGGAGGGTCATTGCTTTTTTCATAATTGGTCGGCGCAACATCGAAGGCCAAAGGGCCTGTTCTGCGTTGTAATGTTCTATGTTATACGTTCTAAACCTCTATCACATCGCCTCTCAACCTTTGTCTCTCCAGGGAGAAGAGTCCCAGCTCCCTCAACGTATCTTCATAAGGCCTGCCTCCCAATCCAGGCAGCATCCTTGTAAATCTCCTCTGCACCCTCTCAATAGCTTCCACATCCTTCCTATAGTGAGGCGACCAGAACTGCGCACAATACTCCAAGTGGGGTCTGACAAGGGATTATAAAGTTGCAGCGTTACCTCCCAACTCCTAAACTCAATCCCTTGATTAATGAATGCCAGTACACCATATGCCTTCTTGACCACTTCCTCCACTGCGAGGCCGATTTAACAGTCCTATGGACTCGGACCCCAAGATCCTTCTGCTCTTCAACACAGCTAAAACTCCTACCCTTGATATTGTACTCCTTCATCCCATTGGTCCTGCCAAAATGGACCACGATACATTTATCCATGTTGAAGTCCATCTGCCACTTCTCCGCCCAGTCTTTCATCCTATCTATGTCCTGCTGCAACTTCAGACATCCCTCCAGACTATCCACAACACCACCAACCTTCGTATCGTTGGCGAACTTACTAACCCATCCCTCCACTTCCTCATCCAGGTCATTTATGAAAATGACAAACAGCAGGGGTCCTAGAACAGATCCCTGGGGCACTCCACTGGTAACCGATCTCCATGCTGAAAAATACCCATCCACAACCACTCTCTGCCTTCTGCCGGCAAGCCAGTTCTGGATCCACAAGGCCAAAGCCCCTTGGATCCCATGCCCTCTCACCTTCTCCAGAAGCCTTGCATGGGGGACCTTATGAAATGCCTTGCTAAAGTCCATGTACACTACGTCCACCGCCCTTCCTTCGTCAATGTGTTCATTCACATTTTCGAAGAACTCAACAAGGCTCGTAAGGCACGACCTGCCCTTGACAAAACCATGCTGACTATTTCTAATCATTCTAAAGAGTCCACCCTATCTATTCCTCTCAACATTTTATAAACCTCTATCAGATCGCTCTCAACCTACGTCTCTCTGTGAGACGTAGTGAGAAGAATCCCAGCTCCCTCAACCTATCTTCATAAGGCCTGCCTCCCAATCCAGGCAGCATCCTTGTAAATCTCCTCTGAACTCTCTCAATAGCTTCCACATCCTTCCTATAGTGAGGCGACCAGAAGTGCGCACAATACTCCAAGTAGGATCTGACAAGAGTCTTATAGAGCTGCAACCTCTCAGATCACTTTCCACCGTGAATACCGAGGCAAATCAAACCCTGATCTCTTAGCATTGTAACCTCTAGCAGGCTTCTGATCTCTTAGCATTGTAACCTCTAGCAGGCTTCTGGATACTTTGAGAATTGTTTCAAGTCAGAACAGTTCCCCACAACACCAGGGACGGAGTCTAGTCAAACCACTAACAGCAGATTCTCTACTCCAGGAAGGCAAGAAGCCTTCCTTCTAACCAGCAGAATTTCCAAAACCAAGGAGAGAAAAAGACACTTCTTTTCAGCTTTAAGCCCCTTCTAAAACTAAATCTGCAGCCAACCAAACAGCAAATGAAACCTTACATGAAGGAATAAAAACTGTTCAGAACATATGACCTTCCTCCTAACAATGCAGGGTCATAAAAAAGCTCAGAGCAAAAATAAAGAACTCTTATTTAAGCCATTGAAGTAACAATAAAAAGACTTTTACAGACAGCCCAGCAACAATGAGAGCTGAGGCTGTGAGAATTGCAGAGAATATGAACATAGAACATAGAACAATACAGCACAGAACAGGCCCTTCGGCCCTCGATGTTGTGCCGACCAAAATAAAAAGCAATGCCCCTCCTAACTAAACCATTCCCTTCTCATCCATATACTTATCAACTAACCTCTTAAACGCCACCAAACTTGGCGCATCTACAACAGCTGCAGGCAGGGCATTCCACTCCCTAATCACTCTTTGAGTAAAGAATATGATTTTTAAAAAAAATCTCTTAAAGATCTCTTAAAACAGATAAGATTAAGGAGAATCCCAAGGCCTTCTACAAATATGTGAAAAGTAAAAAGATGAGAAGAGAAGGGATAGGGCCTATAAAAGGTGAAGGGGGAAAAGTCTGTGTGAATCCGGAAGAAATGGCAGAGGTGCTTAACAAGTACTTTGCCTCGGTATTCACAGTGGAAAGTGAACTGGGAGATTGCACTGCCGGTTTGAGGCATACGGAAAAGATTGAGTATGTGGATGTTAGGAAAGAGGATGTGTTAGACCTGTTAAATTCTATCAAGATAGACAAGTTGCCGGGACCGGATAGGATGTACCCCAGGTTATTGTGGGAGGTGAGGGAAGTGGTTGCAGAGCCCCTGGCGATGATCTTTGCGTCGTCCATGGAAACGGGAGAGGTTCTGGAGGATTGGAGGATTGCGGATGTGGTTCCTATCTTTAAGAAAGGGAACAGGGATAGTCCAGGAAATTACCGACCGGTGAGTTTGACTTCAGTGATTGGTAAGCTGATGGAGAGGCTTCTGAGGGATAAGATATATGAACATTTGGAGAAGTTTGGACTGATTAGAAATAGTCAGCATGGTTTTGTCAAGGGCAGGTCATGCCTTATGAGCCTAGTTGAGTTCTTCAAAAATGTGACTGAACACATTGACGAAGGAAGGGCGGTAGACGTAGTGTACATGGACTTTAGTAAGGCGTTTGATAAGGTCCCACATGCAAGGCTTCTGGAGAAGATGAGAGGGCATGGGATCCAAGGGGCTTTGGCCTCATGGATCCAGAACTGGCTTGCCAGCAGAAGGCAGAGAGTGGTTGTGGATGGGTCTTGTTCTGCATGGAGGTCGGTAACCAGTGGAGTGCCCCAGGGATCTGTTCTGGGACCCTGCTGTTTGTCATTTTCATAAATGACCTGGATGAGGAAGTGGAGGGATGGGTTAGCAAGTTCGCCAACGATACAAAGATCGGTGGTGTTGTGGATGGTCTGGAGGGATGCCAAAAGTTGCAGCGGGACACAGACAGGATGCAAGACTGGGCGGAGAAGTGGCAGATGGACTTCAACGCAGATAAATGTGTAGTGGTCCATTTTGGCAGAAATAATGGGATGAAGAAGTACAATATAAGGGGTAGGAGTCTTGGCTGTGTCGTAGAGCAGAAGGATCTCGGGGTCCGGGTCCATAGGACTCTTAAATCGGCCTCACAAGTGGAAGAAGTGGTCAAGAAGGCGTACGGTGTACTGGCCTTCATTAATCAAGGAATAGAGTTTAGGAATCAGGAGGTAATGATGCAGCTCGATAAGACTCTTGTCAGATCCCAGTTGGAGTATTGTGCGCAGTTCTGGTCGCCTCATTATAGAAAGGATGTAGAGGCTATTGAGAGGGTTCAGAGGAGATTTACAAGGATGCTGCCTGGATTGGGAGGCAGGCCTTATGAAGATAGAACATAGAACAATACAGCACAAACAGGTCCTTCGGCCCACGAGTTGCACCGATCACATCTACCAATCCACAGACTTATCTATAACCCCCTATCCTATTCTTTTCCATATACTCATCCAGAAGTTTCTTAAAAGACCCCAGTGAGTTTGCCTCAACAACCTCCGACGGCAGTCAGTTCCATTCACTCACCACCCTCTGAGTGAAAAACCTACCCCGACATCTCCTTTGTATTTGCTTCCCTGCACCTTAAATCTGTGTCCTCTCGTACTGACCATTTCAGCTCGGGGAAATAGTCTCTGAGAGTCCACCCTATCTATCCCTCTCAACATTTTATAAACCTCTATCAGGTCACCTCTCAACCTACGTCTCTCCAGTGAGAAGAGTCCAGCTCCCTCAACCTATCTTCATAAGGCCTGCCTCCCAATCCAGGCAGCATCCTTGTAAATCTCCTTTGAACCCTCTCAATAGCCTTGACATCCTTCCTGTAATGAGGCGACCAGAAATGCGCACAATACTCCAACTGGGGTCTGACAAGAGTCTTATAGAGCTGCATCATTACCTCCTGACTCCTAAACTCTATTCCTCGATTAATGAAGGCCAGTACACCTTACGCCTTCTTGACCACTTCTTCCACCTGCGAGGCCGAGTTAAGAGTCCTATGGACCCGGACCCTGAGATCCTTCTGCTCTACAACACAGCTAAGACTCCTACCCCTTATATTGTACTCCTTCATCCCATTATTCCTGCCAAAATGGACCACTACACATTTATCCGTGTTGAAGTCCATCTGCCACTTCTCCACCCAGTCTTGCATCCTGTCTATGTCCCGCTGCAACTTTTGGCATCCCTCCAGACCATCCACAACACCACCGATCTTTGTATCGTCGGCGAACTTGCTAACCCATCCCTCCACTTCCTCATCCAGGTCATTTATGAAAATGACAAACAGCAGGGGTTCCAGAACAGATCCCTGGGGCACTCCACTGGTTACTGACCTCCATGCAGAACAAGACCCATCCACAACCACTCTCTGCCTTCTGCTGGCAAGCCAGTTCTAGATCCACGAGGCCAAAGCCCCTTGGATCCCATGCCCTCTCACCTTCTCCAGAAACCTTGCATGTGGGACCTTATCAAACGCCTTACTAAAGTCCATGTACACTACGTCCACCACCCTTCTTTCATCAATGTGTTCAGTCATATTTTCGAAGAACTCAACTAGACTCGTAAGGCATGACCTGCCCTTGACAAAACCATGACAACCTATGAAGATAGGTTGAGGGAGCTGAGACTCTTCTCACTGGAGAGACGTAGGTTGAGAGGCAACCTGATAGAGGTTTATAAAATGTTGAGAGGAATAGATAGGGTGGACTCTCAGAGACTATTTCCCCGAGCAGAAATGGTCAATACGAGAGGACACAGATTTAAGGTGCAGGGAAGCAAATACAAAGGAGATGTAAGGGGTAGGTTTTTCACTCAGAGGGTGGTGAGTGAATGGAACCGACTGCCATCGGAGGTTGTTGAGGCAAACTCACTGGGGTCTTTTAAAAGACTTCTGGATGAGTATATGGAAACGAATGGGATAGGGGGTTATAGATAGGTCTGTGGATTGGTAGATGTGATCAGCGCAACTCGTGGGCCGAAGGGCCTGTTTGTGCTGTATTGTTCTATGTTCTATGATACACTAACATCACAGGCAAAGTATGCAATGACTTGGCAACTGATCATATTTAAGTATCTTCATTCATTTTATAATGAGTCCCATTATGACTGAAGTGCTGTCACCGTCACACGTTCTCATCTGGAATCTCTTCTCTTCTCTCTATGTAGGGGAAATTTATTCGGATCCATTTTGGCCCTACAGGAAAACTAGCATCAGCTGATATCGACATCTGTAAGTGTGGGAGAAACTTTGCTGGAGTCTTCTATACGGGTTGGACTGGGATTGAGGGGGGAGGGGGCTGGGGGGGGTGGAAAGAATGTTTTGCAGTGCAATATTTAGTGCGCATTGTACGCCAGGCAAATAAAGTTTTTTTGATGTCCCTGTGTGAAAGATTCCTCAGGACAATCCCAAACTCTTCACAGTTATCACTGAGGCCTCTCCAATCCAACATCAAACCAACAGCCTCACTCAGTAAAGCTGAGACTTGCTTGTGAAGTATAGTTAGATTGAGAATAAGAGACCAGGGCTGTTTACAATTAGAAATCTGTGATAATGGGTTACAATTCAACCTTTTTCAATGGGGGAAGTATTGGTTTTGAGCAGAAACAGTGTCATTTGCCATTACATAATATTTACATATTGCTGTTTCTTATTTTGGATGTCTCTGGATGTCTATATACCTGCTCTCGATCAGGTTACAGCACAACTAAGAGCTTTCAAGAGGAGAAATCCCTACATTGGAACCACAGCAAAGGGTCTTCCTGAGCATAGACTAAGGTGCATTAGGATTGGGCAGAGTAGAAAGTGGTTACTCTGATCTATTGGTGGCCTGGGGATCCAATAGATCCAGGTAGTTCACTTCCCAAATTTAGCTTATTTTCAGCCCAACACCCTGGGGCAGATTCTCCCAATCCCGCTGTGCTACAAGACTCGAGCAGAGACCATATGGTGGGCTCCTGCTGAGCACCGCAGCATCCGGCAGTCAGTTTTCTAGCAACAATTTCTGGCTGCTGATTACCATAGATTTTAAATATCATTGGCAGGCTCAGGACTGAAATCTCCAGGCTCACCCACTATATCCTCTGCCCCCAGGCCTCACCGAGAAGTCTTTCACTCCAGTCGGCAATCGAGGCTCTCACAGGGTCAGGCACAGGAAGGTTGCTCATTGGGCAGTGCAATGGGACAGTTTCCTAGCATATATTGTGGATCCCACCAGGGATCAGGTTATTTTGGACCTGGTAATGTAAAATGAGTCAGGTTTAATAAATAATCTCAGAGTAAAAGATCCCCTGGGAAACAGTGACCATAACATGGTAGAATTTAGTATTTAGTTTGAGATTGAGAAATCTGGGTCAGAAACAACTGTGCTAAACTTAAATAAGAGTCATTGTTATAGGAATGACCCTTTTTGACTTTTTTGAAGGGGTAACTAAGAAGGTAGATGAGGGCAGTGCAGTTGATGTTGTCTACATGGACTTTAGCAAGGCCTTTGACAAGGTACCGCATGGTAGGTTGTTATATAAAGTTAAATCTCACGGGATCCAGGGTGAGGTATCTAAATGGATATAAAATTGGCTTCTGGATAGTGGCCAAAGGGTGATTGTAGAGGGTTGTTTTTCAAACTGGAGACCTGTGACCAGCGGTGTGCCTCAGGGATCAGTGCCAGACCCACTGTTATTTGTCATTTAATGACAATATAGGGACCATGGTTAGTAAGTTTGCCGATGACACTAAGATTCGTGGCATAGTGGACAGTGAAGAAAGTTATCTCCAATTGCAACGGAATGTTGGTGAACTGGATCAGTGAGCTGACAAATGGCAGATGGAGTTTAATTTAGATAAATGCGAGGTGATGCATTTTGGTAGATTGAACCAGGGCAGGACTTACTCAGTTAATGGTAGGGCGTTGGGGAGAGTTACGAAACAAAGAGATCTCGGGGTACAGGTTCATAGCTCCTTGAAAGTGGAGTCACAGGTGGACAGAGTGGTGAAGGCAGCATTCAGCATGCTTGGTTTCATTGGTCAGAACATTGAATACAGGAGTTGGGACATCTTGTTGAAGTTGTACAAGACATTGTTAAGGCCACACTTGGAATATTGTGTACAGATCTGGTCATCCTATTATAGAAAGGATATTATTAAACTAGACAGAGTACAGAAAAGATTTATAGGATGTTACTGGGACCTGAATGGATTAAATTATAAGGAAAGGCTGGATAAGAACAAAGAGCAAAGAATAAAGAAAATTACAGCATAGGAACAAGCCCTTCTGCCCTCCAATCTTGTACTGACCGTGCTGCCTGACGTAACTAAAACCCTCTATTCTTCCAGAATCCATATTCCTCTATTCCCATCTCATTCATGTACTAATCAAGACGCCTGTTAAAAGTCACTACTATATCTGCTTCCACTATCTCCCCCAACAACAAGTTCCAGGCACCCAGCACTCTGAGTAAAAAAATTTGTCTCGTACATGTCTTTTAAAACTCGCCTCTTACACCTTAAACCTGTGCCCCCTGGTGATTGATTCTTCCACCCTGGGGAAAAACCTCTGACTATTCACTCTGTCCAAACCCCTCATAATCTTGTAGACTTCTATTGGATCTCCCCTCAATCTTTGTCACTCCAGTGAGAACAAACCAAGTTTCTCCAACCTCTCCTCATAGCTGATGCCCTCCATACCAGGCATCATGCTGGGAAATCTTTGCTCGACTCTCTTTAAAGCCTCCACATCCTTCTCATAGTGTGGTGACCAGAATTGAAAACTATAGACTGGGATTTTTTTCTGTGGAGTGTAGGAGGCTGAGGGGTGATCTTACAGAGATCTGTAAAATAATGAGAGGAACAGATCAAACAGATAGTCAGTACCTTTTTTCAAAGGTAGGGGAAGCTAAACCTAGAGGCCATAGGTTTAAGGTGAGAGGGGAGAGATACAAAAGTGTCCAGACGGGCAACTTTTTCACCCAAAGGGTGGTGAGTGTCTGGAACAAGCTGCCAAAGATTGTTATAGAGAAGGGTACAATTTTGTCTTTTGAAAAGCATTTAAATAGTTACCTGGCTTTGATGGGTATAGAGAGATATGGGCCAAATGCAGGCAATTAGGATTAGCTTAAGGGTTTTAAAAAGTAGGGCTGCATGGATAAGCTGGGCCGAAGGGACTGTTTCCATGCTATAAACAGAGAACACAGAACATAACAGCGCAGAACAGGCCCTTCAGCCCTCGATGTTGCGCCGAACAATTCGGAAAAAGCAATGACCCTCTAACCTAAACCAGTTCCCTTTTCATCCATAAACCTATCCACGGACCTCTTAAATGCCCCCAAACTTGGCACATCTACAACTGCAGCAGGCAGGGCATTCCATACCCTTACCACCCTCTGGGTAAAGAATCTACCTCTGACATCCGTCCTATCACTACCACCCCTTAATTTAAAGCTATGTCCCCTCGTGCTAGCTTTCTCCATCCTAGGAAAAAGGCTATCACTGTCCACCCTATCTAAACCTCTAATCATCTTATATGTTTCGATTAGGTCCCCTCTTAGCCGCCTCCTTTCTAACGAAAACAACCTCAAATCCCTCAGCCTCTCTTCATAAGACTTGCCCTCCATACCAGGCAACATCCTGGTAAACCTCCTCTGTACCCTCTCCAATGCCTCCACATCTTTCTTATAATGTGGGGACCAGAACTGCACACAATACTCCAAGTGCGGCCGCACTAGAGTTTTGTACAGTTGCAACATGACGTTGCGGCTCCGAAATTCAATCCCCCTACCAATAAAAGCCAAGACTCCATATGCCTTCTTAACAACCTTCTCGACTTGACTGCCTACTTTCAGGGATCTATGCACATACACACCAAGATCCCTCTGTTCATCAACACTACTAAGAATCCTACCATTAGCCTTATACTCTACACATTTATTATTCCTGCCAAAGTGCATTACCTCACACTTTTCCACATTAAACTCCATTTGCCACCTCTCGGCCCAGCTCTGCAACTTGTCCAAGTCTCTCTGCAAACTAGAACACCCCTCTTCACTATCTACCACTCCTCCGACTTTGGTGTCATCCGCAAATTTACTAATCCATCCTTCAATACCCTCATCCAGATCATTTATAAAAATTACAAACAGCAGGGGCCCCAAAACAGATCCCTGAGGTACACCACTTGTAACCGAACTCCACGATGAATAATTTCCATCAACCACCACCCTCAGTCTTCTATCAGCTAGCCAATTCCTGATCCAATTAGCAAAATCACCCTCAATCCCATACATCTGCATTTTCTGCAGAAGCCTTCCATGGGCCACCTTATCGAACGCCTTACTAAAGTCCATATATACCACATCAACTGCCTTACCCCCATCCACCTCTTTGGTCACTTTTTCAAAAAACTCAATAAGGTTAGTAAGGCACGACCTACCCTTCACAAAACCATGCTGACTATCCCCAATCAATTCATTTCTCTCTAAATAACTATAAATCCTATCCCTAATAATTCTTTCCAATACTTTGCCCACAACAGAAGTAAGACTCACCGGTCTATAATTCCCAGGAAAGCCTCTATTCCCCTTCTTGAACAATGGGACCACATTCGCTATCCTCCAGTCTTCCGGCACTATACCTGTAACCAACGACGACCTGAAGATCAGAGCCAGAGACTCTGCAATCGCCTCTCTCACCTCCCAGAGAATCCTAGGGTAAATCCCGTCCGGCCCAGGGGACTTATCTAACTTCAAACCCTCAAGAATATCTAGCACATCCTCCTTATCTACTTCAATACTTTCCAGTTTACAACCCTGTATCCCAGTGTTCTCCACAACTACATTTACATCTCCCTGCGTGAATACCGAAGAGAAATATTTGTTCAGTGCCTCTCCAATCTCTTCAAGCTCCACGCATAACTTCCCACTGCTGTCTATGACTGGCCCTAATCTTGCCCTAACCAATCTTCTATTCTTAATATATCTAAAGAAAGCTTTAGGATTCTCCTTGATCCTATCAGCCAAAGTCTTCTCGTGTCCTCTCTTAGCTCTCCTCAATTCACTCTTTAGCTCCCTCCTGGCTAATCTATAGCTATCCATTGCACTAACTGAGCCTTCAAGCCTCATCCTGACATAAGCCTCCTTTTTCCTTTTAACCAGCGAATTAACTTTTTTAGTACACCATGGTTCCCTTACTCGACCATTTCCTCCTTGCCTGACAGGGACATACTTATCAAGGACTCGCAGTAGCTGCTCCTTGAATAAGCTCCACATTTCAGATGTTCCTGTAGTTTCCTAGTCCAACCTATGCACCCTAATTCTCTCCTAATAGCCTCATAATTACCATTCCCCCAGCTATAATTACTGCCTTCAGGTTCATGCCTATCCCTTTCCATCACTAAGGTGAACGTAACCGAATTGTGGTCACTATCACCAAAATGGAACATAGAATATAGAACATTACAGTGCAGAACAGGCCCTTCGACCCTCGATGTTGTGCCGACCAATTAAGAAAAAGCAATGACCCTCTAACCTAAAGCATTCCCATTTCATCCATAAACTTATCTACTAACGTCTTAAATGCCACCAAACTTGGCGCATCTACAACTGCAGCAGGCAGGGCATTCCATACCCTTACCACCCTCTGGGTAAAGAACCTACCTCTGACATCTGTCCTATAACTACCACCCCTTAATTTAAAGCTATGTCCCCTCGTGCTAGCTTTCTCCATCCAGGGAAAAAGGCTATCACTGTCCACCCTATCTAAACCTCTCATTCATATATGTTTCAATAAGGTCTCCTCTTAGCCGCCTTCTTTCTAACAAAAACAACCTCAAATCCCTCAGCCTCTCCTCATAAGACCTGCCCTCCATACCAGGCAACATCCTGGTAAACCTCCTCTGTACCCTCTCCAATGCCTCCACATCTTTCTTATAATGCGAGGACCAGAACTGTACACAATACTCCAAGCGCGGCCGCACTAGAGTTTTGTACAGTTGCAACATGACGTTGCGGCTCTGAAATTCAATCCCCCTACCAATAAAAGCTAAGACTCCATATGCCTTCTTAACAACCTTTCGACTTGATTGCCAACTTTCAGGGATCTGATGCACATATACACCAAGATCCCTCTGTTCATCAACACTATTAAGAGTTCTACCATTAGCCCTATACTCTACACATTTGTTATTCCTGCCAAAGTGAATTACCTCACACTTTTCCGCATTAAACTCCATTTGAGGTCAACTGCCTTACCCCCATCCACCTCTTTGGTCACTTTTTCAAAAAACTCAATAAGGTTAGTAAGGCACGACCTACCCTTCACAAAACCATGCTGACTATCCCCAATCAATTCATTTCTCTCTAAATAACTATAAATCCTATCCCTAATAATTCTCTCCAATACTTTGCCCACAACAGAAGTAAGACTCACCGGCCTATAATCCCCGGAAAGTCTCTATTCCCCTTCTTGAACAATGGGACCACATTCGCTATCCTCCAGTCTTCCGGAACTATACCCGTAACCAACGACGACCAGAAGATCAGAGCCAGAGGCTCTGCAATCGCCTCTCTTGCCTCCCAGAGAATCCTAGGGTAAATCCCGTCCGGCCCAGGGGACCTATCTAACTTCAAACCCTCAAGAATATCTAGCACATCCTCCCTATCTACTTCAATACTTTCCAGTTTGCAACCCTGTACCTCAGTGTTCTCCACAACTACATTTACATCTCCCTGCGTGAATACCGAAGAGAAATATTTGTTCAGTGCCTCTCCAATCTCTTCAGGCTCCACGCACAACTTCCCACTGCTGTCTCTGACTGGTCCTAATCTTGCCCTAACCAATCTTCTATTCTTAACATATCTAAAGAAAGCTTTAGGATTCTCCTTGATCCTATCAGCCAAAGTCTTCTTGTGTCCTCTTTTAGCTCTTCTCAACTCACTCTTTAGCTCCCTCCTGGCTATCTATAGCTTAGTAAGAATTTAGCAACACCAATTTATAATCCAACTGATTTATTTGATAGTAAAAAAGCGAGCTTTCGACTCTGTGTCTTCTTCAGGCAAATGCAGTGTTCTGGTCATCATATCTATATGATATGTACATCATATCTATAGCTTCCCAGTGCACTAACTGAGCCTTCAAGCCTCATCCTGACATAAGCCTCCTTTTCCCTTTTAACCAGCAAATTAACTTTTTTAGTACACCATGGTTCCCTTACTCGACCATTTCCTCCTTGCCTGACAGGGACATACTTATCAAGGACTCACAGTAGCTGCTCCTTGAATAAGCTCCACATTTCAGATGTTCCCAGTCCCTGTAGTTTCCTAGTCCAACCTATGCACCCTAATTCTCTCCTTATGGCCTCATAATTACCATTCCCCCAGCTATAACTACTGCCCCCAGCTTCATGCCTATCCCTATCCATCACTAAGGTGAACGTAACCGAATTGTGGTCACTATCACCAAAATGTTCACCAACTTCCAAGCCTAACACCTGGAATATGACTGCTAACAGGTTCCCAGATCTCTGAATTTAAACTAATGATATTTACTACCATATCTTTCAGTAACTTTGCTTGGTTAAAGTGAACAATACATTTAAATACATTTAAAATGAAAGTATATATGTTTAAAATCGTGACTAGTCATTCTGATCCACCTACTGCATTCATGTATGTGTAAACTGCATTATTGATTCCCTGTTCTCTGCATTCTGCTCAAGAATCTTATTCATTGGTTAGGAATTCCCTTCTCCAGGGTAGAAGCTAAGAGGTTGTTTCTCCTTTGGGAGAGAGTCGGACCAGAGGGCAAAATCTCAGAGTAAGGGGTCATCTATTTCAGAGTTGAGGAGGAATTTCTTCTGTCCGAGGGGAGTGGAATTCTTTACCACAGAGGGCTAAAGAGGCTGAGTCATTAAATTTGTTGCAGACTGAGATAGACCAGTTTTTAATCAGTAACAAAATCGAATGTTATGTGGAAAAGATGGAAGAGTGGAGTTGAGGATTATCACATCAGATCAGTCATAATCTCACTGAATTTAGCTCCATAAGGATGTAAATTCTGTGTAGTTCCAGATAAGGCTTATTTCTGACTAAACTCCATGTTCTATCACGAAGAGCTGAATTGTGTCTAACCAATCCCAGCCTGCTCCCCTCACTCAAACCCTATCTCCACAACTCCCATCCATTCTTGGTGTGATTGCAGCTTTATTGTGTTTGAGCAATTCCACATCATATTTACTCAATGAAAGTTGGTGATATCTGGACTCTGTAATAATTCTAATCTTTCACTTTCAGATCTTCTAGAGAAATCCCGTGTGATTTTCCAGCAGCCTGGTGAACGGAGTTACCACATTTATTACCAGATTTTCTCTGGCAAAAAGGCTGAGCTGTTCGGTGAGTGTGAAGGAACGCAATTTAAAACTGCTCCCAAAAACCCTGGCAAGGATTTTCCCCTTTCATAGATTGCGAGAATTCCTCACTCTCAATGTGGGACATTGTTGAGGCTTATAGTATCTTAGGCTGTTTTCATAGGGACACAGAATATAGGAGCAAAGAGATCATAAAACATAGAACACTACAGCACAAACAGGCCCTTCGGCCCACAAGTTGCGCCGATCACATTTATACCTACTAGGCCTATCCATAACCCTCAATCCCATTTAATCCCATGTACTCATCCAGAAGTCTCTTAAAAGACCCCAACGAGTTCCCCTCTACACCACCACCACTGACGGCAGCCGATTCCATTCACTCCCCACCCTCTGAGTGAAAAACTTACCCCTGACATCTCCTCTGTACTTGCCCCCCTGCACCTTAAACCTGTGTCCTCTCGTAGCGACCATTTCAGCCCTGGGAAACAGCCTCCGAGAATCCATTCTATCTATTCCTCTCAACATCTTATAAACCTCTATCAGGTCGCCTCTCAACCTTCGTCTCTCCAGGGAGAAGAGACCCAGCTCCCTCAACCTATCTTCATAAGGCCTGCCTCCCAATATGCTGAACTTATACAAAAGACTAGTTAAGTCCCAGCTGGAATATTGTGTACTGTTCTGAGCACCACACTATAGGAAGGATGTGAACACACTGGATAGAGTGCAGAAATTTACAAGAATGGTTCCAGAAATTAGAAACTTTAGTTATGAGGATGGATTGGAGACGTTGGGACTGTTCATCTTGGAGAGAAGACTAAGAGGAGATTTGATAGAGATATTTAAAATCATGACAGGACTGGACAGAATAGACAGGGAGAAACCATTCCCACTGATAGAAGGATTGAGAATGAGAAGGCACAGATTTAAAGTGATTTTCAAAAGAAGGAAATGTGATGTGAGAAATATCTTTTTCGCCCAGGAGTGGTTGGGGTCTGGAAGGTGCTGCCTGGGAATGTGGTGGAGGTGAGTTCAATTGAAGCATTCAAGAAGATATTAGATGATTATTTGATTGGATGATTATTTGAATAGAATCAATGTGCGGTGTTACAGGACAAAGGCAGGAGAACGGCACTCTGTCATAATGCTGGCTTGGATAGTACAGGCACAATGGACCAAATGATCTCCTTCTGCACCATAACAATTCTATGATTTTGTGAGACATAGACAAAGAATTTTCACACTAGGTTTGGACAACAAGTTGACCAGAATAATAAGTATTAAACTTCTCCTGTCACTGTTCCCTTTCCATTCTCATTAATGAAATATTCTCCCTGAATCCACTATCTAGCTTCAGGGTGAGAAATGGCCAAATGATTAACAATGTCTAATACTGCCTGCGTCCAGTGACACTGCAAGAATTGTGATCCAGGTTTGGGTACAGTCAGATATTTCATAGTAAAGTTTTGTGTTAGACCAGTATTTGCATCTTCAGGTTTGACATGTTTTTATGCTGGAAGTTTCAGACAATGTGAGCTGATAACACACTGAGGGCAGTGTGTAACTGCGACGCCAGTGAAGGTCAGAACCAATAGGCTATCTCCTGAACCAATCAGGTTAAGGATAAACAGTAAACTAGACGAGCGTAGGGTGAACATAGAACATAGAACATAGAACATAGAACATAGAACATAGAACACTACAGCACAAACAGGCCCTTCGGCCCACAAGTTGTGCCAATCATATCCCTACCTACCAGGCCTGTCTATAACTCTTAATCTCATTAAATCCCACGTACGGATTGAAGTTGCGTCAAATTGTTTATAAAGTGTGTATCGTGTTAATTTGTGTTAAGTTTAATGGAGAGTGAATAGAAAAGAGCAGTAACTACAGGTAGGTCACAGAGAGGTCACAGGAGATCATAGGGAGATCACAAGTTTAAATTTAAAATTTATATCTTGTAAAATTACACTTAACACATCAGATGTACAAGTTTCAAGTATCATTTCAAACATTACACAAGTTCAAAGATATTCCAATGTAAATTACAGGGAGATCACAAGGAGATCACAGAGAGATTATAGAGAGATCAGAAGGTGATCATGGGGAGATCACAAGACGATTACATGTAGATTATAGGTAGATCACAGGGAGATCACAGGGAGATAACAAAGAGATCATGGAGAGATCACAGAAAAGTCACAGAGAGATCGCAAATAGATTACAGGTAGGTTACAGGTAGATCACAAGGAGATCATTGAGAGATCATAGAAAGATCACAGAGAGATCATAAGGAGATCACATGTAGATTATAGGTACATTACAGGTAGACCACAGTTAGATCACTGGGAGACCACAGAGAGATCATTGGGAGGTCACAGGGAGGTCACAGGGAGATCATGGAGAGATCACAGAAGGGTCACAGGGAGGTCATGAGGAATAAGAACATAAGAAATAGGAGCAGGAGTAGGCCATCCAGCTCCTCGAGCCTGCCCCCCCATTTCAATAAGATCATGGCTGATCTATAGTGGTTCAGTACCACTTTCCCGCTTTCTCTCCATAACCCTTAATTCCCTTATCAATCAAAAACCTATCTACCCTTGACTTAAAATATATTCAGCGAGGTAGCCTCCACCACTTCAACGGGCAGAGAATTCCAAAGATTCACCACCATTTGAGTGAAGAAGTTCCTCCTCAAATCCAATCTAACCCCCCCGCCCTTATTTTGAGGCTATGCTATTTTTTCTAAGTGGGAAGAATCTTTCTATTTCTACCCTATCCATCCCCTTCATTATCTTATATGTCTCTATAAGATCCCCCCTCAGCCTTCTAAACTCCAATAAGTAGAAACCTAGTCTACTCAATCTCTCCTCATAAGCTAACCCCCTCATCTCTGGTATCAGCCTAGTGAACCTTCTCTGTACTCCCTCCAAGGCCAATATATCCTTCCGCAAATGCGGCGACCAAAACTGCACATAGTATTCCAGCTGCGGCCTCACCAGTGCCCTGTACAGTTGCAACAAGACCTCCCTGCTTTTATATTCTATCCCCCTCGCTATAAAGGCCAACATTCCATTCGCCTTCTTAATCACCTGCTGCACCTGCAGACTGGGTTTTTGTGATTTGTGCACAAGGACCCCCAGGTCCCTCTGCACTGTAGCATGTTTCAGCTTTTCGCCTTTTAAGTAATAATCCCTCTCATTATTATTTCTACCAAAGTGGATAACCTCAGACTTGCTAACATTATACTTCATCTGCCAGTTCCTCGCTCACTCATTCAACCAATGTGGAGGAACAGAGAGATCTTGGGGTTCAGATCCACAGATCTCTTCAGGTTGCCACTCAAGTGGATAGAGCTGTGAAGAAGGCTTATAGTGTGTTAGCGTTTATTAACGGGAGGTTTGAATTTAAGAGCTGCGGGGTTATGCTGCAACTATACCGGACGTTGGTGAGACTACATGGAATATTGTATTCAGTTCTGGTCACCTCACTACAAGAAGGATGTGGAAGCATTGGAGAGAGTTTAGAGGAGATTTACCACGATGCTGCCTGGTTTGGAGGGTAGGTCTTATGAGGAAAGGTTGAGGGAGCTGGGGCTTTTCTCTTTGGAGTGGAGGAGGATGAGAGGCAACTTAATAGAAGTTTATGAGATGATGAGAGGGATAGATAGAGTGGACGTTCAGAGAATATTTCCTCGGGTGGATGTAGCTGTTACTAGGAGGCATAAATATAAGGCTCATGGTGGGAGATATAGGAGGGATTCCGAGGTAGATTCTTTACTCAGAGAGTGGTTGGGGTGTGGAATGCACTGCCTGTTGTGATAGTGGAGTTGGATACTTTAGGAGCTTCAAGCGGTTATTGGATAAGCACATGGAGCATTCCAGAATGATAGGGAGTGGGATAGCTTGATCTTGGGTTTAGACAAAGCTCGGCACAACATTGAGGGCTGAAGGGCCTGTACTGTGCTGTACTGGTCTATGTTTTATGTTCTGTCACAGAGAGATCACAAGGAGATCACAGGTAGATTACAAGGAGATCACAAGGAAGTCAGAGAGAGGTCACAGGGAGATCACAGGGAGATTTAAAGGATAAGGGCTACATTAGAGGCAGTTTAGCTTAGTCTACCCTGCTACTGTTCCTGTTTATTCCCCCCTCTCAGATACTCCTAGATTTGATCCTAAGGTGAGTGCGTGAAGTTATGCAGAATAGTGCAGTACAATATAGTTAGTGACAACTCAGACCTCAGCTTTACTAAATGTTTGTTGCATTGTCCTAGGTAGGACCTCAACTCCAAATGCATTTCTTTGCAACTTTCACCTCATGCAACATGGAACCAGTTGAGGCTGGATTTACTCTGACAGTATTCCCATTTGAACATAGAACATAGAACATTACAGTGCAGAACAGGTCTTTCAGCCCTCGATGTTGCGCCGACCAATTAGGAACAAGCAGTGACCCTCTAACCTAAACCATTCCCTTTTCATCCATAAACTTATCTACTAACCTCTTAAACGCCACCAAACTTGGCGCATCTACAACTGCAGCAGGCAGGGCATTCCATACCCTTACCACCCTCTGGGTAAAGAACCTACCTCTGACATCCGTCCTAAAACCACCACCCCTTAATTTAAAGCTATGTCCCCTCATGCTAGCTTTCTCCATCCTAGGAAAAAGGCTATCACTGTCCACCCTATCTAAACCTCTAATCATCTTATATGTTTCAATAAGATCTCCTCTTAGCCGCCTTCTTTCTAACGAAAACAACCTCAAATCCCTCAGCCTCTCTTCATAAGACCTGCCCTCCATACCAGGCAACATCCTGGTAAACCTCCTCTGTACCCTCTCCAATGCCTCCACATCTTTCTTATAATGCGGGGACCAGAACTGTACACAATACTCCAAGTGCGGCCGCACTAGAGTTTTGTACAGTTGCAACATGACGTTGCGGCTCCGAAATTCAATCCCCCTACCAATAAAAGCTAAGACTCCATATGCCTTCTTAACAACCTTATCGACTTGATTGCCAACTTTCAGGGATCTATGCACACATACACCAAGATCCCTCTGTTCATCAACACTATTAAGAGTCCTACCATTAGCCCTATACTCTACACATTTGTTATTCCTGCCAAAGTGAAATTTGGGTTTTATCTTTTTTCTCTTCCATAATTCTGGAATTTTCTTTCCCACTCTGCTTCAGGCAAGCTGCTTATCAGCCATTCTGGATTATGTGGGACTCTGTGCATCCCTACAATACCTTTCCCTTTAACCTCCAACCCTACTACAAATTTCTAATTCCTCCACAAATGGAAATCTCTAATCAGCCAGATGAATCTTCCTTGGAGCACAGAGTCTTTATGATAAGGCATTGCCATTAATCTAGTTTGAACAATGTTAGGTTTTCTTAGATTTAACATTATAAAGATGTACAAATGCTAGACCATAAAAGAATAACACATTAAGAATCACAGAAATAGAAATTATAGAACCTCTACAGTACAGAAAGAGGCCATTCAGCCCATCGAGTCTGCACCAACCACAATCTCACCCATTCCCTAGCCCCCCAAATCCCTACACATTTACCCACTAATCCCTCTAACTTACACATCTCTGGACGCTAAGGGCAATTTTAGCAAAGCCGATCAACCTAACTGGCACATCTTTGGACTCTGGGAGGAAGCCAGAGCACCTGGAGGAAACCCACGCAGGCACGAGGAGAATGTGCAGACTCCATACAGACAGTGACCCAAGCTAGAATCAAACTTAAGCTTACAACCAATTAGATTTATTGATGATATAAATTTCTCCTTTATCACATTTAAATTTTCTCTTTTCCAGATATGCTTCTGGTCAGTAACAATCCCTTTGAATATCATTTCTGCTCACAAGGAGTTGTTACTGTGGACAATCTAGATGATGGTGAAGAACTCTCGGCAACTGATGTAAGTGTTTTCTTTCCTCAGATATAGAGCAAAGTACAAAGGTCAAACGGCAAAGGCCACAATTATTTTCTGCGTCAGTAGTTTCTTTGACTTTTGACCCCACTGCCATCTCCCCCACCTCCAAGTTCCCTTTTCAGTTCAAAGCTCCTGAACAGGTTATTTGCTTGACCTCTGACCTGTGGTTGTAGCCACAGTATTTACATGGCTTGTCTGATTCAGTTTCTGGTCAATGGTAACCCCCAGATATTGATAATGGGGAATTCAACAATGGTAATGCCATTGAATGTCAAGGAGTGATGGTTAGATTCTCTCTTATTGCTGGTCATTTGAGTGGCACAGATATTACTTGTTACTTGTCAGCCCAAACCTGGATGTTGTCCAAGTCTTGCTGCATTTGGACATGGATTGCTTCAGTATCTGAGGAGTGGTGAATGGTGCTGAACATTGTGCAATCATCAGCGAACATCCCCACTTCTGACCTAATCATGGAGGGAAGGTGATTGGTCAAGCAGCCAATGATAGTGAGGTCTGTGCATTCTGCACCATGGATGCAACAATTATGAAGCTGTATTATCCATTCCAGTGCTAGCAATTTAACCAACACCAGCAAATCTACCCAAGCTACAGTCTGAAGGAGCAATGAGTACTAAGAGATTGACACATGATTACAATAGCAAGGGAAAATCACTTGCTGTTGTTTCTGCTTCGAACAGCATGCCATGGACATCCTGGGCTTCAGTGCGGACGAGAAGTACGGCTGTTACAAAATAGTCGGATCCATCATGCACTTCGGAAACATGAAGTTCAAACAGAAGCAACGGGAGGAGCAAGCAGAGGCAGATGGAACTGAAAGTAAGTCACTGTCCCCATCAAACACTCCCAGGACAGGTACAGCACGGGGTTAGATACAGAGTAAAGCTCACTCTACACTGTCCCCCATCAAACACTCCCAGGACAGGTACAGCACGGGGTTAGATACAGAGTAAAGCTCCCTCTACACTGTCCCCCCATCAAACACTCCCAGGACAGGTACAGCACGGGGTTAGATACAGAGTAAAGCTCCCTCTACACTGTCCCCCCATCAAACACTCCCAGGACAGGTACAGCACGGGGTTAGATACAGAGTAAAGCTCCCTCTACACTGTCCCCCATCAAACACTCCCAGGACAGGTACAGCACGGGGTTAGATACAGAGTAAAGCTCCCTCTACACTGTCCCCCATCAAACACTCCCAGGACAGGTACAGCACGGGGTTAGATACAGAGTAAAGCTCCCTCTACACTGTCCCCCCATCAAACACTCCCAGGACAGGTACAGCACGGGGTTAGATACAGAGTAAAGCTCCCTCTACACTGTCCCCCATCAAACACTCCCAGGACAGGTACAGCACGGGGTTAGATACAGAGTAAAGCTCCCTCTACACTGTCCCCATCAAACACTCCCAGGACAGGTACAGCACGGGGTTAGATACAGAGTAAAGCTCCCTCTACACTGTCCCCATCAAACACTCCCAGGACAGGTACAGCACGGGGTTAGATACAGAGTAAAGCTCCCTCTACACTGTCCCCATCAAACACTCCCAGGACAGGTACAGCACGGGGTTAGATACAGAGTAAAGCTCCCTCTACACTGTCCCCATCAAACACTCCCAGGACGGTACAGCACGGGGTTAGATACAGAGTAAAGCTCCCTCTACACTGTCCCCATCAAACACTCCCAGGACAGGTACAGCACGGGGTTAGATACAGAGTAAAGCTCCCTCTACACTGTCCCCCATCAAACACTCCCAGGACAGGTACAGCATGGGGTTAGATACAGAGTAAAGCTCCCTCTACACTGTCCCCATCAAACACTCCCAGGACAGGTACAGCACGGGGTTAGATACAGAGTAAAGCTCCCTCTACACTGTCCCCCCATCAAACACTCCCAGGACAGGTACAGCACGGGGTTAGATACAGAGTAAAGCTCCCTCTACACTGTCCCCCATCAAACACTCCCAGGACAGGTACAGCACGGGGTTAGATACAGAGTAAAGCTCCCTCTACACTGTCCCCCATCAAACACTCCCAGGACAGGTACAGCACGGGGTTAGATACAGAGTAAAGCTCCCTCTACACTGTCCCATCAAACACTCCCAGGACAGGTACAGCATGGGTTAGATACAGAGTAAAGCTCCCTCTACACTGTCCCCATCAAACACTCCCAGGACAGGTACAGCACGGGTTAGATACAGAGTAAAGCTCCCTCTACACTGTCCCCCATCAAACACTCCCAGGACAGGTACAGCACGGGGTTAGATACAGAGTAAAGCTCCCTCTACACTGTCCCCCATCAAACACTCCCAGGACAGGTACAGCACGGGGTTAGATACAGAGTAAAGCTCCCTCTACACTGTCCCCATCAAACACTCCCAGGACAGGTACAGCACGGGGTTAGATACAGAGTAAAGCTCCCTCTACACTGTCCCCCATCAAACACTCCCAGGACAGGTACAGCACGGGGTTAGATACAGAGTAAAGCTCCCTCTACACTGTCCCCCATCAAACACTCCCAGGACAGGTACAGCACAGGGTTAGATACAGAGTAAAGCTCCCTCTACACTGTCCCCATCAAACACTCCCAGGACAGGTACAGCACGGGGTTAGATACAGAGTAAAGCTCCCTCTACACTGTCCCCATCAAACACTCCCAGGACAGGTACAGCACGGGGTTAGATACAGAGTAAAGCTCCCTCTACACTGTCCCCCCATCAAACACTCCCAGGACAGGTACAGCAAGGGTTAGATACAGAGTAAAGCTCCCTCTACACTGTCCCCCCATCAAACACTCCCAGGACAGGTACAGCACGGGGTTAGATACAGAGTAAAGCTCCCTCTACACTGTCCCCATCAAACACTCCCAGGACAGGTACAGCACGGGGTTAGATACAGAGTAAAGCTCCCTCTACACTGTCCCCATCAAACACTCCCAGGACAGGTACAGCACGGGGTTAGATACAGAGTAAAGCTCCCTCTACACTGTCCCCCATCAAACACTCCCAGGACAGGTACAGCACGGGGTTAGATACAGAGTAAAGCTCCCTCTACACTGTCCCCATCAAACACTCCCAGGACAGGTACAGCACGGGTTAGATACAGAGTAAAGCTCCCTCTACACTGTCCCCATCAAACACTCCCAGGACAGGTACAGCACGGGGTTAGATACAGAGTAAAGCTCCCTCTACACTGTCCCCCATCAAACACTCCCAGGACAGTACAGCACGGGGTTAGATACAGAGTAAAGCTCCCTCTACACTGTCCCCATCAAACACTCCCAGGACAGGTACAGCACGGGGTTAGATACAGAGTAAAGCTCCCTCTACACTGTCCCCATCAAACACTCCCAGGACAGGTACAGCACGGGGTTAGATACAGAGTAAAGCTCCCTCTACACTGTCCCCCATCAAACACTCCCAGGACAGGTACAGCACGGGGTTAGATACAGAGTAAAGCTCCCTCTACACTGTCCCCATCAAACACTCCCAGGACAGGTACAGCACGGGGTTAGATACAGAGTAAAGCTCCCTCTAGACTGTCCCCATCAAACACTCCCAGAACAGGTACAGCACGGGGTTAGATACAGAGTAAAGCTCCCTCTACACTGTCCCCCGATCAAACACTCCCAGGACAGGTACAGCACGGAGTTAGATACAGAGTAAAGCTCCCTCTACACTGTCCCCCATCAAACACTCCCAGGACAGGTACAGCACGGGGTTAGATACAGAGTAAAGCTCCCTCTACACTGTCCCATCAAACACTCCCAGGACAGGTACAGCACGGGGTTAGATACAGAGTAAAGCTCCCTCTACACTGTCCCCCCATCAAACACTCCCAGGACAGGTACAGCACGGGGTTAGATACAGAGTAAAGCTCCCTCTACACTGTCCCCCATCAAACACTCCCAGGACAGGTACAGCACGGGTTAGATACAGAGTAAAGCTCCCTCTACACTGTCCCCATCAAACACTCCCAGGACAGGTACAGC
>JAGIQG010000016.1:74074600-74168583 GCA_024679065.1 Sphyrna mokarran
GGTTAGATACAGAGTAAAGCTCCCTCTAAACTGTCCCCATCAAACACTCCCAGGACAGGTACATTATGGGGTTAGATACAGAGTAAAGCTCTCTCTACAGTGTCCCCCATCAAACACTCCCAGGACAGGTACAGCATGGGGTTAGATACAGAGTAAAGCTCACTCACACTGTCCCCATCAAACACTCCCAGGACAAGTACGGCACAGGGTTAGATACAGAGTAAAGCTCCCTCACACTGTCCCCATCAAACACTCCCAGGACAGGTACGGCACAGGGTTAGATACAGAGTAAGTCCTCTACACTGGCCACATCAAACACTCACAGGACAGGTACGCATGGGGTTAGATACAGAGTAAAGCTCCCTCTACACTGTCCCACAAACACTCCCAGGACGTACAGCACGGGGTTAGACAGGAGTAAAGCTCCCTCTACACTGTCCCTCATCAAACACTCCCGGACAGGTACAGACTGGGGTTAGATACAGAGTAAAGCTTACTTACACTGTCCCCCTCAAAACACTCCCAGGACGGGTACAGCATGGGGTTAGATACAGAGTAAAGCTCCTCTACACTGTCCCCACATCAAACACTCCCAGGACAGGTACAGCAGGGGTTAGATACAGAGTAAAGCTCCCTCTACACTGTCCCCCATCAAACACTCCCAGGACAGGTACAGCACGGGGTTAGATACAGAGTAAAGCTCCTCTACACTGTCCCCATCAAACACTCCCAGGACAGGTACAGCACGGGGTTAGATACAGAGTAAAACTCCCTCTACACTGTCCCCCCATCAAACACTCCCAGGACAGGTACAGCACGGGGTTAGATACAGAGTAAAGCTCCCTCTACACTGTCCCCATCAAACACTCCCAGGACAGGTACAGCACGGGGTTAGATACAGAGTAAAGCTCCCTCTACACTGTCCCCCCATCAAACACTCCCAGGACAGGTACAGCACGGGGTTAGATACAGAGTAAAGCTCCCTCTACACTGTCCCCATCAAACACTCCCAGGACAGGTACAGCACGGGGTTAGATACAGAGTAAAGCTCCCCTACACTGTCCCCACCAAACACTCCCAGGACAGGTACAGCACGGGGTTAGATACAGAGTAAAGCTCCCTCTACACTGTCCCCATCAAACACTCCCAGGACAGGTACAGCAGGGTTAGATACAGAGTAAAGCTCCCTCTACACTGTCCCCCATCAAACACTCCCAGGACAGGTACAGCACGGGGTTAGATACAGAGTAAAGCTCCCTCTACACTGTCCCCATCAAACACTCCCAGGACAGGTACAGACGGGTTGTTAGATACAGAGTAAAGCTCCCTCTACACTGTCCCCATTCAAACACTCCCAGGACAGGTACAGCACAGGGTTAGATACAGAGTAAAGCTCCCTCTACACTGTCCCCATCAAACACTCCCAGGACAGGTACAGCACGGGGTTAGATACAGAGTAAAGCTCCCTCTACACTGTCCCCATCAAACACTCCCAGGACAGGTACAGCACGGGGTTAGATACAGAGTAAAGCTCCCTCTACACTGTCCCCATCAAACACTCCCAGGACAGGTACAGCACGGGGTTAGATACAGAGTAAAGCTCCCTCTACACTGTCCCCCCATCAAACACTCCCAGGACAGGTACAGCACGGGGTTAGATACAGAGTAAAGCTCCCTCTACACTGTCCCCCATCAAACACTCCCAGGACAGGTACAGCACGGGGTTAGATACAGAGTAAAGCTCCCTCTACACTGTCCCCCATCAAACACTCCCAGGACAGGTACAGCACGGGGTTAGATACAGAGTAAAGCTCCCTCTACACTGTCCCCCATCAAACACTCCCAGGACAGGTACAGCACGGGGTTAGATACAGAGTAAAGCTCCCTCTACACTGTCCCCCATCAAACACTCCCAGGACAGGTACAGCACGGGGTTAGATACAGAGTAAAGCTCCCTCTACACTGTCCCCCATCAAACACTCCCAGGACAGGTACAGCACGGGGTTAGATACAGAGTAAAGCTCCCTCTACACTGTCCCCCATCAAACACTCCCAGGACAGGTACAGCACGGGGTTAGATACAGAGTAAAGCTCCCTCTACACTGTCCCCCATCAAACACTCCCAGGACAGGTACAGCACGGGGTTAGATACAGAGTAAAGCTCCCTCTACACTGTCCCCCATCAAACACTCCCAGGACAGGTACAGCACGGGGTTAGATACAGAGTAAAGCTCCCTCTACACTGTCCCCCCATCAAACACTCCCAGGACAGGTACAGCACGGGGTTAGATACAGAGTAAAGCTCCCTCTACACTGTCCCCATCAAACACTCCCAGGACAGGTACAGCACGGGGTTAGATACAGAGTAAAGCTCCCTCTACACTGTCCCCCATCAAACACTCCCAGGACAGGTACAGCACGGGGTTAGATACAGAGTAAAGCTCCCTCTACACTGTCCCCAATCAAACACTCCCAGGACAGGTACAGCACGGGGTTAGATACAGAGTAAAGCTCCCTCTACACTGTCCCCCATCAAACACTCCCAGGACAGGTACAGCACGGGGTTAGATACAGAGTAAAGCTCCCTCTACACTGTCCCCCATCAAACACTCCCAGGACAGGTACAGCACGGGGTAGATACAGAGTAAAGCTCCCTCTACACTGTCCCCATCAAACACTCCCAGGACAGGTACAGCACGGGGTTAGATACAGAGTAAAGCTCCCTCTACACTGTCCCCCCATCAAACACTCCCAGGACAGGTACAGCACGGGGTTAGATACAGAGTAAAGCTCCCTCTACACTGTCCCCCAATCAAACACTCCCAGGACAGGTACAGCACGGGGTTAGATACAGAGTAAAGCTCCCTCTACACTGTCCCCCATCAAACACTCCCAGGACAGGTACAGCACGGGGTTAGATACAGAGTAAAGCTCCCTCTACACTGTCCCCCATCAAACACTCCCAGGACAGGTACAGCACGGGGTTAGATACAGAGTAAAGCTCCCTCTACACTGTCCCCCATCAAACACTCCCAGGACAGGTACAGCACGGGGTTAGATACAGAGTAAAGCTCCCTCTACACTGTCCCCCATCAAACACTCCCAGGACAGGTACAGCACGGGGTTAGATACAGAGTAAAGCTCCCTCTACACTGTCCCCCATCAAACACTCCCAGGACAGGTACAGCACGGGGTTAGATACAGAGTAAAGCTCCCTCTACACTGTCCCCCCATCAAACACTCCCAGGACAGGTACAGCACGGGGTTAGATACAGAGTAAAGCTCCCTCTACACTGTCCCCCATCAAACACTCCCAGGACAGGTACAGCACGGGGTTAGATACAGAGTAAAGCTCCCTCTACACTGTCCCCCATCAAACACTCCCAGGACAGGTACAGCACGGGGTTAGATACAGAGTAAAGCTCCCTCTACACTGTCCCCCCATCAAACACTCCCAGGACAGGTACAGCACGGGGTTAGATACAGAGTAAAGCTCCCTCTACACTGTCCCCCACATCAAACACTCCCAGGACAGGACAGCACGGGTTTAGATACAGAGTAAAGCTCCCTCTACACTGTCCCCATCAAACACTCCCAGGACAGGTACAGCACGGGGTTAGATACAGAGTAAAGCTCCCTCTACACTGTCCCCCATCAAACACTCCCAGGACAGGTACAGCACGGGGTTAGATACAGAGTAAAGCTCCCTCTACACTGTCCCCCCATCAAACACTCCCAGGACAGGTACAGCACGGGGTTAGATACAGAGTAAAGCTCCCTCTACACTGTCCCCCCATCAAACACTCCCAGGACAGGTACAGCACGGGGTTAGATACAGAGTAAAGCTCCCTCTACACTGTCCCCCCATCAAACACTCCCAGGACAGGTACAGCACGGGGTTAGATACAGAGTAAAGCTCCCTCTACACTGTCCCCCCATCAAACACTCCCAGGACAGGTACAGCACGGGGTTAGATACAGAGTAAAGCTCCCTCTACACTGTCCCCCCATCAAACACTCCCAGGACAGGTACAGCACGGGGTTAGATACAGAGTAAAGCTCCCTCTACATGTCCCCCATCAAACACTCCCAGGACAGGTACAGCACGGGGTTAGATACAGAGTAAAGCTCCCTCTACACTGCCCCCATCAAACACTCCCAGGACAGGTACAGCACGGGGTTAGATACAGAGTAAAGCTCCCTCTACACTGTCCCCCATCAAACACTCCCAGGACAGGTACAGCACGGGGTAGATACAGAGTAAAGCTCCTCTACACTGTCCCCATCAAACACTCCCAGGACAGGTACAGCACGGGGTTAGATACAGAGTAAAGCTCCCTCTACACTGTCCCATCAAACACTCCCAGGACAGGTACAGCACGGGGTTAGATACAGAGTAAAGCTCCCTCTACACTGTCCCCCATCAAACACTCCCAGGACAGGTACAGCACGGGGTTAGATACAGAGTAAAGCTCCCTCTACACTGTCCCCCATCAAACACTCCCAGGACAGGTACAGCACGGGGTTAGATACAGAGTAAAGCTCCCTCTACACTGTCCCCATCAAACACTCCCAGGACAGGTACAGCACGGGGTTAGATACAGAGTAAAGCTCCCTCTACACTGTCCCCCATCAAACACTCCCAGGACAGGTACAGCACGGGGTTAGATACAGAGTAAAGCTCCCTCTACACTGTCCCCATCAAACACTCCCAGGACAGGTACAGCACGGGGTTAGATACAGAGTAAAGCTCCCTCTACACTGTCCCCATCAAACACTCCCAGGACAGGTACAGCACGGGGTTAGATACAGAGTAAAGCTCCCTCTACACTGTCCCCATCAAACACTCCCAGGACAGGTACAGCACATGGTTAGATACAGAGTAAAGCTCCCTCTGCTCTGTCCCCATCAAACACTCCCAGGACAGGTACAGCACGGGGTTAGATACCGAGTAAAGCTCCCTCTACACTGTCCCCCCATCAAACACTCCCAGGACAGGTACAGCACGGGGTTAAATACAGAGTATAGCTCCCTCTACACTGTCCCCCATCAAACACTCCCAGGACAGTTACAGCACGGGGTTAGATACAGAGTAAAGCTCCCTCTAGACTGTCCCCATCAAACACTCCCAGGACAGGTACAGCACGGGGTTAGATACAGAGTAAAGCTCCCTCTACACTGTCCCCCATCAAACACTCCCAGGACAGTTACAGCACGGGGTTAGATACAGAGTAAAGCTCCCTCTACACTGTCCCCCATCAAACACTCCCAGGACAGGGACAGCACGGGGTTAGATACAGAGTAAAGCTCCCTCTACACTGTCCCCCATCAAACACTCCCAGGACAGGTACAGCATGGGGTTAGATACAGAGTAAAGCTCCCTCTGCACTGTCCCCCATCAAACACTCCCAGGACAGGTACAGCACGGCGTTAGATACAGAGTAAAGCTCCCTCTACACTGTCCCCCATCAAACACTCCCAGGACAGGTACAGCACGGCGTTAGATACAGAGTAAAGCTCCCTCTACACTGTCCCCCATCAAACACTCCCAGGACAGGGACAGCTTAGGGTTAGTTATAGGACAAAATTCTCTCATCTTGCCCACTGCTAGAATCATAGCAGGTGAAACAAAAAACTTGGCAGACCATGTGAAAGTCTGTGGTGTCTGGGTATTTTTGGTTGAGATGTGTTTGGCTGGAAAATCCTCCTGTAGAGTGAAATTGATGGCATGGCATTTTTTAAAGTCAGATTTACAGACAAGGTGATTATTTTCCAGGCTGTTAAGACACTCTGCCCATGCAAACAGGTGATGGCACCATCAAGACTTCTCCTATTGGTCATTTAAAGCCTCTTGTTACTATTTGGAACAGCAGCTTTCTGAAGGTCACAGGGATTGGTCAATAAGGCTCCTCAGGGGCCTTGTGGAGAACAAACTCCTCCATCAGGCAAATGGAATCTCATCCAATAGGGAAGGATCAGCGGGGGATTTGAAAGCAGGTGGCTGTACTCAGATTGGCAGACGATGGAGTTGGGCTGACCAGTGCTCTGTAGCTACTGGGGGTGTCCAGAACTCATTGAGAGTAAAGGGTGGTTAGTGATGGGAGAGTAGCCTTGCGAAGATTGTTACAATAACGAATGCACAGCAATGAATGTATCTTCTACATGGCTGTGAATCTGAATGGAGAGTAAGCTGGGTGAGCACTTGACTAAAGTTTGAAGTTTTTAAAGTTTTTTTCATTAGTGTCACAAGTAGGTTTACATTAACACTGCAATGAAGTTACTGTGAAAATCTCCCAGTTGCCACACTCTGATGCTTGTTCGAGTACACTGAGGGAGAGTTTAACACAACTTTTGGACTACAGAAACATAGAAACATAGACCAGTACAGTACAGTACAGGCCCTTCAGCCTTCAGTGTTGTGCCGAGCTGTGTCCAATCCCAAGATCAAACTATCCCACTCCCTATCATTCTGGTGTGCTCCATGTGCCTATCCAATAACCACTTGAAGTTCCTAAAGTGTCCGACTCCACTGTCACAGCAGGCAGTCCATTCCACACGCCAACCACTCTCTGAGTGAAGAATCTATCTCGGACATCCCTCCTATATCCCCCACCATGAACCTTATATTTATGCCCCCTAGTAACAGCTACATCCACCCGAGGAAATAGTTTCTGCACGTCCACTTTATCAATCCCTCTCATTGTCTTATAAACCTCTATTAAGTTGCCTCTCATCTTCCTCCTCTCTAAAGAGAAAAGCCCCAGCTCCCTCAACCTTTCCTCCAAACCAGGCAGCATCCTGGTAAATCTCCTCTGCACTCTCTCCAATGCTTCCACATCCTTCTTGTAGTGAGGTGACCGGAACTGAACACAATATTTCAAATGTGATCTCACCAAGGTCCTGTATAGTTGCAGAATAACCCCATGGTTTTTAAACTCAAATCCCCTGTTAATAAACATTAACACACTATAATCCTTCTTCACGGCTCTATTCACTTGAGTGGCAACCTTCAGAGACCTGTGGATATGAATCCCAAGATCTCTCTGTTCCTCCACATTCCTCAGAACCCTGCTGTTGACCCTGTGATCCGCATTCATGTTTGTCCTACCAAAATGAATCATGTCACACTTATCAGGGTTAAACTCCATCTGCCACTTTTCTGTCCAGCTCTGCATCCTATCAGTGTCTCTTTACAGTCTACAAGAGCCCTCCACCTCATCCACTATTCCATCAATCTTGGTGCCATCAGCAAATTCACTAACCCATCCTTCAGCCCCCTCTTTCAAATCATTGATAAAAATCACAAATAACAGAGGACCCAGTACTGCCCCCTGTGGTACACCGCTGGTAACTGGTCTCCAGTCTGAAAATTTTTCCTTCCACCACCATCCTCTGTCTTCTATGAGACAGCCAGTTACTTATCCAATCGGCCAAATTTCCTTCTATCCCACGCCTCCTCATTTTCTTCATGAGCCTACCATGGGGAACCTTATCAAATGCCAGTGCTATATTGCCCCATAAATGTCCAAAAATGTTAAGGTTGGGGGATGAGTGGGTAAATGCGTGGGGTTTTGATGCTAGGGCGAGAAGGGATATGTCTGGATAAGACATTCTGACAGAGATTTGGTGCAGACTTGATGGGTCAAATGGTCTCCTGAATTGTGGGAATTCTAGGATTACCATGATTATCGCAATCACTTCCAAACAGGTTTTTCAAAATTGCTAATACATCTTCCCTCAGAACATCTACCTTCTCCATCCTATCAGCCTGTATCACGCACTCATCCTCAAAACCATGACCCCTCTCCTTAATGAACACTGAAGAAAAGTATTCATTCAACGCCTCTCCTATCTCTTCTGACTCCATGCACAAGTTCCCACGACTATCCTTGACTGGCCCTAACCTCACCCTGGTCGTTCTTTTATTTCTCACATAAGAGTAAAAAGCCTTGGGGTTTTCTTTTATCCGACTCACCAAGGATTTCTCATGCCCCCTCCTAGCTCTCCTAAGTCCTTTTCTTTAACTCATTCCTAGCTACCTTGTAACCTCCAAGCGATCCAACTGAATCTTGTTTCTTCATTTTTACACACGCTTCCTTTTTCCTCTTGACAAGATATTCAACCTCCTTTGTGAACCACGATTCTCTCACTCGACCGCTTCCTCCCTGCCTGACAGGGACATACCTATCAAGTTCACGCAGTATTTGCCCCTTGAACAAGCTCCACTTTTCGTTTGTGCCCATACCTGACAGTTTCTGTTCCCATCTTATGCTCCCTAATTCTTGCCTAATCGCATCATAATTACCCCTGCCCTAATAACAAACCTTGTCCTGCCATGTGACCCTATCCCTCTCCGTTGCAATAATGAAGGACACTGAATTGTGGTCACTATCTCCAAAGTGCATAGGGAGAATATGCCGACTCCACACAGATAGTACCCAAACCTGGAATCGAATCCAGGTCCCTGGCACAGTGAGACAGCAGTGATAACTACTGTGCTACCATGCTACCCCAATGTGGCATTACACTCTGATGGACAGCATTATTTGGAATGATCTTATATATCCATCTGGTAACAGTAATTATTATTGTAATTACTAGTAGTACTAACAGTGAATATTGCCATGAGGCCAGTTTTGGGCCACACACACAGATTCTCCCTCCCAGGAATGGACAAAGAAGTTCCACATTGGAACCACTTCGCTGAGAGTTATTTTCACCAACTGCAGGTGGGTTTGAAACCAGAACCCCAGAGAAAGGGATCTTTCCAGAACAATGTTCTTTCCTGAGATTTGAAATGAGATTAAGAACATAAGAACATAGGAACTAGGAACAGGAGTCGGCCATTTCGCCCCTCGAGCCTGCCCCGCCATTCAATAAGATCATGAGTGATCTTTTTATGGACTCAGCTCCATTTTTTGTGGACTCAGGGCTTATTGCTGATTCTGAAATTAATTTGAGCTTTTGACATTGCAGATACGGACAAGGCTGCGTACCTGATGGGAGTCAGCTCCGCTGACCTTCTGAAAGCTCTCCTTCACCCCCGGGTCAAAGTTGGAAATGAATATGTGACCAAGGGTCAAACTGTGGCTCAGGTACACAAAGAAATACATTTGTTTAACATCTACAGATGGTTTAATTAATTCCCATCCTGAAAAATAAATATTTGATTTTTTTTGACTTTCCCAATAGTTTGGTGGTGTACTAGTAACACATTCACTCACTTATGACCAGTGCTTTCGCAATTCCCCTCCTCACATCCTTCTCCTCCTTGGATTCATTTCATTTGATCCTGGTGACTTATCAACTTCAGGGAAGGTTTGGCATTGCTGAGGTGTCATGTTTTTCTGTTCCAGGTTGTCTATGCTGTGGGAGCTCTTGCCAAGGCTACCTACGATCGTATGTTTAAATGGTTGGTTATTCGTATCAATAAGACCTTGGATACTAAATTAGCCAGACAGTTCTTCATCGGAGTGCTGGACATTGCAGGTTTTGAAATATTTGAAGTGAGTCCTCCCAATACAACAGTAATCCATTTAAAAACTCTCCTGAATAGAAAACGCAGAAGCAACAGATCCACAAGTTGTAAAATCCAATTCACTGTTCTAACATTCTGCAAATACTATTTCTTTGTGAATAACTGAACTTCCCAATTGAAAAAAGTTTTCGTTGTGACCTCATTAGAATATGACAATGTTTTTCAAAGTCTTGAGTCCAGAAACTCTCTGAATCTCATCTTGTTGGAAAGTACAGAGAGAGCAGATTCTTAAACGATTCTCTTGCTTTCATGGGAAATTCACTCTATCTTCAGGGACCATGCCCTAACAGACCATTGGGGTGATGATGGGTGTTTGTGTTAGTCCATCATTATGCAAAGTACTGCGATGCTTTGCCATTGCTTTCGAAAGCATGCCTGAGCAGAAATCTCTCCTATTTGCAGTATGTGGCACATATATATATTAGAAGCATTTACAAATTTACACTCAACCTATTTGGCAGCGTTATGAACCTTCTTCAAATCCTGGGGTGGGAACAAAACCCAGAGCTTCTGGCAGCGACACTAACCCACTATGTCACAAGACCTGCTAACTTGCTGACGTTACGTAATGTAGAATTATTAATTTTCTCTTTCTCTCTCTGTCTCTGTCCTCTCTCTCTCCTTATGGGGATCTTCCTCCCTTTTCCTTTTCCTTTCTCTCCCTCCAATTTTTCTTCTTACTCTCTCCCTCACTCTTTAATCCTACAGTACAACAGCTTTGAGCAACTCTGCATCAACTTCACAAATGAGAAACTGCAACAGTTTTTCAACCATCACATGTTTGTGTTGGAACAGGAAGAATATAAGAGGGAAGGCATCGATTGGGTCTTCATTGACTTTGGCCTTGATCTTCAGGCTTGTATTGATCTTATTGAGAAGGTAAAAACTTCACAAATCCTTCCTCTCGTTTCAATATATAGTTTTATTTTTGGACAATATCAGTTGACATTCGCACATGTGAACATTCATCTTCATCCCAAATGTTTGGCTCAAAGATTTGCTGGAATTTATAAATCTTTCCATAGATTAATTTCTTCCACCCTCTGTATTTTGATCTTATTAACTCTTATCAAGTCCTTGGTGGCATGGTAGCACAGTGGTTAGCACTGCTGCTTTGCGGCTCCAGGGTCCTGGGTTCGATTTCCAGCTTGGGTCACTGTGTGGAGTTTGCACATTCTCCTTGTGTCTGCATGGGTTTCTCCAGGTGCTCTGGTTTCCTCCCACAGTCCAAAGATGTGCAGGTTAGGTTGATTGGCCGTGCTAAAACATTGCCCTTTAGTGTCCACGGATGTGTAAGTTAGAGGATTAGTGGGTACAATGTGTGGGGATATGGGGGTAGGGTCTGGGTGAGATTGTGTTTGGTGAAGACTCAAAGGGCCTCTTTCTGCACTGTAGGGTTCTATGTCACCCTGCAGACCCCATGTTCATTGATCAATATTGTCTCCTAGTCAGTAACATCTCAATTTTAAAGCTCTCATCCTTATTTTCAGATCCCTCTAAACCTTACCCCCTCCCAACTGTTAATCTCCTCTATCCCACACCATCTCTGATGTCTGAACTCTTCTAATTCTGTCTAATTTTAATTGCTGTGTTGGTGGCCAAAGGCCCTGAACTCTGGAACTTCCTCCTTCAGCCTCTCAATGTTCCTCTCCTTTAAAACCACTGCAGAATCTGACAAGAGTCATACTGAAAATCAACACATTTCTCTCCAGAGAAACAGCCGCTTTTCACTCCAGATTTTCTGACACTTTATCAAAGAAAGGGCACATTTCAGGGTGTCATGTTGAGGCGTATCCTTAGAAATGTCGGCAATGCTGTTACACTGGGCACCCTGATCAAGTGAAAGGTAACTTCACCCCCCCAACAAAGCAATGTCCCCCCACACCACCCCCCCAACATGGTGCCAACCTGGCAGCACCAGCCTATGTCAGGGACAGTGCCAATGCACTGTCTGGGCAAGTCCCTTTGTTTCAGGCACAATACTCATCTTTATAGCGAGGGGTGTAGAATATAAAAGCAGAGGGGTCTTGCTGCAACTGTACAGAGCACTGGTGAGGCCGCAGCTGGAGTACTGTGTGCAGTTTTGGTCCCTGTATTTGTGAAAGGATATATTGGCCTTGGAGGGAGTACAGAGAAGCTTCACCAGACTGATGCTGGGGATGAGGGGGTTAGCCTATGAGGAGAGATTGAATAGACTGGACCTATAGTCATTGGAGTTTAGAAGGCTGAGGGGGGATCTTATAGAGACTTACAAGATAATAAAGGGGATGGATAGGGTAAAGGTAGAGAGATTCTTCCTGCTTAGAAAGGAAACCAGAACTAGAGGGCACAGCCTCAAAATAAGGGGGAGATGGAGTTTAGAACAGAGTTGAGGAGGAACTTCTTCACTCAAAGAGTGGTGAATCTCTGGAATTCTCTGCCCGTTGAAGTGGTAGAGGCTACCACGCTGAATATATTTAAGTCACAAATTGATAGGTTTCTGATAGACAAGGGAATAAGGGTTATGGGGAGAAAGTGGAACTCATCCACTTCAGATCAGCCATGATCTTATTGAATGGCGGGGCAGGCTCGAAGGGCTAGATAGCCTCATCCTGCTCCTATTGCTTATGTTCTTAAACCCTGGGAGGAGGGGGATCCCCACAGCAGTTTCAGTGAGGGTCTTTAAATTTATTAAAATATTTTTAAATATGTGGAAGTCAGACTCAATGCTGTGATTGCACCACTGGAGAGCAGCAAAATCCAGAGTCAACAATCTCACTGGCGAGATTCACCCCTGCGCCATTCTCAGATTGAACTAGTTCAGCAAATGTCCAGTTCAATCCCCAGTCTAAGCACAGTGGGTGAATCTCTGCTCCCGTCTGTCCAGTGATTGCTGTAGTGGAAACCGCATGGGAACGTTGACATGGTCTGCCTGGAAATCATCTACTGTCTGAAACTTTATCTCTGAGAGAAGGTAAAAAATCCCAGGGAAGGGAATTGGTGAAAAGGAAAAGATGATTCCAGCTCTGATTATTTACTCTGTCTTTGATCCAGCCTTTGGGTATCCTCTCAATCCTTGAGGAGGAATGCATGTTCCCAAAAGCCACTGATATGTCATTCAAAGCCAAGTTGTACGACAATCACCTGGGGAAATCGCCCAACCTGCAAAAACCACGGCCAGACAAGAAACGCAAATATGAAGCTCACTTTGAGTTGGTTCATTATGCTGGAGTGGTAAGTGTCAGCAATCACTGTACAACTTCAATCGTGTGTGAGTGAGATCAGTGAGTGAGTAAACTCAAGCTGAAAGGATGGATGGATGGAAATGGTTCCATTGAAGTATCTTTCAATCTCCACGAGAGACAGAATTTTAACAGCTGGATTTTTCCATAGGTTCCTTACAATATTATTGGGTGGCTGGATAAAAACAAAGACCCTCTGAATGAGACTGTGGTGGGAATCTTCCAGAAATCTTCAAACAAGCTGTTGGCTTCTTTGTATGAGTCATATGTCAGCGCTGAAGCAGGTAACTTGCTTCAACTTGTTCATATCTGTCCTTTAGTTGAGTGTATCAGTGACCTTTGTTCTTTTTCTTCAACATTGACTCAATCATGACCCTAGTCTTTAAGGTTTATTTATTAGTGTCACAAGCAGGCTTACATTAACACCGTAATGAAGTTACTGTAAAAATCCCCTAGTCGCCACGCTCTGGCACCTGTTCGGGTACACTGAGGGAAAATTTAGCATGGTCACTGCACCCAACCAGCTCGTCTTTCAGACTGTGGGAGGAAACCCATGCAGACACTGGGAGAATGTGCAGATTCTACACAGACAGTGACCGAGCCAAGAATTGAACCTGGGTCCCTGATGCTGTGAGGCAGCAATGCTAACCACTACACCACTGTGACTTCAAATTGTAGACCTGACCCAGAACTCCAATCTCTGATCCTAATTCTGATCATAAATCTGGTTCCTGGATCTTGATTCTGATCACTGATCTAATCATGACTCAGACCCTCACCATAAGCAGAGTTGCAGAGTTCGAGTAAGTCACTTCCTCGGCATAGGCTCCAATTCCTGAATCAATTTTTGTTGATTTCTTTTTACCCCAGAAGCATATTTATTTCATTTTAATTAAACTTCAGCCACACCACATACTTCAGTAAAACCAAAGTGAGAGAGTGCGAATGCTGGAAATCTGAAATAAAAACAGAAAACACTGGAAAAACTCAGGATTTTATGGCTGTGCTTGTTCTGAAACCATAAAATCCTGCCCAAGATCTTTCCATGGTCCGTTCCTCGCCTGCTACAATCCCCATGGTGGGCGGAGTGCTAAAAGACCAGCCAGTAGATCTGGCAGCGTTTGTAAAGAGAGAAACAGAGTTAATGTTTCGCGTCTGTGACCTTTCTAAGAGCAAGTTGGAAATTATCTTTTATATCAATTGTCCTCACACTGGTAAAACTGACATTTCTACCTTTTAAACCAGTAACTATATCCTGTTTGTATCATCCAAACTGATCCTGGGGTTTGCTGTGATGAACGTGGACTTCAACAAATGAATAATTTATTTTTTGATTTTTTCCTTTCATTGTAGCCATAGAGCAGGCCAAGAGTGGCACAAAGGAAAAGCGGAAGAAGGCAGCTTCTTTCCAGACTGTTTCTCAGTTACATAAAGTAAGTTCCCACCCATCCAGCCTCTAACTGATCTCTTGAACACGTCTCAGTCCATTCAAACCCCTGCACTGACACACTGTGGGGAGATGTCTGTCTCTCAGACTGCATTGATACAATCTGCACAATATGAACAATCTTGTAGCTTTTGTTGGTGATTGCTTCATTGGGAGCATCTGAACTAATAATAGGACAGTTTGAATTAAATTATTCACTCAAATAATTAAAGACGAAATATCTGTTGAAATTGTGAAACATTAATAGCTCGATATTAAAAATATAAACTGGTTATAAAATTCAGGATTCTAAATGATAGCTGGTTAAGAAAGTAAAAAGAATGTTTCCCTTTATAGGGTGAAATATTGAATACAAAAACAAAGGTGTAATTATGGGACCGTATAAAATGCTGGTTAGGCCACTGCTAGAATTACGCATACAATTCTGGTCGTGATATTACAGGGAGGATATAACCCAGTTGCTGACAATTTTGGATCCAAACGGCCACCTTCCCCTGTATCCCATGACACCAGTCTGCTGTGTGGGATCTTGTCAAATGCCTTACTGAAACCCACAGACAACATCTACTACACCATCCTCATCAATCATCCTTATTACTTCCTCAAAAATTCTATGAAGTTAGTCATATCTTCCCCTAACAAAATCACAGTGAGGATTGGAAAATAATCCTCAGAGAATTTGCTATTTCTTCCCTGGTTTTGTTTTAAAGTCTGGAACACAATCTGTCTGAATCTGGTGACTTATCCACCATCAAGTTTGCCATCCCTTCAGTACTTTCTCTCTCACTATAGTTTGTGTATCTAATATTTCATACTCCTCTTTAATTAGAACGTTTAAGTCATCCCTCTCCTTAATGAGGATAAAAGCTTTTGATTTGATTTGATTTATCACATGTACTGGGATACACAGAAAAATGAAAAGATAAAAAACAAAATTACTCATCAAAAACCCTGTCTACATCTTGTGGGTTGATTCAGAAGGTAAAAAATTTATTTATTAGTCACACGTAAATTGATTCTTCTGAATCAACCCACAAGTTACCATGTACATCTCTGATAAACCCAAACTTTTCTTTTCTTACTCTCTTGCTCTTAATGTATTGGTAAAACACCTGAGGATTTTCTTTGACTTTAACTGCTAATATTTTTTCATATCCTCTATTTGCTTTCCTAATTTTCATTTTTACTTCAGCCCTGTACTTTCTATACTGCTTTAGGCTTTCTACACTATGAAGTTTTTTGTGAGCATCATAAGTTTCCTTTATCTTGGCCTGTGCCCTTCTGGATATGATGTGGAGATGTCAGTGTTGGACTGGGGTAAACACAGGAAGAAGTCTCGGAACACCAGCTTAAAGTGCAACAGATTTATTTGCTGGCAAATGCCACTAGCTTTCAGGGTCTGCCCCTTCATCAGGTGAGTGGGGAGTTCTGATCACAAACAGGACATATAAAGACACACACTCAGTTTACAGAATACTGATTAGAATGTGAGGCTGGAGACAATATACATCTCTTTAACCTACGTTTAATGCTACTTCTACTCACATTGCATGCACCTTTAAGGCTTGATTAGCTGAAAAGACTCACATTCTAATCAGTATTCTGTTAAACTGAGTGTGTGCTTTTATATGCCCTGTTTGTGATCAGAACTTCCTACTCATCTAATGAAGGGGTAGAACCCCGAAAGCTAGTGGCATTTGCTACCAAATAAACCTGTTGGACTTTAACCTGGTGTTGAGACTTCTCATTGCCCTTCTGGATAATTAGGGGCTGTAGATTTGGCAGTACCATCCTTTCTCTTTGTGGGGACTTTGACAAGTGCCCATAGAACCTCACCTTTCAAAGCCTCCCACTGCTTTGACGCAGGTTTTCTTTCTAATAGTTCATCCAGGCTACCTTGGCTAGCACCACCCTGATTTGTAAAATTTGCCTTCTCCCGATTTAGGGCTTTTACTCCTATTCTATCTTTGTCTAATTCTGTAATGATGCTAAACCTAACTATATTATAGTCACTATCTCTGGAATGATTCCCATTGCTTCATCCACTTTCACAGCTTCACTTCCTGAGACTAAGATGGGTGGGGGGAATGGGGTGGGAGGGGGTGTGGTGGGTAGGGAGTGGTTAGGTGGGGACAGTAGAGGGGCAATCTCACCAAAATAATTCTAAATGTCAAACAAATTGTGCCCATTTTTTTGACGTCAGAAAAGACAAATTTTATTACACTTAGAAAAACAAATAAAACAAATGGGATTCTCATCAGAGGCGGGGGGGTGCGTGGATGGAGTTTGACAATAGAGGGCTATTGCACATGTGCCTAATCTTCCACTGCACTATGTACAATAATCTCCCAATCACCAGATACCACCATCAAGACCCGTCTGACTAGCAAAGGACACTATCCCCTGTCCCCGACCACCTGGGGGACCTCAATTGTCTCTGATCCACACGGCAGAGCTTTCACATCTGGTGCCTGTTGGTGGTGAACCGTACATTATCCTCACCAATGAAGGCCTCCACAGTGAGGCAGGTGAGCCCAGACAGTTCTGGGCTAACTAAATATATTAAAATCAGCTTATGAATATCAGTGGTGGTGAATCTTCAGGAATCACTGGAGTCACGGAGGGTAACAGAGGACTGGAAAGTAGCTAATGTAACACCAAGGTTTAAGAAGGGAGGATGACCACAGATGGGAAATTACAGGCCAGTTAGCATGACTTGAATATTGGCAAGATTTTAGAGTCCATTATTAAAGATAAGATGGTAGAGTACTTGGAAGTGCATAATAAAGTCGCACTGAGTCAGCACAGGGGAGGTCATGTCTGACAAATCTGTTAGAGTTCTTTGAGGAGGTAACAAGAAAGTTAAATAAAGGAGAACCAGGGGGCATGATTTATTTAGATTTCTAGAAGACTTTTGACAAGGTGCCACATAGGTGACTATTAAATAACAGCCCATGATGTTAAGGGTAAGATCCTGGCATAGATAGAGGATTGTCTGGCAGAAGACAGAGAGTGAGGATAAAGGGGTCTTTTCCAGGATGGCAGCTGGTGAATAGTGGTATGCCTCAGGGGTCATTGCTGGGACCACAACTTTTCACAATATACATTAATGATTTGGAGGAAGGAACTGAAGGCACTGTTGCTAAGTTTAGCAGATGTTACAAAAATATGTAAAGGGACAGGTAGTACTGAGGAAGCAAGGTGGCTACAGAAGGATTTGGATAGGTTAGAGAGTGGGCAAAGAAGTGGAAGATGGAATACAATGTTGAAAAGTGTGAGACTCTGCACTTCAGAAAGAGGAATGGAGGCAGAGACTATTTTCTAAATGGGAAAATGTTTAGGAAATCAGAAGCACAAAGGGACTTGAGAGTTCTTGTCCAAGATTCTCTTAAGGTTAACGTGCAGGTTAACATGCAGAGAGCAGATTGCAGAGCCTTTGGCTTTGATCTTCATGTCGTTGTTGGCTACAGGTGTAGTGCCAAAAGACTGGAGGATGGCAAATGTTGTCCCCTTGTTGAAGAAGGGGAGTAGAGACCATCCTGTGAATTATAGACCAGTGAGCCTTACTTCTATTGTGGGCAAAGTTTTGGAAAGAATTATAAGGGATAGGATTTATAGTGATTTAGAAAGAAATGAATTGATTAGGGATAGTCAGCATGGATTTGTGAAGGATAGGTCATGCGTCACAAATCTTATCAAGTTTTTTGAAAAGGTGACCAAAGAGATGGATAAGGGTAAGGCAGTTGATGTGATGTATATGGATTTTAGCAAAGTTTTTGATAAGGTTCCCCATGGAAGACCACTGCAGAAAATGCAGATGTATGGGATTGAGGGAGATTTAGCAGTTTGGATTAGGAATTGGCTAGCTGATAGAAGACAGAGGGTGGTGGTTGATGGGATATATTCAACCTGGAGTTTAGTTACTAGTGGTGTACCTCAGGGATCTGTTTTGGGGCTACTGTTGTTTGTTGTTTTTATAAATGACCTGGATGAGCGTGTAGAGGGATTGGTTAGTAAATTTGCTGACGACACCAAAGTCGGAGGAGTTGTAGACAGTGAGGACGGATGTTACAGTTTGCAGAGGGACATAGATAAGTTGCAGAGCTGGGCTGAGAGGTGGCAAATGGAGTTTAATGTGGAAAAGTGTGAGGTAATTCACTTTGGTAAGAGTAATATGTATGCAGAATATAGGGCTAATGGTAGGACTCTCAGTAGTGTAGATGAGCAGAGAGATCTTGGTGTACAGGTGCATAGATCTCTGAAAGTTGGTACTCAAATTGATAAGGTTGTTAAGAAGGCATATAGTGTGTTAGCATTTATTGGTAAAGGGATTGAATTTTGGAGCCGAGATGTCATGTTGCAACTGTACAAAACTCTGCTGTGGCTGCACTTGGAGTATTGTGTACAGTTCTGGTCCCCACATTATAAGAAAGATGTGGAGACATTGGAAAGGGTGCAGAGGAGGTTTACCAAGATGTTGCCTGGTATGATGGGTAGGTCTTATGAGGAAAGGCTAAGGGACTTGAGGTTATTTTCATTAGAGAGAAGAAGGCTAAGAGGTGACTTAGTTGAGGCATACAAGATGATCAGGGGGTTAGATAGGATGGACAGTGAGAGGCTTTTTCTTCGGATGGAGATGAATAACACGAGGGGACATAGCTTTAAATTAAGGGGTGGTAGTTATAGGACAGATGCTAGAGGTGGGTTCTTTACTCAGAGGGTAGTAAGGGCGTGGAATGCCCTGACTGCAGCAGTTGTGGACTCGCCAAGTTTAAGGGCATTCAAATGGTCAGTGGATAGGCAGATGGATAACTTTGGAATAGTTTAGGTTAGAGGGTCATTAGATTGGTTCCATTGGTCGGTGCAACATTGAGGGCCCAAGGACCTGTACTGCGCTGTAATGATCTATGTTCCATGTTAATTCAGCAGTTAGGAAGATAAATGCAATCTTAGCATTCATGTCAAGAGGGTTACAATACAAGGGCAGGGATGTACTTCTGAGGCTGTATAAACTCTGGTCAGACCCCATTTGGAGTATTGTGATACTCCAGTTTTGGACCTGTATCTAAGGAAGGATGTGCTGGCCTTGGGAAAGGCCATGATGTGGAGATGCCGGCGTTGGACTGGGGTAAGCACAGTAAGAAGTGTGACAACACCAGGTTTAAGTCCAACCGATTTAATTGATAGTAAACTCACAAGCTTTCAAGGCTGTCCTCTTTGTCACCTGATCTGTCCTCGATGTCTGTACTTGTCAGAGTTTAGAAGGATGGGGACATCTCATTGAAACTTACAGGATATTGTGAAGTCTGGATACAGTGGACCTGGAGAAGATATTTTTCCACAAGTAGAAAAAACTAGAACCAGAGGGCACAACCTCAGGCCAAAGGGGCGATCCTTTAAAGCAGAGATGGGGAGGAATTTCTTCAGCCAGAGAGTGGTGAATCTGTGGAACTCTTTGCCACAGAAGGTTATGGAGACCAGGTCATTGAGTGTCTTTAAGACAGAGATAGATTGGTTCCTGTTTAATAAGCGAAGCAGTGGTTACGAGGGAAAGGCAGGAGAATGGGGATGAGAAAAGTATCAGCCATGATAGAATGGCACAGCACACTTGATGGGCCAAGTAGTCTAATTCTGCTCCTACGTCTAATGGTTTTATAGTTAGCCTCACGCTTGCCCGGGAAGGGTGCGAGACTGATTATGCTAACAATTCAGCGCCGGTAAGATTGGAAGAGACAGGAAACTGGACGTGAACTGTTTTCTGCCTCTCAAGTTTACCAGCTCATCTCGTCAATTGACTGAAGCGACAAGCTAGCCGATCACCATATAAATCTAGAATTGCGTTCCCTCTTGTTGGGCCCCATGTTTTACGGCTTTCTTGTGTTCCGGAGTTGGTTCAGTCAGTTGCTTCCTTTGGGTCACAATGTTCCACATACTAAACAATTCCTTAACATTTCTAAAAGTGCTGGCGAGTACTTACAGTATTCCACCAATTTCTGCAGCCTCATCAAGAACTCAGTGACTGGTTCCCCAGTGAGTTTAGTTGGTATGTTAAATCTGTAGCGTTGCAACATAACAGACGGTTCAGGGTTGCAGTGGTCCGATACCTTATCTACAAAATGTCTAAAGATTCACCCCTATCCTATTGGTGAATCAGATGGGTTTTTCCAATAATTGTTTTATGGTCATCAATAAATTGTTAATTCTATGTTTTTTAAAATTAAATTCAAATTTCATCATCCTCTGTAACAGGATTTGAACACAAGTCCCAGAATATTAGTGGAGTTTCTGAACTAATATTCTAGCAATAATATCACTTGATCATTGCCTCTCCGATTGCTGATTGCAATGCTACAGAAAATGTCAATAGTGTTGTCTACATGTCTGTCGCAGTAATTAATGAGCTGCCCTGGGATTCTTCAATAATAAGTCCACTGCCTAGAGGACCAATCACTTCTACAACGTTGGTGAATTTGTGTTAAAAATCAATAAGATAACACTCCCCAGATAAATCATAATCCAGTCAGCAGGTAATGTACAACTTTAAACAGAGACCTTACTCAAGGATACCCCCAGGTGGAGGATGGTTGTATGTTTTAGTACATTATCCCATTTTTACCCATTGCAGAAGCCTGTCACAGGCAGCTAGTCTCAGTGGGAATATTGGGATTCTGGATGATATAAAAAGGCCGAAAAGCCACTTTCATCCAAATTAACCTTGTGATTGCTTTCTGAACGGCCAATGAGATCAAGGTAGTTAAGACTTGCAGTGATGTTTAGCTAATTTCTAAATGAACATCACTTTAAGTCTGTGCTATCTTTCTGCTCACTATCTGCTGAAGAGTAGAGTGTGGTAAGTACAGATTGAGAGTGGCAGTGGAGAATCCTGATGAGAATAGTCTTATTGTGTCTCAATGAAAATCTCACCCAAAGCTGTCACATTCCCTTATCATTAACCTCTCTGAACGATCTTACACATTGTTTATCTGGAGTAGGGGGAAATATGAAATCATTAGGCAGAAAATTGGACAAGTAAACTGGAAGGAGGTGTTCTTGGGGAAAAGTACTGAAGGAAGGTAGCGGATGTTTAAGGAATGTTTGTCTGGAGCTCTGCACAACAACGTTCTGGTGAGACAAGGAAGTTTTGGTAAGTCACAGGAACCGTGGTGCACAAAGGTTGTGATGAATCTAGTCAGGAAGAAAAGAAAGGTGTCCAAAACATTCAGAGAGCTAGGGGATGTTAGGGATCTAGAGGAGTATAAGGCTTGTAGAAAGGAGCTTAAAAAGCAAATTAGGAGAGCCTGAAGGGTCATGAGAAGGCCTTGGTGGGTAAGATTAAGGAGAATCCCAAGGCCTTCTACAAATATGTGAAAAGTAAAAGGATGAGAAGAGAAGGGATAGGACCTATAAAAGGTGAAGGGGGAAAAGTCTGTGTGAATCCTGAAGAAATGGCAGAGGTGCTTAACGAGTACTTTGCCTCAGTATTCACGGTAGAAAGTGATCTGGGAGGCTGTACTGCAAGTTTTTGCAGCAGACTGAAAAGATTGAGTATGTGGATGTTAAGAAAGAGGATGTGTTAGAACTTTTAAATTCTATCAAGATAGACAAGTCGCCGGGACTGGATGGGATGTACCCCAGGTTATTGTGGGAGGTGAGGGAAGTGATTGCAGAGCCCCTGGCGATGATCATTGCGTCGTCCATGGAGACGGGAGAGGTTCCTGAAGACTGGAGGATTGTGGATGTAGTTCCTATTTTCAAAAAAGGGAACAGGGATAGCCCAGGAAATTACTGACCGGTGAGTCTGACCTCAGTGGTTGGTAAGTTGATGGAGAGGATCCTGAGGGACAGGATTTATGAGCATTTAGAGTTCACCTTGATCAGAAATAGTCAACACGGCTTTGTCAAGGGCAGATAGTGCCTTACAAGCCTAGTTGAGTTCTTTGAAAATGTGACTGAACACACTGACGAAGGAAGAGCGGTGAACGTAGTGTACATGGATTTCAACACGGCGTTTGATAAGGTCTCCCATGCAAGACTTCTTGAGAAGGTGAGAGGGCATGGAATCCAAGGGGCTTTGGCCTTGTGGATCCAGAACTGGCTTGCCTACAGAAGGCAAGGGAGTGGTTGTGGATGGGTCTTGTTCTGCATGGAGGTCGGTCACCAGTGGAGTGCCCCAGGGATCTGTTCTGGGACCCTTGCTGTTTGTTATTTTCATAAATGACTGGATGAGAAAGTGGAGGGATGGGTCAGTAAGTTTGCCAACAATACGAAGGTTGGTGGTGTTGTGTATAGTCTGGAGAGATGTCAGAAGTTGCAGCGTGACATAGATAGGAATCAAGACTGGGCGGAGAAGTGGCAGATGGACTTCAATGCAGATAAATGTGTAGTGGTCCATTTTGGTAGGACCAATGGGATGAAGGAGTACAATATCAATGATAGGAGTCTTAGCTGTGTTGAAGAGCAGAAGGACCTTGGGGTCTGAGTCCATAAGACTCTTAAATCGGCCTCGCAGGTAGAGGATGTGGTCAAGAAGGCGTATAGTGTACTGGCCTTCATTAATAGAGGGATTGAGTTTAGGAGTCGGAAGGTATTGCTGCAACTTTATAAGACCCTTGTCAGACCCCACTTGGAATACTGTGTGCAGTTCTGGTTGCCTCACTATAGGAAGGATGTGGAAGCTATTGAGAGGGTGCAGAGGAGATTTACAAGGATGTTGCCTGGATTGGGAGGCATGCCCTATGAGGATAGGTTGAGGGAGATAGGTTGAGAGGCAACATGATAGAGGTTTATAAAATGTTGAGAGCAATAGATAGGGTGGATTCTCGGAGGCTATTTCCCAGGGCTGAAATGGTCACTATGAGAGGACACAGGTTTAAGGAGCAGGGAAGCAAGTACAGAGGAGATGTTAGAGGTGAGTTTTTCACTCAGAGGGTGGTGAGTGAATGGAATCGGCTGCCGTCGGTGGTGGTGGAAGCGAACTCGCTGGGGTCTTTTAAAAGACTTCTGGATGAGTACATGGGATTTAATGGAATTGGAAGTTACAGATATTTCTATGGCCTAATAGATATGGGTATGATTGGTGCAACTTGTGGGCCGAAGGGCCTGTTTGTGCTGTAGTGTTCTATGTTCTATTCACCAGGAAAAAGTTACACTGTCACTTAATAAATTCTAAAGAATCCCTGCTAACCAGAGAGATTCCGTGTTAGTCTTGAGGGAGGTGCCAGAGGACCGGACAATTGCAAATTAGACGCCCTTGTTTAAACCAGGTTGTGAGGATAGCACTAGCAATTACAGACCAGTCAGCTTAACATCAGCAGTGGGCAAGCTTCTGGAAGCAATTTTTCAGGATAGGATGAGTGACATGGAAATATTTGATGATTAGGAAGAACTAGCATGGATTTCTAAATCATGTTTAATTAACCTGCTGGAGTTTTTTTGAGGGGGTAACAGAGAAGGTCAATGAAGGTAATGCTGTTGATGTGGTGTACATAGACTTTCAAAAGCTATTCAGTACAGTGCCACATTCATGAGGAATGTTACAGCTCATGAATGAAAGGGATAGCAGTAAGATGGAGATAACTGAATAATAGGAAGCAGACTAATGGTCAATGGATATTTCTCAGGCCAGATGAGGGTTTGTGGTGGAGTTCCCCAGGGGTTGATATTGGAACCCTGGCTTTTCCTGATGTATATTAATGATCCAGATCTTGATGTGCAGGGGGATAATTACAGTTTGTGGATGATACAAAACTTGGAAGTTTGTAAACTATGAAGATGACAGCCTCGAATTTCAAAGGAACATAGACAAGTTGGTGGAGTGAGCAGATAGGTGGCAGGTGAAGTTCAATGTGGAAAAGTAGTGCATTTTGGTAGGAAAAACATTGAGAGATAATATAAACTAAGGGATAAGATTCATAAGGGGATGCAGAAACAGAGGGAGGTAGATGTATATTGATCATTGAAGGTGACAGGACAGGTGGAGAGAGTAGTAAATAAAACAACTAATATCCTAAGCTTTATTAATAGAGACATAGAGTATAAGAACAAGGAGGTTACACTGAATTTTTACAAGCCACTAGTTAGACCTCAGCTGGAATATTCATTGGAGAGAGCATAGAAGAGGTTTACAAGAATAGTTGCAGGGATGAGAAACTTCAGTTCTCAGGATAGATGACTGTAACAGTATATTCTGCACTCTCTCATTTCCTTTTCTATGAACAGTTTGCTTTGCCTGTATAGCACACGAGAAACAATACTTTTCCCTATATGTTAATACATGTGACAATAAAAAATCAAATCAAATCAAAATTGGAGACGGTTCTCCTTGGAGAGGAAAAGACTAAGACGAGATTTGATAGATATAGAACATAGAAAATAGAACATTACAGTGCAGAACAGGCCCTTCGGCCTTCGATGTTGCGCCGACCAATTAGGAACAAGCAGTGACCCTCTAACCTAAACCATTCCCTTTTCATCCATAAACTTATCTACTAACCTCTTAAACGCCACCAAACTTGGCGCATCTACAACTGCAGCAGGCAGGGCATTCCATACCTTACCACCCTCTGGGTAAAGAACCTACCTCTGACATCCGTCCTATAACTACCACCCCTTAATTTAAAGCTATGTCCCCTCGTGCTAGCTTTCTCCATCCTAGGCAAAAGGCTATCACTGTCCACCCTATCTAAACCTCTAATCATCTTATATGTTTCAATAAGGTCTCCTCTTAGCGGCCTTCTTTCTAACGAAAACAACCTCAAATCCCTCAGCCTCTCTTCATAAGACCTGCCCTCCATACCAGGCAACATCCTTGTAAACCTCCTCTGTACCCTCTCCAATGCCTCCACATCTTTCTTATAATGTGGGGACCAGAACTGCACACAATACTCCAAGTGCGGCCGCACTAGAGTTTTTGTACAGTTGCAACATGACGTTGCGGCTCCGAAATTCAATCCCTCTACCAATAAAAGCCAAGACTCCATATGCCTTCCTAACAACCTTCTCGACCTGACTGCCTACTTTCAGGGATCTATGCACATACACACCAAGATCCCTCTATTCATCAACACTATTAAGAATCCTACCATTAGCCCTATACTCTACACATTTATTATTCCTGCCATAGTGCATTACCTCACACTTTTCCACATTAAACTCCATTTGCCACATCTCGGCCCAGCTCTGCAACTTGTCCAAGTCTCTCTGCAAACTATAACACCCCTCTTCACTATCTACCACTCTCCGACTTTGGTGTCATCCGCAAATTTACTAATCCATCCTTCAATACCCTCATCCAGATCATTTAGAAAAATTACAAACAGCAGGGGCCCCAAAACAGATCCCTGAGGTACACCACTTGTAACCGAACTCCACGATGAATATCTCCCATCAACCACCACCCTCTGTCTTCTATCTGCTAGCCAATTCCTAATCTAATTAGCTAAATCACCCTCTATCCCATACATCTGCATTTTCTGCAGAAGCCTTCCATGGGCCACCTTATCGAACACCTTACTAAAGTCCATATATACCACATCAACTGCCTTACCCCCATCCACCTCTTTGGTCACTTTTTTCAAAAAACTCAATAAGGTTAGTAAGGCACGACCTACCCTTCACAAAACCATGCTGACTATCCCCAATCAATTCATTTCTCTCTAATAACTATAAATCCTATCCCTAATAATTCTCTCCAATACTTTGCCCACAACAGAAGTAAGACTCACTGGCCTATAATTCCCTGGAAGGTCTCTCTTCCCCTTCTTAAACAATGGGACCACATTCGCTATCCTCCAGTCCTCCGGAACCACACCCGTAACCAACGACGACCTGAAGATCAGAGCCAGAGGCTCTGCAATCTCCTCTCTTGCCTCCCAGAGAATCCTAGGGTAAATCCCGTCCGGCCCAGGGGACTTATCTAACTTCAAACCCTCAAGAATATCTAGCACATCCTCCTTATCTACTTCAATACTTTCCAGTTTGCAACCCTGTATCCCAGTGTTCTCCACAACTACATTTACATCTCCCTGCGTGAATACCGAAGAGAAATATTTGTTCAGTGCCTCTCCAATCTCTTCAGGCTCCACGCACAACTTCCCACTGCTGTCCATGACTGGCCCTAACCTTGTCCTAACCAATCTTCTATTCTTAACATATCTAAAGAAAGCTTTAGGATTCTCCTTGATCCTATCAGCCAAAGTCTTCTCGTGTCCCCTTTTAGCTCTCCTCAACTCACTCTTTAGCTCCCTCCTGGCTAATCTATAGCTATCCATTGCACTAACTGAGCCTTCAAGCCTCATCCTGACATAAGCCTCTTTTTTCCTTTTAACCAGCGAATTAACTTTTTTAGTACACCATGGTTCCCTTACTCGACCATTTCCTCCTTGCCTGACAGGGACATACTTATCAAGGACTCGCAGTAGCTGCTCCTTGAATAAGCTCCACATTTCAGATGTTCCCAGTCCCTGTAGTTTCCTAGTCCAACCTATGCACCCTAATTCTCTCCTTATGGCCTCATAATTACCCTTCCCCCAGCTATAACTACTGCCCCCAGCTTCATGCCTATCCCTATCCATCACTAAGGTGAACATAACCGAATTGTGGTCACTATCACCAAAATGTTCACCAACTTCCAAGTCTAACACCTGGTCTGGCTCATTGCCCAGCACCAAATCCAATGTAGCCTCACCTCTAGTTGGCCTATCTACATACTGAGTCAAAAAACCTTCCTGCACACTTTGTACAAAAACTGACCCCTCTAACGAGCTAGAGCTATAGCTATTCCAATCAATATTAGTAAAGTTAAAGTCCCCCATAACAATTACCCTATTACTTTCACCCCTGTCCAGGATCAACTTTGCAATCCTTTCCTCTACCTCTCTAGAACTTTTAGGAGGTCTATAAAAGACTCCCAACAGGGTGATCTCTCCTCTCCTGTTTCTAATCTCAGCCCATACTACCTCAACAGACAAGACCTCATCAAACTTCCTTTCTGTCACTGTGATGCAGTCTTTAACTAATAATGCCACTCCTCCCCCACTTCTACCTCCTTCTCTACTCCGACTGAAGCATTTGAACCCCGAAACCTGCAACAACCATTCCTGTCCCTGCTCTATCCATGTCTCTGAAATGGCCACAACATCGAAGTTCCAGGTACTGGTCCAAGCTGCAAGTTTCTCCATCTTATTGCGAATATTTCTTGCATTAAAGTATACGCATTTCAAACCATGCCCTACTCCACCCGTACGCTGCTGTGTTTTACAGTTCTCATCTATGACCCCCCTGTTCTTGTCCCTCTTAACATCCAAACTACTCAGGATCCCACCCCGTCTCTGAATCAGTTTAAAGCCCCCTGCATAGCCTTTGCAAATTTTCCCCCCCAAGATATTGGTTCCCCTCTGGTTCAGGTGTAGACCACCTCTCTTGTAGAGGTCCCACCTATCCCAGAATGAGTCCCAATTGTTCAGGAACCTGAACCCCTCCCTACTGCACCATCCCCGCAGCCACGAGTTCAAACATTCTCTCTCTCTGTTCTTCTCTAAACTATCCCGTGGCACAGGCAAGAGTCCAGAGATAACCACTCTGTCTGTTTTGGCCCTAAGCTTCCACCCCAACTCCATAAATTTCTGTTTAATATCCCCTTCCCTTGTCCTACCTACATCATGTGTCCCTACATGAACTATGACTTGGGGCTGACTCCCCTCTCCCTTAAGAATCTTAAAAACCCGCTCTGAGACATCCTGGACCCCAGCCCCTGGGAGGCAACACACCAGCCCTGAGTCCTGTTTATTACTATTTACTCTCCTATCTGTCCCTCTAACTATGGAGTCTCCAATTACCAGGCCCAATCTCTTATTCCCCCTACCCACCTGAGCATTCTCAGCAGGCTCACCCCCAGAGACCTGCTCCCTTTGGCCCTCTCCAGTTGATTCTTCCTCAACTGTAGCCTCCAGGACAGAAAACTTGTTTTGGAGGGGAACAGCCCCGAGGGATTGTCTCCCCGATTGCTTCTTACCCCTCTTCCTAGTTATCCAAGAATCACTTTTAGGAGTGACTATCTCTTTGTAACTCCTGTCAATATCCGCCTCAACCTCCCGAATTATCCTGAGTTCCTCTAATTCCAGCTCCAGCTCCTGCTCCTTAACACGATCCTCAAGGAGCTGCAAAGGGCACACTTCCTGCAGGTATAATCAGCAGGAACACTACTGGTGCCCCTCACCTCGTACATACTACAGGAGGTGCAACGTACTGACTGCACTGCCATCCCTGATACTTTAATTTATATTAAATATTGATATTCAAACTCGTGACAGGGCTGGACAGAATAGACAGGGAGAAACCATTCCTGCTGGTAGAAGGTTGAGAATGAGAATGAGAAGGCACAGATTTAAAATGATTTTCAAAAGAAGCAAATGTGATGTGAGAAAAATCTTTTTCATACAGCGAGTGGTTGGCATCTGGAATGCACTGCCTGGGAATGTGGTGGAGGCGTGTTCAGTGGATGATTATTTGAATAGAAATAGTGTGCAGGGGTATGGGGAAATGCAGGGAATAGCACTAACTCATTCAAAGAGCTGGTGCAGATATGATGGGCCGAATGGTCTTCTTTGCTGCCATAACAATCCTGTCAATAACCAGGGAGAATCCCCCATTAACCAGAGAAGATCGCCCATTAACCAGAGAGGATCCCTCATTAACCAGAGAGGATCCCTCATTAACCAGAGAAGATTCCCCATCAACCAGAGAGGATCGCCCATTATCCAGACAGGATTTCCCATTAATCAGAGAAAATACCCCATAAACCAGACAGGATAGCCTGCTAACCAAAGACTTGTGCTCGCACAGTGAGCTGGTGACTTTGCAGCCTCAGTATAATTGATTGAGAGAGGTTGGGTTTGGCAAGGAGGAAGTTGGGAAGAGAGGTAATTTTAATTAATGGATAATGGATAGAGAGTTAGTAATAAAATTGCTCAGCACATTCTCTAACCAACATTGTGGAGCGTGACTTCTTTAAGAAGCTGTCTGGAGTAACAAGTTTCTATCTTTCATAACCACAGGAAAACCTCAACAAGCTGATGACCAACTTGCGATCCACTCAACCTCACTTTGTGCGTTGTATCATTCCCAATGAAACCAAGACTCCAGGTATTTGACTCCATCCACTCTGGCCTGTTTGCAATGTTCAGTTGGAGATTGCAGCTCAGTCAATGTGTCATGTGGATTTACATTCCATTGTGGGTGTCGGTTGGCTCAGTTGGTTAGACTGCTAGTTGGTGATGCAAACTGATGCCATGGGTTCAATTCCAAGACCAGCTGACGTTATTCATGAAGGTCCCTTCTTGTCAACCTTGCCCCATGTTGGAGGTGTGGACATCCTCAGTCACTTGCAGTCAGCTCTCTCCCTCAAACAGAACCCCAGTATTCGGTCACCTGGGACAATAGCGGCTTTACCTTTATTCCATTGTGACTCAGGCAGCTCTGGAGTTGGGTTTTGCTCCCATTTTGATATATGATGAAGTGAGAAGTTTCTTGCCTGGGCACTGATTATTTTCCCCCATGTAATGAACTTTCTCACTCCCGGGCTGCTATCAAGCAAAGACATTGAAAATCTCTCGCTTTTAATGAGAAATTAACTCAATGCCTATGACTGAACTCATTTAGAACATAGAACATAGAACATTACAGCACAGAACAGACCCTTTGGCCTTCGATGTTGCGCCGACCAATTAGGAAAAAGCAATGACCCTCTAACCTAAACCATTCCCTTTTCGTCCATAAATTTAGACAAATTCTCCTCGGTGTCGGGACCAGTGTTTATCCTCAGCCAACGTTGTTACAGAGTATTCAATCATTGTGTTTCTGGGAGCTTTCTGTGCACATTTTGGCTGCTGTATTTTCTAGTGTTTGTCTGCGATGTACCGTGCTACACCATGAGCTGATGAAGGTGTTTTATAAACACAATTCTTCAGGATCTTAATCATTTGGGCCAGTGGGCTGATGAATGCAGATGGAGTTTAATTTAGATAAGTGCAAGGTGATGTGCTTTGGTAGATTGAACCAGGGCAGGAGTTATTCAGTTACTGGTAGGGCACTGGAGAGAGTTACAGAATAAAAAGACCTAAAGGTACGGCTCACAGCTCCTTGAAAGTGGAGTCACAGGTGGACAGAGTGATGAAGAAGGCATTCGGCAGGCTTAGTTTCATTGGTCAGAACATTGAATACAGGAGTTGGAATGTCTTGTTGAAGTTGTACGAGACATTGTTAAGATCACACACTGTGTACAATTCTGGTCACCCTTTTATAGAAAGGATATTATTAAATTGGAAAGAGTGCAGAAAAGATTTACTAGGATAATACCGGGACTTAATGGTTTGAGTTATAAGGAGAGGCTGGATAGACTGGGACTTTTTCTCTGGAACGTAGGAGGCTGAGGGGAGTTCTACAGAGGTCTATAAAATAATGAGGGACAGAGACAAGGTAGATAGTCAATATCTTTTCCCAAGGTAGGGGAGTCTAAAACTAGAGGGCAGAGGTTTAAGGTGACAGAGGAGAGATACAAAAGAGTCTAGCAGGTGATGAGTGTCTGGAACAAGCTGTCAGAGGTAATAGTAGAGGCAGGTCAATTTTGTCATTTAAAAAGCATTTAGACAGTTACATGGATACAATAGGTATAGAGAGATATGGGCCAAATGTGGGCAATTGGGACTAGCTTAGTGGTAAAAGCAGAACAATATGGACAAGTTGAGCAGGGCAAAGAGGCAGTGGGAGGGTGGGTGGGTGAATGGAGGTGGGGATGGCAAGATAGAGAGATGGGAGTCGGTGGATGGATGGGTGGGGAGGGTGGGGTAGGGGTGTACAGAGATGAGGTTGGGGGGTTGGGGGGTGGTTGCTTCCTCTGTCCTTGGTCCTTCTAGCTGCTCATTGACTGTTATGCATTTTTCCAGGTGCAATGGATCCCTTCCTGGTTCTTCACCAGCTCAGGTGTAATGGTGTCCTTGAAGGAATCCGTATTTGCCGGAAAGGCTTTCCAAACAGAGTGCTCTATGCTGATTTCAAGCAGCGGTAAGAATAGGCTGTGTAGAAGCACGTGGAAACATCCTGACCCCTCAAATAGTAACAGCTTCAAATAGCAGCGCAACTATTGGCCTTTTACACACTTGCTGACATCACAGCCATTCTGGGATGTGTTCTTACCTCCTAGTGACAAGGTCTGTCTTAGTCCTGGGGGAAGGGGCGCCTCTTTGTCACCTTTGCCCTTTGATAACATTAAATATGTCTCTGGGAATGAGTCGGTCTTTCTGGTTGATCCACGATAATCTTCTGGGGATTGTAACTTTGAACTTCCTTATCACATCCTATCAAAAAGGCCTGATAAAACAGCAGAATAAATTTGCTGAAATTTAAACTGCCAAGAAGTATTTAAGATGGAATTTTACCTGGTGAGTTATATTTCATCATCAGTTTGAGCTGGACCCTCATGGAAAATTGCTGAATAATGTTTAGTCAATGGAGAGATAGGTTTGAGGAACTGGGTAGCTACTCCTGCTCCTGTGACACAGTTAAGGATTATCTAGTTACCCCCTCAGCTGTATGCAGAAGAATATCAGAAAATAAACTCGGTAAATTCTCCTGAGCAATGGTAGGAGCCCTGAGACATAGAACATAGACCATAGAACATAGAACAATACAGCACAAACAGGCCCTTCGGCCCATGAGTTGCGCCGATCACATCTACCAATCCACAGACCTATCTATAACCCCCTACCCTATTCTTTTCCATATACTCATCCAGAAGTCTCTTAAAAGACCCCAGTGAGTTTGCCTCAACAACCTCTGATGGCAGTCGGTTCCATTCACTCACCACTCTCTGAGTGAAAAACCTACCCCTGACATCTCCTTTGTATTTGCTTCCCTGCACCTTAAATCTATGTCCTCTCGTACTGACCATTTCAGCTCGGGGAAATAGTCTCTGAGAGTCCACCCTATCTATTCCTCTCAACATTTTATAAACCTGAGACCCAAACAAGAAGGATTATTGATCCTGAATATTCTCACCAAACTCTTCATTAAACTAAGTCTTCTGCACAGATGAAGAAATGATGAAGAACAGAGGTTTTTTTTATTGCCAACAAAGAATAAGGAGCAGGACTCAAAACAATAGAACAAAGGTGAAATAATTTGAGGAGTGGATGCAGGGGCAAAAGAGAGGAGATTGCACAAGATGAAGCAGTGCTTAAATTTCAGTTGCTGGAATCAAGCTAAAATGAAGCAAAATCCAGCAAGGATTTTCCAACTGTTTCAATAGGCAGGAATACCAGAGTTATGAGAGAGGCTGTGAATTTTTAAGAGACCAGCACCAAATGAGGAATGACTGAGGATGCTGAGGGACGTGAGAGTGGAAATTGTGGAGCTTCCAGCCATAATCTTCTAAACTTTCTTAGATAAAGGAGTATTGTCAGAGTACTGGAGAATCAACAAATTTTGTTGCTAGATTTATCTGTACACCACCACAGGTCGATCAGTTTAATCTCAGTCTGGGAAAATGTTCCCAGACAATAATCTGGGACAAATTAGCAGTTATTTATCAAATGCCAATTTATCAAGAAAAACTTGTCAAGCGTCCTCAGAATCCTTTCTATTTTAATAAAATCACCTCACATTCATTTAAATTCCAAAGAGTATCGGCCAACCTACTCAATTTTCCCCTTAAGACAAATGCCTTTAACCCAGGAATAGCCCAGTTAATGTTCTCAAACTGCCTCCAAAGTGAATATATTTTTCCTTAAATAAGACCAAAATGACACAGTGATCCAGGTGCGCTCTCACTAATGTGCTAGGCTTCTCCTGAGCATTTCCCGTCTTCCTTCATCTAATTATATCCCTTTGCAGACATTTCCCTCCCTAACACAATGAGCCCTTATCTAGTGGAATAAACTTTTATCAAAAGGCATGGTATCAAATGCCTTTTGGAAATCCAAATCCATCACATCTACGAGATTCCCTTTATTTTACCTACTTGCTACAATCCCAAAGGACCCGAATAAATTTGTCAAATATGATTTTCCTTTCACAAAACCATGTTGATTCTGTTTGATTGCATTATAATTTTCTCAATGTCTCTGGCACTTCCTCTTTAATAATGGATTCTAGCAATTTCCCTACGGCAGACATTAGGTTAACTGCTCTGCTGTTTCTTGCTTCCTTTCTCCCTCCTTTTCTTTGAGAGGTTATATTTGTAGTTTTCCAATCTGCATGGATATTTCCTGATTTGACAAAGATTACAACCAATGAATCCATGAGATCTACGGCCACTTCCTCTAAAACCTAAGGATGCAGGTCATCAGATTCAGCTTTTAATCCCATTTGCTTCCCGAACGCTTACTTTCTGCTGACTATTATTCTGTGTTTCTCTTTTCCTTTTGCCCACTGATTTTCTAATTTCCTTGGGATTTCTTTGTGTTTTTACTGTGAGGACAAATACAAAATTCTTGTTAAAAGTCTCTGCCACTTCCTCATTTCCCATTATTAATTTTCCAATCCTCTGAAGTTGATCAGGCTATTTTTACTGTTTGTTTTTATATTTCTTGCTAGTTTGCTCTCAGATTCATATTTCTTCCCTTTTCATCCCATGTACACAAGGCTGGCAGCACAGTGGGCCTGAGGAAGAGCTGCGTTCTGGATCTGCCCTCAGATGCCCTGAATTCCCTTTTCACTTTTTGTCTTAAAGATTCTCATGGGTCAATTAGCAGAATGAGGAGGAACATTCTGCCTCAAACAAAGCCCAACATTTCACTGGGCCTGTAACAGCTGCACATCACAATGTGTAATTTGGAAATGTAAAGATGTAAACTGGAATTCTCATTGGGATTTCCCTGTCCCACTGCTTTGAACAGACATGTGATAAAGTGCCAAGTTCTCCATTCTCACCGGCAGTAGCAGTGGGTGGTGGGACTGGAAAATTCCAGCCGTTATTTACATTCTTTTTATCTCATTTTTTAGTGTGATAGGTTTGCCTAACGGGACAAAGAACCTGGTCTCATATCCATATTATCTCCCCTTGCTACATTTTCAGCTATCGTATTCTGAACCCAGCTGCAGTACCTGAGGACAAGTTTGTTGACAGCAGAAAAGCAACTGAGAAATTGTTGGGGTCTCTTGACATCGATCACACTCAATACAAGTTTGGTCACACAAAGGTAAGAAAAGGATACGTTTATATCATAGATCTTTAACACCCCATCTCAGGGACTGATTTACACCAAGAAATCTGCTTCAATATTACAAATACTATTTGGGAAATTTTAATTCTTAACTGTAATTCTTTTTATAAAGGTAATAAATTAATCTGTGTTCCTTCTTACAATGTTTACCTTCTGATTCCTTTTCTGATCCCTTGTGCTAATTATTTTCATTTTGTAATCTATTACTTGAGTTGAAATGTGTATCTCTGCAGCTGTCACTGTCCTAAGACAGGAATGAGGTTTGTGGGATAAATCTGAACCCCATATACATAACCCCTGCCCCAACACCTCCACCTCACCAGATACCATCCCTGGACCACAATATCAGCAGAGGATGTGAGATTAGACCTTGGAAAATAGACCCTGTCCTCTCAAAACAGCCCCCATCCTGAGACAACCCCCAGGCTAATGGCTCAAACATTGTTAGACAGAGCGATTCATCCACTCTCTGAATCATAAATAAACTAAACAATTCTCCAAGATGTATACTGCAGCTTGGCTGATGTATAGCAAAGATACTGTGATCAGAGCTAAATGGAGAGGTTTAGAGGAAGATCCCACTAATTGTAACAAAGTGAGATGTGCTGTAGAAGGATTATTATTGCTGAAGCTTGGTAACTGAGCGGTAAAATTTGCAACATGTGAGTTTTATAAGGTGAATAAAATCTTGTTCTGGGATACTGGCCAGTTAAAATCAACACTGAGCAGGTACCTGCTGTCTCTACCAATTAAAACCAACCTCGACCAGGTAAATGCCTCTTTGCCAGTGTAAATTATCCCTCAGCAGTAAACGTTCTGAATGTCTCTCCCTAAACTATGATGTTTACTTTGTGAAATAGGTGTTCTTCAAGGCTGGTTTGTTAGGTCAGTTGGAGGAAATGCGAGATGAACGACTGGCAAAGATCTTGACGATGATCCAAGCTCGAAGCCGAGGTCGCTTAATGAGAATCGAATATCAGAAAATCATCGCCAGACGGTAAAACGCAACTCTCAATGGAATTTCATTTTTTCTTGTTTGGTGGGATGTGCGTGTTCCTGACTAGATCAGCATTTTACTGCCTAATTCCCCTTGAGAAGGTGGTATTGAGCTGCCTTCTTGAACCCCGACAGTCTATGCGATGTAGGTACACCCACAATGCTGTCAGGGAGGGAGTTCCAGGCTTTTGACCCAGCAACAGAGAAGGAACAGCGATATATTTCCAACTCGGGATGGTGAGAGACTCGGAGGGGAACCTCCAGGTGGGGGTGTTCCCACGTATCTGCTGCCCTTGTCCTTCTAGATGGTAGATGTCCCGGGTTTGGAAGTGTTGCCTGAGGAGACTTGATTCATTCCTGCAGTGCATGTTGTCGATGTGCGTCAATGGTGAAGGAAATGGATGTTGAATGGATAAAGTGCCAATCAAATTGAGAATGAGACAGTCACACATTTACCACCCATATCTAGGGTGTGAACATTATATAAAAACAAGTAGTGATCTCAGTGCAAGCATTGAGCTGGATCAAGATGAATGGATTGAGGAGCAACACAAAAAGAAGATGAGGTTTTTCAGCTTTTTGAGGCTTTTTGAGGCTTTTCCACTATTCAATACCTTGTTTGTGTGATTTCTCTTTATAATTTGACTCTTGCAGTCTGGGTACCATTCTGGTCTAGGAATTTTCACAGTAGCTTCATTGCATTGTTAATGTGAGCTGACTTCTGACTAATAGATAAATAAACTTTAAATCTACACTTTACTCCCTCCAAGAACAATATCTCCTTCCTAGGCTATGGTACTCAGAGCAGCCTCATTAACTCTGAGTGTAGGTCTGACCAGGGTTTTGTGCAACTGAAGCATAACTTCACTCTTCTGTATTGTAACCCTCTAGATAGAAAGAGCAGCATTCCTTTCACTGCTCTTGTTATTTTCTGTATCTGAGCTCCCTGTTTTATTTGAAATTCCTGTTTTGTGCTTCTCACCATTTCTGTCTCTCATGTTGAAGCCTTTACAGTTGATTCACATTTTCCTTTACAAACGCTTCGTCACATTATGATCAATTTTTGATAAATGTTTCTGCATTGTTAGACTGTTAACTAAATCCATTCATATTCATTACTACATGTAATACACCAATGGATTATTGACATTAGAATGAATAGGCCATTTGGCCCATTGAGCCTACTGTGCAATTAAAGCAGATCATAGTAGATCATCTATCTCAACATGCCTTTTCCCCACTATCTCCATATGTCTTGGTATCTAGAAATCTACCAATTTCTGTTTTGAACATGCTCAATGATTTTTCACAGCATTATGGGGTAGAAAATTCAAAAGATTCACCAGGTTTTGAATGAAGAAATTCCTCATTAACCTTAAATGATCTGTCTCTTTTTCTAAGACTGTATATTGGACAAGACTCATCACCAAAGGAAACATCTACATCCACCCTGTCATTCTTCAAAACTCTAGGGAATATAGACATAGTGAACTCATTCTTCTTATAAAATAGTCCCACCCTCCCAGGAATTGGTCTGGTGGATCTTTGCCAAGTTTAAGTTTATTAGTGTCACATGCAGGCTTACGTTAACACTACAATGAAGTTACTGTGAAAATCCCTAAGTCGCCACTCTTCAGCTGTTTGGATACACAGAGGGAGAATTTAGCACAGCCAATGCATCTAACCAGCATGTCTTTTGGACTGTAGAAGGAAACCGGAGCACCTAGAGGAAACCCATGCAGACACGAGGAGAACGTGCAGACCCAAGCCAGTAATTGAACCCAGAATCCTGGCGCTGTGAGGCAGCAGTGCTAACCATTGTGCCACCATGCCACCCGAGCGGTAAAGGCCATCATCCCATTTGCCTTCCTAATTGTTGCTGCACCAATGTGTTAGCTTTCAGTGACTGATGAATAAGGTCACACAGATCCCTTTAGACGTCAATACTTTCCGATCTCTCTCTATTAGAAATATTCTGCCTTTGAATTTCTGCCATAGTGAATAACCTTACTTATTCACATTATATTCCATGTGTCACATTCATGTCCATTCACTGAATCTGTCCCCGTTCCTCTTGAAGCCACCTTGTATCCTCCTCACAACCAAATTCTATCCAGTTTGATATCATCAGCAAATGTTGCTATTGGTCCTCACATCCAAGTCTTGATCTAGATTGTGCTATGGATTAATAATGGGTTTATTCTAAAGCTAGTGTCGTCCTGTGCACTAGTTGGATTTATATTGGTCAGGGATGAAAGCAATGTCAATAAAATGAATTTGCAGTTCTAATTTATGTTGGAACCAGGGACGCATTGCTTGTTATTCAGTGGAACATCCGTGCTTTCAATGCTGTGAAGAATTGGTCTTGGATGAAACTTTTCTTCAAGATTAAGCCTCTGCTAAAGAGTGCTGAGACTGAGAAAGAGATGGCCAATCTGAAGGATGAATTCATGAAGTTGAAAGAGGCGTTGGTAAAATCTGAGGCCAAACGCAAGGAGCTCGAGGAGAAGCAAGTCAGCCTGATTCAGGAGAAGAATGATCTGGCCCTTCAGCTGCAAGCGGTAAGACCCAGAGTTAGCCCGTCTCATAGCTCCATTATCATTGGGCATCTCCTCATATCGCCCATTCTCAGTGGGTATGGCTTTATCTCTGCACAGCTCAGGGACAATGAAGTCAGTCTAAATACAATTTTAACTTCTGGCACTGGTGAGAATTCAGTGACAGTGAATCAAATATTTGCTGTATGTTGTGTGTAAAAGAGCAGCTTTGATAGGAATCTAGGCAGGAATGTGTATTGTGAGGAAGATGTAAAGCAGTTACAGGAGAATTTGGATAGACTTAGTGAGTGTCAAGAACACAACAGATGAAAAATGTGAGGTGATGCATTTTGGTAGAAGAAACAGGTGTATTTCCTAAATGATAGAAAATTAAGAAGTATTAATGTACAGAGGGACCTGGATGTCCTTGTCCATAAGTCACTGAAAGCTAATGTGCAGATATTAGGAAGGCATATCACCATTTACTAATTTCTCAACTTCAAAAAGAAATGTTGTTTTTCTATTCTTTTTTTGAAAGTAGGCTAAGTCTGATTGACAAATACTGGAAGACTAGGCACTAAACGTTGCACTAGTTACAAATTTCAACCACAAAAACGTATTTCTATGCTCACTGCTTTCTGTCTCTTAACCAATTCTTAATCCAAGCTAACATATCAGGCATAATTCTAAAAGCGCAAGGCCAAAGTGTTTCGGATGGCTGGGTCTTGTTTCCCGCCAGCTGATTGAGTTGGAGATGAAGAACACATTCCTACTGATTCCGGCTGCTCTCCAGCCAATTCCTGCTCCAGGCAGGAGTCCTGCCTCAAGGCGCATTGTGTGTGCGCACGTTGGATGCATAGGGTCATAAAGGCTTACAGCATAGAAACAGGCCCTTCGGCCCAACTTGTCCATGTCACCCAGTTTTTAACCAGCTAGTCCCAATTGCCTGTATTTGGCCCATATCCCTCTATACCCATCTTACCCATCTAACTGTCTAAATGCTTTTTAAAAGCATTTTAAAAATGCCTTCTAAAAAAAGCATACTAATCTTTATTGGAAGAGGATTTGAGTATAGGAATGATAAGATTTTGCTTCAAATGTCTGGCAGTTTGGTTAGACCGTACTGGAAGCACTGTGTACAGTTTTGGTCTCCTTACCTCAATGGATATTATTGTCATAGAGGAAATGCAACAAAGATTCTCTAGATTAGTTCCGGGGACAATGGGACTATAAAGAGAGATTGGGAAACTGGGCTGTATCTTATGGAGTTTTGAAGAATGAGAGGTGATCTCATTGAAACCTACAAAATACTTAAAGGAACAGACAAGGTACAGGCAGGGAAGATGGAGAGTCTAGAACCTGGGGGCACAATTTCAAATTAAGGGAATTGCCAATTGGGACTGATTTGGAGAATTTCTTTTACTCAGACAGTTCTGAATCTTTGGAATTCTCTGCCACAGAAGGCTGTGGAAGCTCCACCACTGAGTGTGTTTAAAACAGTGATTGATAAATTTCAGAATAGCAGTGAGATAAAGAGATATGGTAGGAAAGGCATTGAAATGTCTAATCTGTCATGATCATATTGAATAGCAGAGCAGGTTTGATGGGCTGAATGGCCGACTCCTGCTCCTATGTTCAAAAAGAACGAGAGGGTGGGAAGATTAACCAGGATGTGGTTTTTATCTCTAGGAACAAGACACTCTCGCTGATGCAGCAGAGCGATGCGACCTTCTCATCAAAGCAAAGATCCAGTTAGAGGCAAAGGTGAAAGAACTGACAGAGCGATTGGATGATGAGGAGGAGATGAATGCTGAACTGACTGCTAAAAAACGCAAACTAGAGGATGAGTGCGCAGAACTGAAGAAAGACATCGATGATCTTGAAATCACATTGGCTAAAGTGGAAAAGGAGAAACATGCAACAGAGAATAAGGTAAAATCACATCAGCAGCAAGAACACATTCAACTTTGTCTCTTCCCCATGTCAATCTCCTATTTCCCCACGGCACAGACACTTTCCTGTCATCTCCCTGCCTTATGCCCCACCCAACAGCACCTGACCCCATACAAACCAACCCCAACCCAATCCAAACCCCACCCAATCTCCACACACACCACCTAGCATTCTGTATCCCACTTCAGCCCACATCCCCCACCAGTACTGTACCCCAGTGTTATACAGCGACAGACCCGTCCCCACCAGTACTGTACCCCAGTGTTATACAGAGACAGACCCGTCCCCACCAGTACTGTACCCCAGTGTTATACAGAGACAGACCAGTCCCCACCAGTACTGTACCTCAGTGTTATACAGAGACAGACCCGTCCCCACCAGTACTGTACCCCAGTGTTATACAGCGACAGACCCGTCCCCACAGTACTGTACCCCAGTGTTATACAGCGACAGACCCGTCCCCACCAGTACTGTACCCCAGTGTTATACAGGACAGACCCGTCCCCACTCAGTACTGTACCCCAGTGTTATACAGCGACAGACCCGTCCCCACCAGTACTGTACCCCAGTGTTATACAGCGACAGACCCGTCCCCACCAGTACTGTACCCCAGTGTTATACAGCGACAGACCCGTCCACCAGTACTGTACCCCAGTGTTATACAGTGACAGACCCGTCCCCACCAGTACTGTACCCCAGTGTTATACAGTGACAGACCCGTCCCCACCAGTACTGTACCCCAGTGTTATACAGCGACAGACCCGTCCCCACCAGTACTGTACCCCAGTGTTATACAGCGACAGACCCGTCCCCACCAGTACTGTACCCCAGTGTTATACAGTGACAGACCCGTCCCCACCAGTACTGTACCCCAGTGTTATACAGTGACAGACCCGTCCCCACCAGTACTGTACCCCAGTGTTATACAGTGACAGACCCGTCCCCACCAGTACTGTACCCCAGTGTTATACAGTGACAGACCCGTCCCCACCAGTACTGTACCCCAGTGTTATACAGTGACAGACCCGTCCCCACCAGTACTGTACCCCAGTGTTATACAGTGACAGACCCTCCCCACCAGTACTGTACCCCAGTGTTATACAGTGACAGACCCGTCCCCACCAGTACTGTACCCCAGTGTTATACAGTGACAGACCCGTCCCCACCAGTACTGTACCCCAGTGTTATACAGTGACAGACCCGTCCCCACCAGTACTGTACCCCAGTGTTATACAGTGACAGACCCGTCCCCACCAGTACTGTACCCCAGTGTTATACAGTGACAGACCCGTCCCCACCAGTACTGTACCCCAGTGTTATACAGTGACAGACCCGTCCCCACCAGTACTGTACCCCAGTGTTATACAGTGACAGACCCGTCCCCACCAGTACTGTACCCCAGTGTTATACAGTGACAGACCCGTCCCCACCAGTACTGTACCCCAGTGTTATACAGTGACAGACCCGTCCCCACCAGTACTGTACCCCAGTGTTATACAGTGACAGACCCGTCCCCACCAGTACTGTACCCCAGTGTTATACAGTGACAGACCCGTCCCCACCAGTACTGTACCCCAGTGTTATACAGCGACAGACCCGTCCCCACCAGTACTGTACCCCAGTGTTATACAGCGACAGACCCGTCCCCACTAGTACTGTACCCCAGTGTTATACAGCGACAGACCCGTCCCCACCAGTACTGTACCCCAGTGTTATACAGTGACAGACCCGTCCCCACCAGTACTGTACCCCAGTGTTATACAGAGACAGACCCGTCCCCACCAGTACTGTACCCCAGTGTTATACAGTGACAGACCCGTCCCCACCAGTACTGTACCCCAGTGTTATACAGTGACAGACCCGTCCCCACCAGTACTGTACCCCAGTGTTATACATGACAGACCCGTCCCCACCAGTACTGTACCCCAGTGTTATACAGAGACAGACCCGTCCCCACCAGTACTGTACCCCAGTGTTATACAGTGACAGACCCGTCCCCACCAGTACTGTACCCCAGTGTTATACAGTGACAGACCCGTCCCCACCAGTACTGTACCCCAGTGTTATACAGTGACAGACCCGTCCCCACCAGTACTGTACCCCAGTGTTATACAGTGACAGACCCGTCCCCACCAGTACTGTACCCCAGTGTTATACAGAGACAGACCCGTCCCCACCAGTACTGTACCCCAGTGTTATACAGTGACAGACCCGTCCCCACCAGTACTGTACCCCAGTGTTATACAGAGACAGACCCGTCCCCACCAGTACTGTACCCCAGTGTTATACAGTGACAGACCGTCCCCACCAGTACTGTACCCCAGTGTTATACAGAGACAGACCCGTCCCCACCAGTACTGTACCCCAGTGTTTCGCCTGTTGATTCAGATTGTTAACTTGTAAATCTTGACAGGATAATGGAACATCTTTCCCTGTCTGTCTTTTCAAACCTGCATCAGTTTACAGTGATAATGTGAGGGATGCCGACAACCTTTTCAGCCCATTGTGAATTATTGGTATTTCTTGGTGAAATTTCTAGGTTAAAAATCTTACCGAAGAAATGGCTTCTCTGGATGAAACCATTGTTAAACTGACAAAGGAGAAGAAAGCTCTTCAGGAAGCGCATCAACAAACTCTGGAAGATCTTCAGGCTGAGGAGGACAAGGTCAACACGCTGACGAAAGCCAAGGCCAAACTGGAGCAACAGGTTGATGATGTGAGTGAAACTTCCCGATTCATTCAGAATCCCGAGGATTTGTCTCGTGGGGAGGGGGTTCACAGAGATGGATTCTTTAGTCACTTTCCCGAGGCTCTTCACAGAGGTCAACCACCTAAATTTCACAAATCTCAAATAGAAACAGTGAGATTGCATGTGTTAATCTCTGCACTATCCTGCAGGTGGGGTAGGAGACAGTCGGCAGTTTAGGGCTTTTGGAAGGAGGCTGGGCTTTTGGATATTTAGGGGTGTTTGGGATTTGGGACATTCGGAGTGGTTGGGATTTGGGATGTTTGAGTGGGGATGGTGGGGGGCTGAATTTGTTGAAGTTCTACATCAGTCTCAGCTCCTTTACCCAGCAGTAGGGTTTCTCAGAAATTAGATCCCCCCACCTCCTGCACACCCCTCTCCTGACCCCACCAGAGCCCACCGTCACCCACCCCCCCCCACCGAATTCCCCACAACTTTCTTTGATGTTTGAAGCACAAATTCCACCAATCAAAAGCTGTGTCCCTCCCTTGAGGCGATTAGAAGACTGGACTAGAAAATTCCAGAGGTCTTGATGTGGGATCCATTCCCTCCATTCCCACCCTATTGGAGACAGACTGAGGATCATTCTCAGCCGAGTCGGGCAATTACCGAACAGTGAGTCTGACCTCAGTGGTTGGTAAGTTGATGGAGAGGATTCTGAGGGACAGGATTTATGAGCATTTAGAGAAATTCAATATGACTAGAAATAGTCAATACGGCTTTGTTAAAGGCAAATCGTGCCTTACGAGCCTAGTTGAATTCTTCGAAAATGTGACTGAACACATTGATGAAGGAAGAGCAGTGGACGTGGTTTACATGGATTTCAGCAAGGCGTTTGATAAGATCCCACATGCAAGACTTCTTGAGAAGGTGAGAGAACATGGGATCCAAGGGGCTTTGGCCTTGTGGATCCAGAACTGGCTTGCCTGCAGAAGGCAGAGAGTAGTTGTGGATGGGTCTTCTTCTGCAAAGAGGTCAGTCAGCAGTGGAGTGCTCCAGGGATCCATTCTGGGACCCTTGCTGTTTGTCATTTTCATAAATGACCTGGATGAGGAAAAGGAGGGATGGGTTAGTAAGTTCGCTGACGATACGAAGGTTGGTGGTGTTGTGGATAGCCTGGAGGGATGTCTGAAGTTGCAGCAAGACATAGACAGGATGCAAGACTGGGCGGAGAAGTGGCAGATGGACTTCAACGCGGATAAACGTGTGGTGGTCCATTTTGGCAGGACCAATGGGGTGAAGCAGTATAATATCAAGGGTAGGAGTCTTGGCAGTGTTGAGGAACAGAAGGATCTTGGGGTCCAGGTCCATAGGTGTCTTAAATCTGTCCCGCAAGTGGAGGATGTGGTCAAGAAGGCACATGGTGTATTGACCTTCAATAATAGAGAGATTAAGTTTAGGAGTCGGGAGGTAATGCTGCAACTTTATAAGATCCTTGTCAGACCCCACTTGGAGTATTGTGTGCAGTTCTGGTCACCTCACTATAGGAAGGATGTGGAAGCTATTGAGAGGGTGCAGAGGAGATTTACAAGGATGTTGCCTGGATTGGGGGGCAGGCCTTATGAAGATAGGTTGAGGGAGCTGGGTCTCCTCCCTGGAGAGACGAAGGTTGAGAGGCGACCTGATAGAGGTTTATAAGATATTGAGAGGAATAAATAGGGTGGATTCTCGGAGGCTATTTCCCAGGGCTGAAATGGTCACTACGAGAGGACACAGGTTTAAGGTGCTGGGGGGCAAGTACAGAGGAGATGTTAGAGGTAAGTTTTTCACTCAGAGGGTGGTGAGTGAATGGAATCGGTTGCCGTCAGTGGTGGTAGAGGCGAACTTACTGGGGTCTTTTAAGAGACTTCTGGATGAGTACCTGGGATTTAATGGGATTGGGAGTTACAGATAGTTCTATGGCCTGGTAGGTATAGATATGATCGGCACAACTCGTGGGCCGAAGGGCCTGTTTGTGTTATAGTGTTCTATGTTCTATGATGACACTGAGACAGGATAGGGCTTCAAGACTCCCTCCTCCATGCAATATATCCACAATCTTTCTACCTGAAAAGCATTTGAAGCATAATTTGTGTGTGTCTGTCTCGAACCAATTCCCTTTCATTTCCATGACAGTTGGAAGGCTCATTGGAACAAGAGAAAAAAGTCCGGATGGACCTGGAACGAGCCAAGCGGAAACTAGAGGGGGATTTGAAGCTGACACACGAGTCTGTAATGGACTTGGAGAATGATAAGCAACAGCTGGAGGAGAGATTGAAGAAGTGAGTACACACTGTCCCTGTACACACTGTCCCTGTACACACTGTCCCTGCACACACAGGAGACAGGAGAGGAGAGGTCACCCTGCTGGGAGTCTTTTATAGACCTCCTAAAAGTTCTAGAGAGGTAGAGGAAACGATTGCAAAGTTGATCCTGGACAGGAGTGAAAGTAATAGGGTAATTGTTATGGGGGACTTTAACTTTACTAATATTGATTGGAATAGCTATAGCTCTAGCTCGTTAGAGGGGTCAGTTTTTGTACAAAGTGTGCAGGAAGGTTTTTTGACTCAGTATGTAGATAGGCCAACTAGAGGTGAGGCTACATTGGATTTGGTGCTGGGCAATGAGCCAGACCAGGTGTTAGGCTTGGAAGTTGGTGAACATTTTGGTGATAGTGACCACAATTCGGTTACGTTCACCTTAGTGATGGATAGGGATAGGCATGAAGCTGGGGGCAGTAGTTATAGCTGGGGGAAGGGTAATTATGAGGCCATCAGGAGAGAATTAGGGTGCATAGATTGGACTAGGAAACTACAGGGACTGGGAACATCTGGAATGTGGAGCTTATTCAAGGAGCAGCTGCTGCGAGTCCTTGATAAGTATGTCCCTGTCAGGCAAGGAGGAAATGGTCGAGTAAGGGAACCTTGGTGTACGAAAAAAGTTAATTCGCTGGTTAAAAGGAAAAAGGAGGCTTATGTCAGGATGAGGCTTGAAGGCTCAGTTAGTGCAATGGATAGCTATAGATTAGCCAGGAGGGAGCTAAAGAGTGAATTGAGGAGAGCTAAAAGGGGACACGAGAAGACTTTGGCTGATAGGATCAAGGAGAATCCTAAAGCTTTCTTTAGATATGTTAAGAATAGAAGATTGGTTAGGGCAAGGTTAGGGCCAGTCATAGACAGCAGTGGGAAGTTGTGCGTGGAGCCTGAAGAGATTGGAGAGGCACTGAACAAATATTTCTCTTCGGTATTCACGCAGGGAGATGTAAATGTAGTTGTGGAGAACACTGGGATACAGGGTTGCAAACTGGAAAGTATTGAAGTAGATAAGGAGGATGTGCTAGATATTCTTGAGGGTTTGAAGTTAGATAAGTCCCCTGGGCCGGACGGGATTTACCCTAGGATTCTCTGGGAGGCGAGAGAGGAGATTGCAGAGCCTCTGGCTCTGATCTTCAGGTCGTCGTTGGTTACGGGTATAGTTCCGGAAGACTGGAGGATAGCGAATGTGGTCCCATTGTTCAAGAAGGGGAAGAGAGACTTTCCGGGGAATTATAGGCCGGTGAGTCTTACTTCTGTTGTGGGCAAAGTATTGGAGAGAATTATTAGGGATAGGATTTATAGTTATTTAGAGAGAAATGAATTGATTGGGGATAGTCAGCATGGTTTTGTGAAGGGTAGGTCGTGCCTTACTAACCTTATTGAGTTTTTTGAAAAAGTGACCAAAGAGGTGGATGGGGGTAAGGCAGTTGATGTGGTATATATGGACTTTAGTAAGGCGTTCGATAAGGTGGCCCATGGAAGGCTTCTGCAGAAAATGCAGATGTATGGGATTGAGGGTGATTTAGCTAATTGGATTAGGAATTGGCTAGCAGATAGAAGACAGAGGGTGGTGGTTGATGGAAGTTATTCATCATGGAGTTCGGTTACAAGTGGTGTACCTCAGAGATCTGTTTTGGGGCCCCTGCTGTTTGTAATTTTTATAAATGATCTGGATGAGGGTATTAAAGGATGGATTAGTAAATTGCGGATGACACCAAAGTCGGAGGAGTGGTAGATTGTGAAGAGGGGTGTTCTAGTTTGCAGAGAGACTTGGACAAGTTGCAGAGCTGGGCCGAGAGGTGGCAAATGGAGTTTAATGTGGAAAAGTGTGAGGTAATTCACTTTGGCAGAAATAACAAATGTGTAGAGTATAGGGCTAATGGTAGGACTCTTAATAGTGTTGAAGAACAGAGGGATCTTGGTGTATATGTGCATAGATCCCTGAAAGTTGGCAATCAAGTCGATAAGGTTAAGAAGGCATATGGAGTCTTAGCTTTTATTGGTAGGGGGATTGAATTTCGGAGCCGCAACGTCATGTTGCAACTGTACAAAACTCTAGTGCGGCCGCACTTGGAGTATTGTGTGCAGTTCTGGTCCCCACATTATAAGAAAGATGTGGAGGCATTGGAGAGGGTACAGAGGAGGTTTACCAGGATGTTGCCTGGTATGGAGGGCAGGTCTTATGAGGAGAGGCTGATGGATTTGAGGTTGTTTTCGTTAGAAAGAAGGCGGCTAAGAGGGGACCTTATTGAAACATATAAGATGATTAGAGGTTTAGATAGGGTGGACAGTGATAGCCTTTTTCCTAGGATGGAGAAAGCTAGCACGAGGGGACATAGCTTTAAATTAAGGGGTGTTAGTTATAGAACGGATATCAGAGGTAGGTTCTTTACCCAAAGGGTGGTAAGGGTATGGAATGCCCTGCCTGCAGCAGTTGTAGATGCGCCAAGTTTGGTGGCGTTAAAGAGGTTAGTAGATAAGTTTATGGACGAAAAGGGAATGGTTTAGGTTAGAGGGTCACTGCTTGTTCCTAATTGGTCGGCGCAACATCGAAGGCCAAAGGGCCTGTTCTGCGCTGTAATGTTCTATGTTCTACACGGTCCCAGTACACACTATCCCTGAACACACTATCTCTGTCCACACTATCTCTGTACACACTGTCCCAGTACACACTATCCCTGTACACACTATCCCTGTACACACTATCCCTGTACACACTGTCCCTGTACACACTGTCCCTATACACACTGTCCCTATACACACTGTCCCAGTACACACTGTCCCTGTACGCCATGTCCCTGTACAAACTATCCCTGCACATACTGTCCCTGTACACACTATCCCTGTACACACTGTCCCTGTACACACTGTCCCTGCACACACTGTCCCAGTATACACTATCCCTGTACATACTGTCCCTGCACACACTGTCCCTGCACACACTGTCCCTGCACACACTGTCCCTGCACACACTGTCCCTGCACACACTGTCCCTGCACACACTGTCCCTGCACACACTGTCCCTGCACACACTGTCCCTGCACACACTGTCCCTGCACACACTGTTCCTGTATGTCATGTCCCTGTACACACTGTCCCTGCACATACTGTCCCTGTACACACTATCCCTGTACACACTGTCCCTGTACACATTGTCCCAGTACACACTATCCCTGTACACACTATCCCTGTACACACTGTCCAGTACACACTGTCCCTGCACACACTGTCCCTGCACACACTATCCCTCTACACACTGTCCCAGTACACACTGTCCCTGAACGCACTGTCCCTGTACGCACTTTCCATTACACACTGTCCCATTACACACTATCCCTGTACACACTGTCCCTGTACACACTGTCCCTGTACACACTGTCCTGTACACACTGTCCCTGTACACATGTCCCTGCGCCATGTCCCTGCGCACACTGTCCCTGCGCACACTGTCCCTGCGCACACTGTCCCTGCGCACACTGTCCCTGCGCACACTGTCCCTGCGCACACTGTCCCTGCGCACACTGTCCCTGCGCACACTGTCCCTGCGCACACTGTCCCTGCGCACACTGTCCCTGCACACACTATCCCTGTACACACTATCCTACACACACTGTCCCTGTACACACTGTCCCTGTACACACTGTCCCTGTACACACTGTCCCTGAACACACTGTCCCTGAACACACTGTCCCTGAACACACTGTCCCTGAACACACTGTCTCTGCACACACTGTCCCTCTACACACTATCCCTGTACATACTGTCCCTGTACGCACTATCCCTGTACACACTATCCCTGTACACACTGTTCTACACACATGTCCCTGTACACACTGTCCCTGTACACACTGTCCCTGTACACACTGCCTGTACACACTGTCCCTGTACACACTGTCCCTGTACACACTGTCCCTGTACACACTATCCCTGTACACACTATTCCTACACACACTGTCCCTGTACACACTATCCCTGTACACACTATCCCTGTACACACTGTCGCAGTACACACTGTCGCAGTACACACTGTCCCTGTACACACTGTCCCTGTACACACTGTCCCTGTACACACTGTCCCTGTACACACTGTCCCTGTACACACTGTCCCTGAACACACTGTCCCTGAACACACTGTCCCTGAACACACTGTCCCTGAACACACTGTCCCTGAACACACTGTCCATCTACACACTGTCCATCTATACACTGTCCCAGTAAACACTGTCCCAGTAAACACTGTCCCTGAACACACTGTCCCTGAAACACACTGTCCCTGAACACACTGTCCTGAACACACTGTCCATCTATACACTGTCCCAGTACACACTGTCCTGTACACACTGTCCCTGTACACACTGTCCCTGTACACACTGTCCATCTATACACTGTCCCAGTACACACTGTCCCAGTACACACTGTCCCTGAACACACTGTCCCTGAACACACTGTCCATCTATACACTGTCCCAGTACACACTGTCCCTGTACACACTGTCCCTGTACACACTGTCCCTGTACACACTGTCCCTGTACACACTGTCCATCTATACACTGTCCCAGTACACACTGTCCCAGTACACACTGTCCCAGTACACACTGTCCCTGTACACACTGTCCTGTACACACTGTCCCTGTACACACTGTCCCTGTACACACTGTCCCTGTACACACTATCCCTGTACACACTGTCCCAGTTTACACTATCCATGTACATACTGTCCCAGTCCACACTATCCCTGCACACACTGTCCCTGCACACACTGTCCCTGTTCACACTATCCCTGTACACACTATCCCTGTACACAATATCCCTGTACACACTATTCCTACACACACTGTCCCTGTACGCACTGTCCCTGTACACACTGTCCCTGTACACACTGTCCCTGTACACACTGTCCCTGTACACACTGTCCATTTTGCAAGTAGGATTAATGAGAATCCAAAAGGCATTCTACAAATATGTGAAGATTAAAGGATGAAAAGAAGAGGGATAGGACCTATAAAAGGTGAAGGGGGAAAAGCTTCTGTGGAACCAGAAGAAATGCAGAGCTGGTTAACAAGTACTTTGCCTCAATATTCACAGTGGAGAGTGATCTGGGGGGTTGTACTACAGGAATGTGGCAAACTGAAAAGATTGAGTATGTGGACATTAAGATAGTGTACATACTGTCCCAGTCCACACTATCCCTGTACACACTGTCCCTGTACACACTATCTCTGTACACACTATCTCTGTACACACTGTCCCAGTACACACTATCCCTGAACACACTGTCCCTGTACACACTATCTGTGTACACACTGTCCCTGTACACACTATCCCTGTACACACTATCCCTGTACACACTGTCCCAGTTTACACTATCCATGTACATACTGTCCCAGTACACACTATCCCTGTACACACTGTCCCTGTACACACTGTCCCTGCACACACTGTCCCAGTACACACTATCCCTGTACACACTATCCCTGTACACACTATCCCTGTACACACTATCCCTACAGTGTGTACTGCAGGGAACAGTTCCAACACTGGAACTGTTAAATTCCATCAAGGTAGATAGTGGCCATTACAGAAACTTGGTTGTCTCAGGGACAGGACTGGGTACTTCAGATGCTGGGATTCAGGTGCTTCAGGAGGGACAGGGTTGGGGGCAAAAGAGGAGGTGGTGTGGCACTGTTGATCAGGGACAGTGTCATGGCTGTAGAGAAGGTGGAAGACGGGGAGGGACTGTCTATGGAGTCTCTGTGGGTGGAAGTTAGGAACAGCAAAGGCTCGATAACTTTGCTGGGTGTATTCTATAGGCCGCCCGACAGCGGCAGGGAACTTGAGGTGCATATAGGGAAACAGATCCTAGACAGATGTAGAAATAACAGGGTTGTCGTGATGGGAGATTTCAATTTCCCAAACATCGACTGGAATATTCCAAGGGTAAGGGGTTTGGATGGTGTGGAGTTTGTTAGGTGTTTTCAGGAAGGTTTCCTGACACAATACGTGGAAAAGCCTACGAGAGGAGAGGCTGTACTTGACCTGGTGCTCGCTAATGAGCCAGGGCAGGTGTCGGATCTCACGGTAGGTGAGCATCTTGGGAATGGGGATCATAATTCTATCTCTTTCACAATAGCGATGGAAAGAGATAGGATCAGGCAGGCTAGGAAGGTGTATGTCTGGAGTAAGGGGAAATATAGAACATAGAACATAGAACATTACAGCACAGAACAGGCCCTTCGGACCTCGATGTTGTGCCGACCAAAATAAAAAGCAATGCCCCTCCAAACTAAACCATTCCCTTCTCTTCCATATACTTATCAATTAACCTCTTAAACGCCACCAACTTGGCGCATCTACAACAGCTGCAGGCAGGGCATTCCACTCCCTAATCACTCTTTGAGTAAAGAACCTACCTCTGATATCCGTCCTATAACTCATACCCCTTAATTTAAAGTTGTGTCCCCTCGTCTAGCTTTCTCCATCCTAGGAAAAAGGCTATCACTGTCCACCCTATCCAAACCTCTAATTACCTTATATGCTTCAATAAGATCCCCCCTTAGCCGCCTCCTTTCTAACGAAAACAACCTCAAATCCTTCAACCTCTCTTCATAGGACCTGCCCTCCATACCATGCAACATCCTAGTAAACCTCCTCTGTACCCTCTCCAATGCCTCCACATCTTTCTTATAATGTTGCGACCAGAACTGCACACAATACTCCAAGTGCGGCCGCACTAGAGTTTTGTACAGCTGCAACATGATGCTGCGGCGCCTAAATTCAATCCCCCTACCAATAAAAGCTAAGACTCCATATGCCTTCTTAACAACTTTATCCACTTGACTGCCTACTTTCAGGGATCTATTGACACATACACCAAGATCCTTCTGTTCCTCAACACTATTCAGAGCCCTACCATTAGCCCTCTACTCTACACATTTATTGTTCCTGCCAAAGTGCATTACCTCACACTTTTCCACATTAAACTCCATTTGCCACCTCTCGGCCCAGCTCTGCAACTTGTCCAAGTCACGCTGTAAACTATAACACCCCTCTTCACTATCTACCACTCCACCGACTTTAGTGTCATCTGCAAATTTACTGATCCATCCCTCAATACCCTCATCCAGATCATTTATAAAAATTACAAACAGCAGGGGCCCCAAAACAGACACCTGAGGCACACCACTTGTCACCACTTGTCATACCATATGGTATGCTAGCCTTTATAGGAAGGGGTATAGAGTATAAGAGCTGGCCTTTAATGTTGCAGTTGTATAAAACGCTGGTTAGACCTCATTTGGAATACTGTGTCCAGTTCTGGTCGCCTTACTACCGGAAGGACTGGAGACTCTGGAAAGAGTGCAGAGGAGGTTTACCAAGATGCTGCCTGGTATGGAAGGCCTGAGTTACGAGGAGAGATTAGGCAAATTGGGACTGTTTTCCTTAGAAAGACGTAGACTTAGAGGAGATCTGATAGAGGTGTACAAGATTTTGAAGGAGATAGATAGAGTAAACAGGGCTAAGCTTTTTCCTAGGATGGACTCAAATAGCACGAGGGGTCATGGGCTTAGGGTGAGGGGGTTAAGGTATAATTTGGATGCTAGAGGGAGTTTTTTCACACAGAGGGTGGTGGGGGTATGGAATGCGCTGTCAAGTAAAGTGGTGGAGGGCAGGTAGTCTGGAGTTATTTAAGAAATACTTAGATGGGCACATGAACAGAATGGGAATGGAGGGGTATAGAAAACTGATTTAAATAGGGATCATGAGCCTTGGGAGTCCCTGGGAAGTGTGTAAATAGATGATGATATTGATGTACTTGTTTTTATCCTACAGGTGCTTTGGTCCACCTTGTTGTCTAACGAGGGCATACACGCGATGGGTCATGAGAGGGCTGCTCTTGAATTTTTTTTCGAGAGTATCCTAGTACTTCACGTCGTTAGTATACGCTTGACCTGGACCATTTGATGGGCAACACGACAGCTCAGTGACTATCGCTGTGCTGTGCAGATACATGGATTTGGGCCTGTGTCTGTGGGAGTTTGCGCATTCTCCCCGTGCTTGCGTGGTTTTCTCCGGGTGCTCGGTTTCCTCCCACATCCCAAAGATGTGCTCTTAGGCTAATTGGCAAAACAAATTCTCCCTAAATTGTCTCAAATTTGGTTTTTAATCCATAGATCTATTAACATGGACAGGGATCGCGTGTAGAAGTGGGAACATCGAGGTGGCGACGCGGGCTCGTTGGGCCGAACGGCCTGTTTCCCATGCTGTTTTGTTCTTTGTTCTTTATTCTTTGTCTCCCATGCAAGACTTCTTGAGAAGATGAGAGGATATGGGATCCAAGGGGCTTTGGCCTTGTGGATCCAGAACTGGCTTGCCTGCAGAAGGCAGAGAGTAGTTGTGGATGGGTCTTCTTCTGCATAGAGATCAGTCAACAGTGGAGTGCCCCAGGGATCTGTTCTGGGACCCCTGCTGTTTGTCATTTTCATGAATGACCTGGATGAGGAAGTGGAGGGATGGGTTAGTAAGTTCGCCAACGATACGAAGGTTGGTGGTGTTGTGGATGGTCTGGAGGGATGTCTGAAGTTGCAGCGAGACATAGACAGGATGCAAGACTGGGCGGAGAAGTGGCAGGTGGACTTCAAGACGGATAAATGTGTGGTGGTCCATTTTGGCAGGACCAATGGGATGTAGCAGAATAATATCAAGGGTAGGAGTCTTAGCTGTGTTGAGGAACAGAAGGATCTTGGGGTCTGGGTCCATAGGTCTGTTAAATCAGCCCCTCAAGTGGAGGATGTGGTCAAGAAGGCATATGGTGTATTGGCCTTCATTAATAGAGAGATTAAGTTTAGGAGTCGGGAGGTAATGCTGCAACTTTATAAGACCCTTGTCAGACCCCACTTGGAGTATTGTGTGCAGTTCTGGTCACCTCACTATAGGAAGGATGTGGAAGCTATTGAGAGGGTTCAGAGGAGATTTACAAGGATGTTGCCAGGATTGGGGGGCATGCCTTGTGAAGATAGGTTGAGAGAGCTAGGTCTCTTCTCCCTGGAGAGACGAAGGTTGAGAGGTGACCTGATGGAGGTTTATAAGATGTTGAGAGGAATAGATAGGGTGGATTCTCGGAGGCTATTTCCCAGGGCTGAAATGGTCGCTACGAGAGGACACGGGTTTAAAGTGCTGGGGGGCAAGTACAGAGGAGATGTTAGAGGTAATTGCTTATGTCAGGATGAGGCTTGAAGGCTCAGTTAGTGCAATGGATAGCTATAGATTAGCCAGGAGGGAGCTAACGAGTGAATTGAGGAGAGCTAAGAGAGGACACGAGAAGACTTTGGCTGATAGGATTAAGGAGAATCCTAAAGCTTTCTTTAGATATGTTAAGAATAGAAGATTGGTTAGGACAAGATTAGGGCCAGTCATAGACAGCAGTGGGAAGTTGTGCATGGAGCCTGAAGAGATTGGAGAGGTACTGAATAAATATTTCTCTTTGGTATTTATGCAGGGTGATGTAAATGTAGTTATGGAGAACACTGAGGTACAGGGTAGCAAACTGGAAAGTATTGAAGTAGATAGGGAGGATGTGCTAGATATTCTTAAGGGTTTGAAGTTGGATAAGTCCCCTGGGCCGGACGGGATTTACCCTAGGATTCTCTGGGAGGCAAGAGAGGAGATTGCAGAGCCTCTGGCTCTGATCTTCAGGTCGTCGTTGGTTACGGGTGTGGTTCCGGAGGACTGGAGGATAGCGAATGTGGTCCCGTTGTTCAAGAAGGGGAAGAGAGACCTTCCAGGGAATTATAGGCCAGTAAGTCTTACTTCTGTTGTGGGCAAAGTATTGGAGAGAATTATTAGGGATAGGATTTATAGTTATTTAGAGAGAAATGAATTGATTGGGGATAGTCAGCATGGTTTTGTGAAGGGTAGGTCGTGCCTGACTAACCTCATTGAGTTTTTTGAAAAAGTGACTAAGGAGGTGGATGGGGGTAAGGCGGTTGATGTGGTATATATGGACTTTAGTAAGGCGTTTGATAAGGTGGCCCATGGAAGACTTCTGCAGAAAATGCAGATGTATGGGATAGAGGGTGATTTAGCTAATTCGGTTAGGAATTGGCTAGCAGATAGAAGACAGAGGGTGGTGGTTGATGGGAGATATTCATCTTGGAGTTCGGTGACAAGTGGTGTACCTCAGGGGTCTGTTTTGGGGCCCCTGCTGTTTTGTAATTTTTATAAATGATCTGGATGAGGGTATTGAAGGATGGATTAGTAAATTTGCAGATGACACTAAAGTCGGTGGAGTGGTAGATAGTGAAGAGGGGTGTTATAGTTTGCAGAGAGACTTGGACAAGTTCCAGAGCTGGGCCGAGAGGTGGCAAATGGAGTTTAATGTGGAAAAGTGTGAGGTAATGCACTTTGGCAGGAAAAATAAATGTGTAGAGTATAGGGCTAATGGTAGGGCTCTTAATAGTGTTGAGGAACAGAAGGATCTTGGTGTATGTGTCAATAGATCCCTGAAAGTAGCAGTCAAGTGGATAAAGTTGTTAAGAAGGCATATGGAGTCTTAGCTTTTATTGGCAGGGGGATTGAATTTAGGAGCCGCAGCATCATGTTGCAACTGTACAAAACTCTAGTGCGGCCGCACTTGGAGTATTGTGTGCAGTTCTGGTCCCCACCTTATAAGAAAGATGTGGAGGCATTGGAGAGGGTACAAAGGAGGTTTACCAGGATGTTGCCTGGTATGGAGGGCAGGTCTTATGAGGAGAGGCTGAGGAATTTGAGGTTGTTTTCGTTAGAAAGAAAGCGGCTAAGAGGAGACCTTATAGAAACATACAAGATGATTAGAGGTTTAGATAGGGTGGACAGTGATAGCCTTTTTCCTAGGATGGCGAAAGCTAGCACGAGGGGACACAGCTTTAAATTAAGGGGTGATAGTTATAGGACGGATATCAGAGGTAGGTTCTTAACCCAAAGGGTGGTTCGGGAGTGGAATGCCCTGCCTGCAGCAGTTGTAGATGCGCCAAGTTTGGTGGCGTTTAAGAGGTTAGTTGATAAGTATATGGAAGAGAAGGGAATGGTTTAGTTTGGAGGGGCATTGCTTTTTATATTGGTCTGCGCAACATCGAAGGCCGAAGGGCCTGTTCTGTGCTGTAATGTTCTATGTTCTATGTTCTATGTAAATTTTTCACTCAGAGGGTATTGAGTGAATGGAATCGGCTGCCATCAGTGGTGGTAGAGGCGAACTCGCTGGGGTCTTTTAAAAGACTTCTGGATGAGTACATGGGATTTAATGGGATTGGGAGTTACAGATATTTCTATGGCCTGGTAGGTATAGATATGATCAGCACAACTTGTGGGCCGAAGGGCCTGTTTGTGCTGTAGTGTTCTATGTTCTATGTACATGCTATCCCTGCACGTGCTGTCCCTGTACACACTGTCCCTGCACACACTGTCCCTGCACACACTGTCCCTGCACACACTGTCCCTGCACACACTGTCCCTGCACACACACTGTCCCTGCACACACACTGTCCCTGCACACACACTGTCCCTGCACACACACTGTCCCTGTACACACACTGTCCCTGTACACAATGTCCCTGTGCATACCATTGCTGTACGCACTATCCCTGTACACAATGTCCTTGTTCATACTGTTGCTGTACGCACTGTCTCTGCAGACACTCAATCATGACTTTCCAAAGAAAGTTTCAGAGAAAAGTTTTGAAAGATTTTGGGAAAAGCACTGAGTTGTTCTTGCAGAAAACTCATTTCTTGTCGTGTTCCCAGTGAAAGAAAACTGGTATTTCCAGTAACCTCTCAAATTGAAGGGGTTATCATGAATTTGTAACAACAAGGGTCTTGCATAGTTTCTTCTAGATCTCTAATTGGTGACATTCAATCTTGCTAGTTAGATCCACAACATGGAATCAGGGTTCCCTCTCAAGATCCCTGAACGTTTAGATTCAACTCTTTAAACTCAAGAAGAGACAAAAATTAAACAGTCTTCATTCAGTCCCAAATAATCCATTATCAATTTCACAGTCAGTGAGGATTGGTGAGAATAGTTCAGGATGGGGAATTTCTATTATATCAAGCGGCTGGGATTGGCTTCCTTCCAGCAGCTTGGAGAAGAAAATAAAAACATAAAATGCTAGGAGTTCTTGGCAGTTTGTGGAGAGAGAAACTGAGGTAATGTTTTGGTACAGTAGATACATTGATGACATCTTTTTCCTTTGGACCCATGGTGAACAATAATTGAAACAACTGTATGATGATATCAACAAGTTCCATCCCACCATCAGACTCACCATGGACTATTCTCCAGAATCAGTTGCATTCTTGGACACACGCATCTCCATCAAGGACGGTCACCTCAGCACCTCACTGTACCGAAAACCGACAGACAAGCTCACAATGCTCCACTTCTCCAGCTTCCACCCTAGACATGTTAAAGAAGCCATTCTCTATGGACAAGCCCTCCATATACACAGAATTTGCTCAAATGAGGAGGATCGTGACAGACACCTCCAGACGCTGAAGGATGCCCTCGTGAGAATAGGATATGGCGCTCGACTCATCGATCGACAGTTCCGACGTGCCACAGCGATAAACCGCACTGACCTCCTCAGAAGACGAACACGGGACATGGTGGACAGAGTACCCTTTGTTGTCCAGTACTTCCCCGGAGCAGAGAAGCTACGACATCTTCTCCAGAGTCTTCAACATATCATTGATGACGATGAACATCTTGCTAGGGCCATCCCCACCCCCCCACTTCTTGCTTTCAGACAACCGCACAACCTCAACAGATCATTGTTCGCAGCAAACTACCCAACCTTCAGGAGAACAGTGACCACAATACCACACAACCCTGCCACAGCAACCTCTGCAAGACATGCCGGATCATAGACATGGACAACATCATCAAACGTGAGGATACCATTCACCAGGTGCACGGTATATACTCTTGCAACTCGGCCAACGTTGTCTACCTAATACATTGCAAGAAAGGATGTCCCGAAGCATGGTATATTGGGGAGACCATGCAGACACTACGACAGCGGATGAATGAGCATCGCTCAACACTCACCAGGCAAAACAGTTCCCTTCCTGTGGGCGAACACTTCAGCAGTCATGGGCATTTGGCCTCCGACCTGCGGGTAAATGTTCTTCAAGGGGGCCTTTGTGACACACGACAGCGCAGAGTTGCTGAGCAGAGACTGATAGCCAAGTTCCGCACACATGAGGACGGTCTTAACAGGGAACTTGGCTTCATGACACACTATCTGTAACCCCTGTAACTTGCCTGGGTTAGCAAAAAAACCTCACTTAACTGTGCTGTCTGGAGAAAATACACAATTCTCTAACCAATGCTCAGGATTCCCTTCACAACATTGTTAGCCACTTTAACACTTGAATAGCAGGTTAGATGTAAGGATTCGCATTCTAATCAGCAATCTGTGACTGTCTGTGTTGGTATGAGTGCTATTGCAGACCAGAACACTGCATTTGCCATTGGTCATAGAGTCGAAAGCTCGCAAATTTCCTATGAACTAAATTGGTTGGATTTAAAATTGGTGTTGCAAAACTTTACTGAGTTTACCCCAGTCCAACGCCGGCATCTCTACATCATTAATGTTTTGGGTCAAACCTTTCATCAGAAAAGTTACGAATGTTGGAAGTCCGAGTGAAGGCTGATCGATCTGAATGTTAACTTTCTCTCTCCACAGAAATTGCTGGAGCCACTGAATTGTTCCAGCATTTTCTGTTTCAGATTTTCAGCATCTGTAGTAATTTGTTTCTTGTTGTTGAAAGGCAAGAAGATTTGATCAAATTGTTTAAAAATCCTGGTGGGTTTTGATAAGTGAGAAACTATTTCCAAAGATCTGAGAGTCTGTAACCGGAGAGACAATCATTGAGGAAGCAGAGATAAACATTGAGATTTTTTACTCAGTGAATTGTGATCTGGAAGGATGGTGGATTCAATAAGAACTCGCAAAAGGAAATTTGATAAATTATTCAAAAGGACTATGGTGAATGGGACAGTACAGATGTTATGGGCCAAATGGCCTGTGATTGACTTATGCAGCAAATGTGTGTGCAGTTCCCTGATATTAGTCAGCCTGTGAGGCACAACCTGCCTGCTGACCTCTCATGGCTCATGTGACTCTTCCACAAGAACATTGAAGTTATCTCATTGTCTCCATTATTAAAAATCTGAATAACTTCCTCCTGAGACTCAATTCACAGCCAACAGGTGAACAAAACAGAGCAAAAATGTAGGGAACTGCAGCAAAGAGATTAGGATGAGAGATTAATTCATTCCCAAACATATCCCAGACAGTTTTCTAAGAGTTAGTCACTGGATTCTCCACATTCAGGCCGTGAACACGAGTAACAGAAACAAGGCCACACAAAGTCTAATTACCCAAATTAGAGAGCTACTAACTTGAACAAACATCTGCTTTGCTTTTCACAGGAAGGATTTTGAAATTAGTCAGTTAAATTCGAAGATTGAGGATGAGGGAGCTCTCGTAGCCCAACTTCAGAAGAAGATTAAAGAATTGCAGGTAAGTTGGCGGAGCTTAGGAAAATCTTCAATCAACAATCACACTGTTCATTCAGAGGCCAGCGTGAGACTGAGGCTGGAGTAGGAACCCTGACCTCTTCATTGCCAATGGAATTCTGCATTGGTTCTCAAAATAAAAGCTGTTTCAGGCAGATCTTTCATCTCTGTGGTCAGGTATATTAGTGTATCCCAACCCTTCTATTCCATATATACAAGCGTATCCCAACCTTTCCAATCCATATACATGAGTTATCCCAACCCCGCTATTCTATATACACGAGTGTAGAAACATAGAAGATCGGAGCAGGAAGAGGCCATTTGGCCCTTTGAGCCTCCTCTACCATTTATTACAATAATGGCTGATCATCCAACTCAATCACCTAATTCTGCTTTTTCCCAATAACCTTTCTTCCCGTTCGCCCCCAGTGCTATATCCAGCTGCCTCTTGAATACATTCAATGTTTTGGCATCAACTACTTCCTGTGGTAATGAATTCCACAGGCTCACCGCTCTGTGGGTGAAGAAATGTCTCCTCATCTCCATCCTAAATGGTCTACCCTGAATCTGCAGACTGTGACCCCTGATTCTGGATTCCATTGGGAACATCCTTCCTGTATCTATCCTGTTTACAAAATGGAGAATATCAATAACAACAACTGATATTTATATAGCACCATGAATGTACTGAAACATCCCAGGGTTCCTGACAGGAGCAATTATTAAAGACAATTTGACACTGAGCCACATCAGGAGATATTCAGGAAGATTAGCAAAAGCTTGGTCAAAGAGAGAGGTTGAGGAATGGAGAGATGTAGGGACAGAATTCCAGAGCTCAGGATTAAAACTGGTTAAACTGTTGGTTAAAACTAGAGAGGCTCAATTATAGCTCTTCCCACAATCCTCACCCAAAAGGTAGGTTGAGGGAGCTGGGACTCTTCTCACTGGAGAGACATAGGTTGAGAGGCGACCTGATAGAGGTTTATAAAATGTTGAGAGGAATAGATAGGGTGGACTCTCAGTGACTATTTCCCCCGAGCGGAAATGGTCACTACGAGAGGACACAGATTTAAGGTGCAGGGAAGCAAATACAAAGGAGATGTCAGGGGTAGGTTTTTCACTCAGAGGGTGGTGAGTGAATGGAACCGACTGCCGTCAGAGGTTGTTGAGGCAAACTCACTGGGGTCTTTTAAGAGACTTCTGGATGAGTATATGGAAAAGATTAGGATAGGGGGTTATAGATAGGTCTGTGGATTGGTAGATGTGATCGGCGCAACTCGTGGGCCGAAGGGCCTGTTTGTGCTGTATTGTTCTATGTTCTAAAAGCTGGCTTAAGGGGCTACTCGAAGGTCAAGTCTGATGAGCCATAAATGATGTTGCGAGTGATACTCGATTGCAAAAAGCAAGATTTCAATTCTCATCAACAAGCTGATCCTCCTGATCTCCAGAATCCATCTATTTGATGAGGATATTTTTGATGTGGTGAATCAGAGTTCCAGGGCAGCATTGTAGTACAGTGATTAGCACTGCTGTTTCACAGCTCTAAGGACCTGAGTTTGATTCCAGGCTTGGGTCACTGTTAGAACATAGAACATAGAACAATACAGCACAGAACAGGCCCTTCGGCCTTCGATGTTGTGCCGACCAAAATAAAAAGCAATGCCCCTCCTAATTAAACCATTCCCTTCTCATCCATATACTTATCCACTAACCTCTTAAACGCCACCAAACTTGGCGCATCTACAACAGCTGCAGGCAGGCATTCCACTCCCTAATCACTCTTTGAGTAAAGAACCTACCTCTGATATCCGTCCTATAACTCATACCCCTTAATTTAAAGTTGTGTCCCCTCGTGCTAGCTTTCCATCCTAGGAAAAAGGCTATCACTGTCCACCCTATCCAAACCTCTAATCATCTTATATGCTTCAATAAGATCCCCCCTTAGCCGCCTCCTTTCTAACGAAAACAACCTCAAATCCTTCAACCTCTCTTCATAGGACCTGCCCTCCATACCAGGCAACATCCTAGTAAACCTCATCTGTACCCTCTCCAATGCCTCCACATCTTTCTATAATGTGGCGACCAGAACTGCACACAATACTCCAAGTGCGGCCGCACTAGAGTTTTGTACAGCTGCAACATGATGCTGCGGCTCCTAATTCAATCCCCATACCAATAAAAGCTAAGACTCCATAAGCCTCTTAAAAAACTTTATCCACTTGACTGCCTACTTTCAGGGATCTATTGACACATACACCAAGATCCTTCTGTTCCTCAACACTATTAAGAGCCCTACCATTAGCCCTATACTCTACACATTTATTGTTCCTGCCAAAGTGCATTACCTCACACTTTTCCACATTAAACTCCATTTGCCACCTCTCGGCCCAGCTCTGCAACTTGTCCAAGTCACTCTGTAAACTAAAACACCCCTCTTCACTATCTACCACACCACCAACTTTAGTATCATCTGCAAATTTACTGATCCATCCCTCAATACCCTCATCCAGATCATTTATAAAAATTACAAACAGCAGGGGCCCCAAAACAGACCCCTGAGGCACACCACTCGTCACCGAACTCCACGATGAAAATCTCCCATCAACCACCACCCTCTGTCTTCTATCTGCCAGCCAATTTCTAATCCAATTAGCTAAATCACCCTCTATTCCACACATCTGCATTTTCTGTAGAAGTCTTCCATGGGCCACCTTATCAAAAGCCTTACTAAAGTCCATATATACTACATCAACCGCCTTACCCCCATCCACCTCTCTGGTCACTTTCTCAAAAAACTCAATGAGGTTAGTAAGGCATGACCTACCCTTCACGAAACCATGCTGACTATCCCCAATCAATTCATTTCTCTCTAAATAACTATAAATCCTATCCCTAATAATTCTCTCCAATACCTTGCCCACCACAGAAGTAAGACTCACTGGCCTATAATTCCCAGGAAGGTCTCTCTTCCCCTTCTTAAACAATGGGACCACATTCGCCATCCTCCAGTCCTCCGGAACCACACCCGTAACCAACGAGGACCTGAAGATCAGAGCCAGAGGCTCTGCAATCTCCTCTCTTGCCTCCCAGAGAATCCTAGGGTAAATCCCGTCCGGCCCAGGGGACTTATCCAACTTCAAACCCTCGAGAATTTCTAACACATCCTCCCTATCTACTACAATACTCCCCAATTTGCAACCCTGTACCTCAGTGCTCTCCACAGCTACATTTCCAGCACTCTGCGTGAATACCGAAGAGAAATATTTATTCAGTGCCTCACCAATCTCTTCAGGCTCCACGCACAACTTCCCACTGCTGTCTATGACTGGCCCTAATCTTGCCCTAACCAATCTTCTATTCTTAACATATCGAAAGAAAGCTTTAGGATTCTCCTTAATCCTATCAGCCAACATCTTCTCGTGTCCCCTCTTAGCTCTCCTCAATTCACTTTTTACCTCCTTCCTAGCTAATCTATAGCTATCCATTGCACTACCTGAGCCTTCAAGCCTCATCCTGACATAAGCCTCCTTTTTCTTCTTAACCAGCAAATCAACTCTTTTCGTACACCAAGGCTCTCTTACTCGTCCATTTCCTCCCTGCCTGACAGGGACATACTTATCAAGGACTCTCAGCAGCTGCTCCTTGAATAAGCACCACATTCCAGATGTTCCCAGTCCCTGTAGTTCCTAGTCCAATCTACGCACCCTAATTCTCTCCTGATGGCCTCATAATTACCCTTCCCCCAGCTATAACTACAGCCCCCAGCTTCATGCCTATCCCTGTCCATCACTAAGGTGAACGTAACCGAATTGTGGTCACTATCACCAAAATGTTCACTAACTTCCAAGCCTAACACCTGGTCTGGCTCATTGCCCAGCACCAAATCCAATGTAGCCTCACCTCTAGTTGGCCTATCTACATACTGAGTCAAAAAACCTTCCTGCACACTCTGTACGAAAACTGACCCCTCTAACGAGCTAGAGCTATAGCTATTCCAATCAATATTAGCAAAGTTAAAGTCCCCCATCACAATTACCCTACTACTTTCACTCCTAATCAGAATTGACTTCGCAATCCTTTCCTCAACCTCTCTAGAACTATTAGGAGGTCTGTAAAAGACTCCCAACAGGGTGACCTCTCCTCTCCTGTTTCTAATCTCAGCCCATACTACCTCAACAGACAAGTCCTCATCAAACTTCTTTTCGATCACCGTGATACAGTCTTTGACCAGTAACGCCACTCCTCCCCCCCTTCTACCCCCTTCTCTACTCCGACTAAAGCATTTGTACCCCGGAACCTGCAACATCCATTCCTGTCCCTGCTCTACCCAAGTCTCTGAAATGGCCACAACATCGAAGTTCCAGGTACTGGTCCAAGCTGCAAGTTCCTCCCCCTTATTGCGAATACTCCTTGCATTAAAGTATACGCATCTCAAACCATGCCTCCACCCCACCCGTACGCCGCTGTGTTTTACACTCTCCTCTATAACCCCCTTACTCTCATCCCTCTCAGCACCCCAACTACTTAGGATCCCCCCCCCCCCCGAATCAGTTTAAAGCCCCCATGGTGTGAAGTTTGCACATTGTCCTCCTGTCTGTGTGGATTTCTTCCACAGTCCAAAGATGTGCGGGCTAGGTTTATTGGCCATGCTAAAATTGCCCCTTAGCGTCCTGAGATGTGTAGGTTAGAGGGATTAGCGGGTAAATATATAGGGATATGGGAGTAAGGCCAGGGTAGGATTGCGGTCTGTGCAGACTCGATGGGCCAAATGGCCTCTTTCCGCATTGTTGGGTTTCTATGATTCTATTCCAGTTGTGATTATTACTTTCTCCCCCTTTAACCAGGCTCGAATTGAAGAGCTTGAGGAGGAACTGGAAGCAGAACGAGCAGCAAGGGCCAAGGTGGAGAAGCAGAGAGCGGACGCGTGTCGGGAGCTGGAAGAGTTAAGTGAGAGGTTGGAAGAAGCAGGTGGAGCAACGTCAGCACAAGTGGAGATGAACAAGAAGCGAGAAGCTGCATTCCTGAAGCTGCGCCGTGACCTGGAGGAGGCGACGTTGCAGCATGAAGCGACAGGAGCTGCCCTTCGGAAGAAGCATTCTGACACGGTGGCGGAACTAAGCGAGCAGATTGACAACTTACAAAGGGTTAAACAAAAGCTGGAGAAGGAGAAGAGTGAGCTCAAAATGGAGACAGACGATTTAAATTCCAGCATTGAACAAATTACAAAATCTAAGGTGAGCAGCAGAATGTTGGGTTGTGATTGGCCAGATTCAATTCAAATATTGTATTAATGTTCCTAATGATAAAACATCAAAGAGTAACCAATAGCCACAAGATTCAATTGCTTAACAATAATCCAACATCTCACTGGAGACCAGAGGTAATGGTGAAGAAGCAAGAAGAGAAACCATTGCCAGTGTGCTGTGGCTAGGATTAGGTCCCACCCAGTAGAGCAGACGGGAGTTAGCGAGGATGATGTCTCTAACTGTGTCAGAGGCTGAGCAGAATGAGGAGCTCCAAAATGGGGTGATAGTGGGGTCAAGGGTTATTTTTTAGGAGAAAGTGATGACAGATTTAAAAAAGAAAGAGAGAGAGTGAGACACAGAGAGAAAGAAAGACAAATAGAAAGAGAGAGAGAGACAGAGAAAAAGAAAGAGATAGAAAGAGACAGAGAGAGACAGATAAAGACATAGAGAGAGAAGAGAGAGACAGAAAGAGAGAGAGACAAACAGACAGAGAGAGAGAGAGACAGTGAGAGAGAGAGAGAGAGAGAAAACACCCTGAATAAATTGGTTAACGTCAGTGCCGGGAGTGGTGGAATGGACACTGATTTAATGGCAATAGGATCAAATGGGGCATCGAGGGAGGGGGATTGAGGAAGGGAGATTGAGGGAAGATTGAGGGAGTGAGATTGAGGGAGGAGGATTGAGGGAGGGGGAAGATCGGAGAAATCAAGGGGCAGGTATGACCAGTACAAGAATGACGGGTTGCACTTGAACCCGAGGGGGATCAATAAGGCTACTAGGAGAGTTTAAACTAGAATGATTGGGGAAGGGAATCAAAATGAAGTGACTGGGAGTGTGGAGGTTAGCTCACAAATAGAGAGAGCTTGTTGACAGTGTAAGAGGAAGGATAGGTGGGTGATGGAGAAGGGGAGCGCTCAGACCAAAGGTTTGAGATATGTCTATTTTAACGCCAGGAGTGTTGTGAATAAAGTGGATGAGCTTAGAGCATGATTGCTGCTTGGGAATGTGATGTGGTGGCCATTATGGATAAGTCAGGGACAGGACTGGGTAATTCCAGAGCCGGGTTTCAGATGTTTCAAGAGGGACAGGGAGAGAGGCAAAAGAGGTGGGGAAGTGGCACTGTTGATCAGAGATACTGTCACAGCTGTAGAAAAGATGATGCCATGGAAGGATCATCTACGGAGTCTCTGTAAGAACAAATAACAAAGAACAATACAACGCAGCAAACAGGCCCTTCGGCCCTCCAAGCCTACGCCGCTCATTGGTCCGACTAGACCATTCTTTTGTATCCCTCCATTCCCAGGCTGCTCATGTGTCTATCCAGGTAATTTTTAAACAATTCCAGTGTGTCTGCCTCAATCACCCTACTTGGCAGCGCATTCCAGGCCCCCACCACCCTCTGTGTAAAAAACATCCCTCTGATATCGGAGTTATACCTCACTCCTCTCACCTTAAAGCCCGTGACCCCTCATGATCATCACCTCCGACCTGGAAAAAACGCTTCCCACTCTATACTCTTCATAATTTTGTACACCTTTATTAGGTTTCCCCTATGGGTGGAGATTCGGAACAGGAAGGCATCAATAACTTTACTGGGTGTTTTCTATAGGCTGCCCAATAGTAACAGGGATATTGAGGAGCAGAGTGGGAAACAGATCCTGCCTGGAAAGATGTAACAATAAGAGTTGTTATGATGGGAGACTTTAGCTTCCCAAATATCGATTGGAATCTCCCAAAGGTAAAGGGTTTAGATGGGGGGAATTTGTTAGGTTCCTTAGAGAGGCGAAGGATGAGAGGTGACCTGGTAGAAGCGTATGAGATGTTGAGAGGTATTGATCAAGTAGATTCTCAGAGGCTTTTTCCCAGGGCTGAAATGGCTGCCACAAGAGGACACAGGTTTAAGGTGCTGGGGAGTAGGTACAGAGAGATGTCAGGGGTAAGTTTTTCACTCAGAGGGTGGTGGGTGCATGTAAACGGCTGCCAGACGTGATGGTGGAGGCAGATTCAACAAAGCGTTTTAAGAGATTTTTGGATAAGTACACGGGACTTAGTAAGATAGAGGGTTATAGATAAGCCTAGTAGGTAGAGATATGTTTGGCACAATTTGTGGGCCAAAGGGCCTGTTTGTACTATAGCTTTTCTATGTTCTATCAAGGGAGGGGGATCAAGGAAGAGGGATTGAGGGAGTGGGATCGAAGGAGGAAGATTGTGGGATGGGGATCGAGTTGATGAGACGAGCTTAGATCGAGCGTAGACAAGCTGTTCCCGTTGGTTGATGTTCCAGGAACCTGGGAGCAGATCCTAGGTGGAGATGCCAAGGGAAAGAGGAATCTTCCACTGACCTGGAGGTCATTACGAATTCAAATCCGAGATACTGGAGAGAGATTTCCAGAGGGGCAGAGTCTATCTATTCCTGAACAAATCTCTCTGTCCCCTCCTCAGTGGTTTGAAAGATTGTGAAGAATAAATGACTGAATTTGGTCTTCTACATGTTCCAGGCGAATGCTGAGAAAATGTGCAGAACTTATGAAGATCAGCTGAATGAAGCAAATACCAAAGTTGCAGAACTTCAGCGGCAAGTGGCAGACCTAGCATCACACAAAGCAAAGCTGCAGAGTCAGAACGGTGAGTGCTAATGGGAGTGGGGAGTGGGGAGTGGGGGGGGGTGCCTTGGTGAGCAGAGTGGAGGGGGTCTGGGGGCACAGGGGCGGGAAGGGGGAAAATGATGTGGAGGGGGCTGAGTTTTGTGGGCTAGGGGATGAGCGAGATATCCCCATCACCCCCACCCCCGGCACTCTGTTAGAGTGGCGATGGGGAACACAAGGGCTGGGGTGTTTAAGATGAAGAGATAAAAAACATGAAGGAGCCCAGGTGTAGAGGAAGGTAGTCTGACTGACTTTGTAAATAGGCAGTTGACGCACTGAGGAGGGGGCAGCGAGGAGGGGGCAGCGAGGAGGGGGCAGCGAGGAGGGGGCAGCGAGGAGGGGGCAGCGAGGAGGGGGTATTAGAGAGGGGGTACAGAGCAATAGGAAATGGGTGCCAGTGATGGAAAGGATGGTTCTCAGGATAACCCATCCAGCCCAGATTCTGCTTCACATCCAGTTACCCTGAGGAAAAATCCCCAGCCTGGCCTGACTCACATTTAGTTCCCAGCAATATCCATGTATCTGATCAACAGATTTAAATGCTTAGAGCTTGTAGCTTGGATTAGAAAAACTGTTAAAATGGGCAGTTGGCGGGAACTAGCAAGATGGGGGCAACAGACGTCGGGGAGAGGGAAGTGAGGTAGATGGGGTAGCTGTGAGCTGGAACTTTGTGGGGTTGGGAAGTGAAAGCTGAGAGGTGGTCAACAGGGAGTTCCTTCCATGGCAATACTAAACTGCTCAATGTCCCCAGGGTGAGTATGGAGGGGTTCTGGTGCAGACAGTGCTGGAGGGTAGGGAAGGGATGAAAGTAGAGCTATGAATGATAAACCACCTCCAGGGAGGTCCGAGTATTGACTTGTGGAGATAGAACATAGAACACTACAGCACAAACAAGCCCTTCGGCCCACAAGTTGTGCCGAACACATCAAAACCTACCCAGCCATAGACCTATCTATAACCCCCAATCCCATTGGATCCCATATACTCATCCAGATAGCAGAGTCCTGATGATATATATGGCAATGTGTCCCAGCAAAAGATAGTGTCATCAGAAAAGGCCAGAAAAAGTAAAGGGAGTTTAAAATTTTAATTGAGGTTTAAAGTTTATTGATGTATCACAAGTGGGCTTACATTAACACTGCAATGAAGTTACTGTGAAAATCTGCTAGTCGTCATACTCTGGCACCAGTTGGGTTATACTGAAGGAGAATTTGACCAATGCACCCTAACCAGCATGTCTTTCACTATTAATCAGCTGATTTTTTTTGTATGTTTAAGAGTTTCTAAGATTATTCCTTGAAAACCATCAGGGGAGTTCAGCAGACAATTGGAGGAGAAAGAAGCTCTCGTTAACCAGCTAAGCCGTGGAAAGGTTTCCTTCACACAAAGTATTGAGGAGTTGAGGAGACAGTTGGAGGAAGAGACCAAAGTGAGTGACTTCATCATCTCTTACTTCAGACATGGATCACGATGGGATGGCTCAAAGGGCTGAATGGTCTATTCCTGCTCTTATTTTCTATGTTTCCATAGACAAAGGTCACAGGAGCAGAACCAGAGAAAATGGTCTTGAAGCTGGAGACTGGGTCAGGTGGCCAAAAGCTTGGTCAAAGAAATGCGTTTTCAGATACATTTTAATGGATGAGAACAAGTTAGAGGCAGAGGGGGAGAGGGTCTAGTAGAACATAGAACATTACAGCACAGAACAGGCCCTTCGGCCTTCGATGTTGCGCCGACCAATATAAAAAGCAATGCCCCTCCAAACTAAACCATTCCCTTCTCTTCCATATACTTATCAACTAACCTCTTAAACGCCACCAAACTTGGCGCATCTACAACTGCTGCAGGCAGGGCATTCCACTCCCGAACCACCCTTTGGGTAAAGAACCTACCTCTGATATCCGTCCTATAACTATCACCCCTTAATTTAAAGCTGTGTCCCCTCGTGCTAGCTTTCTCCATCCTAGGAAAAGGCTATCACTGTCCACCCTATCTAAACCTCTAATCATCTTATATGTTTCGATAAGGTCCCCTCTTAGCCGCCTCCTTTCTAACGAAAACAACCTCAAATCCCTCAGCCTCTCTTCATAAGACCTGCAAAGTGTATTATCAGGAGCGTGGTATTAAGTGGTATTATCGCGAGCGTTCTGAGGACCTGAGTTCAAATCCCAACATGGCAGATGGTGGAATGTGAATTCAATAAAAAGTATCTGGAATTGAGAATCTACTGATGACCATAAAGCCATTGTCAATTGTTGGAAAACCCATCTGATTTACTAATGTTCTTTGGGAAAGGAAATCTGCCATCTTTACCTGATCTGGCCGACATGTGACCTCAGAGTCACAGCAATGTAATTGACTCTCAACTGTCCTCCAAGAGTAACAGGGGATGGACAATAAATACTGGCTTGCCAGTGATGCCCATGTCCCATGAATGAATTAAGAAAAAAGAAAATCTGGCTGATTTTTTACCCCCCTATACCATCAGGAGGCGACCTGAAAGAGGTTTATAAAATGTTGAGAGGAATAAATAGGGTGGATTCTTGGAGGCTATTTCCCAGGGCTGAAATGGTCACTACAAGAGGACACAGGTTTAAGGTGCTGGGGGGCAAGTACAGAGGAGATGTTAGAGGTAAGTTTTTCACTCAGAGGGTGGTGAGTGAATGGAATCGGCTGCTGTCAGAGGGCTGGGAATCACATGGTTGGTAGGAATGACTTACTGATCAACTCCAGAAGGTAAATTCATAAGAAAATTAAAATATTATGGCTCATTTTGGTGTCATAGTAGTTAACATTGCTGACTCACAGCACTAGGGACCCCAATTCAATTCCTGGCTTGGGTCACTGTCTGTACGGAGTCTACATGTTCTCTTTGTATCTGTGTGGGTTTCCTCTGGGTGCTCTAGTTTCTTCACGGGTTTGGGTGGATTAGCCATACTAAATTGCCCCTTAGTGTAAGGGTGACTAGCTAGGGTAATTGCATGGGGTTTTGGGGCTAGGGCCTAGTTGGGATTGTGGTTGGAGCATGCTCGATGGGCCAAATGGCCTCCATGGGGTTCTATGATTGTGAGTTTAAGGCTCAGGTAGCTCAAGACACAACTACTGTTAGTAGAGCAAATGGATTAGGGGATTGACAAGCGGGCAGAGGAATCGAGTTTTGGGAGATTGTAGGACTGGAGGAGATTAAAGAGATATGGAGGAGGAGGAGGGAGTAATGAGGACATTGCTTAGACAGAAATCACAATAGGTCAGTATGCACAAAGATGATGGGAAATGGGACGTAGGGGTGAAATGAGGTATGGATGGGGATGAAGGAGCTAGAAGGAGGTGGTGTTGGTGATGGAGAGGAAATGGGGTCGGAAGGCCAAACAGAATGTTCAGGTTGAAAACAGGCTGAGACCAGGGAGAGAAATGGAGTTGGTACCTAAGGAACTGAGTCTGTGCTGAGACCAAAAACAATAGGTTCAGCACATTTCTCCTTATTCAATGCCGGAAATTAGATAACTTGCCTGGTAATTTAGAGACATTGGGAGGGACGGGAAAGATGGGCCTGAGGTCAACCTGAGTGGGTGTTGCCAGTCAACGTGAAAGCTAACACAGTCGTAGGATGATGACACTGAAGGGCAGCTTTTAGATACCATCTGGGCAAAGGAAAATGGCAATGCCAATGGAGTGGATGGTCTCAATCACCATGGCCAAGAAATCCATGCAATGGTTATTTAAGGTGAGATGTAGGAACTGTGGCTGAGGGTTGAAGGAAATGGAGTCTTTTACTCTTTAGAATGATCCTGATATAGTCAGTGGTTTGGCAAAGCATGGCACAGCTAATTGTGTTCCAGACAGATTTAATGATTAAACAGCTAGGAACACACAAACTTAGAAGGAATAGGCTATTCAGCCCATCCAGACTGTTTCACCACACAATGAAATCATTACCTCATCATTTCCCTCAGAACCACTTTCTCCATATCCCAATTTGCCAATAATATACAGAAATCTATCCATTTTTGTCTTGAACATGTTTAATGATTGAACTTTCATCCTTTGGAATGGAATTCCAAAGATTCACCACTGGCGAGATATTCTGCTTTTTTGTTTTTTCAACAATGTGAATGACTGCACACTTACTGACAATAGGTTCCATTTACTTTTTGTGTCTAAACCTTTTTGAAGCCTTCTTGCAGTTCCTTACATCTCAAATTCCCACCTAGTTTGTGAGATCAGCAAATATGAAAATGTTGAATGATCCCTTTATTCTTACTCTCTGCTTTCTGCTCAATCCAAACCGGTACATTCCCCAGAACCCCATCTCTCTAATTTTGTGTGAAAGGTTAATACACATTAGACATGATCAGGTGTTTGGCCTTTCAAATTTGGGAGTGATGGAAAGGAGTGTGTCAGGAAGTGGCTGGAATAGATGAGGATAGGTATTTCATTGGGAAGGAAGCTGAAGGTGCGGAATGTCAGTGCAGATTGACTGTTGGAAAATTCTGGAGAATCATTGCTTAGAAATTGAGCACCTGACAGTTTTGAATGTACAGTTTTAAGTGGAAAGAGATGTTTGGAGATCACTTCAAATTTCCCGCTCCATTCTGTACTAGAGTAAAGTTCCAGAAGCTGGCAGCTCTTGGAACCTTGTCCAAGGAGTGACTGTTGTTTGGGTCTTCGGCAACGTGAGCTTTAAGGCAAATTCTGAGCATGTTTCATCCTTATCAACAATCTAAGCACATTCACATCAGGCAAATATCGCAAAGATAGGAACTCTATTCCAGAGCTGTAATGAGTCACTGCTGAACCATCTAATCCACATGTACATGGTCCTCCTTCCTGATCTCTGAGACTCGGACCAGTTAACTAGTGACGTTGGTGTGAAGCTATTGGTTCAAGGCACTCAGTTTGGACAGGTCAGTAATTGGAGAACAGCCGCCATCTTTAATTCTGTTTGTGTTTACATTAAAGTCCAAGAATGCTCTGGCTCATGCACTGCAAGCTTCCCGCCATGACTGTGACCTCTTGAGAGAACAGTACGAGGAAGAACAGGAAGCAAAGGCAGAACTTCAGAGAGCGCTGTCCAAGGCAAATGCTGAGGTGGCACAGTGGCGTAACAAATATGAAACCGACGCAATACAGAGAACAGAGGAACTGGAAGAGGCCAAGTATGTACAAGAACAATCATTAACATTGATCACTAAAGATTATTCATCCTCATTGAGGCCCAGTTGTTAGAACATAGAACGTAGAACACTATAGCACAAACAGGCCCTTCGGCCCACAAGTTGTGCCGATCATATCAGTACCTACCAGGTCATAGAAATATCTGTAACTCCCAATCCCACTAAATCCCATGTACTCATCCAGAAGTCTCTTAAAAGACCCCAGCGAGTTCGCCTCTACCACCACTAACGGCAACCGATTCCATTCACTCACCACCCTCTGAGTGAAAAACTTACCTCTAACATCTCCTCTGTACTTGCCCCTCAGCACCTTAAACCTGTGTCCTCTCGTAGTGACCATTTCAGCCCTGGGAAATAGCCTCCGAGAATCCATCCTATGTATTCCTCTCAACATTTTATAAACCTCTATCAGGTCACCTCTCAACCTTCTTTTCTCCAGTGAGAAGAGTCCCAGCTCCCTCAACCTATCTTCATAAGGCCTGCCTCCCAATCCATGTAGCATCCTTGTAAATCTCCTCTGCACCCTGTCAATAGCTTCCAATCCTTCCTGTAGTGAGGCGACCAGAACTGCACACAGTACTCCAAGTGAGTCTCACAAGGGTCTTATAAAGTTGCAGCATTACCTCCCGACTCCTAAACTCAATTCCTCTATTAATGAAGGCCAGTACACCATATGTCTTCTTGACCACATCCTCCACTTGCGGGACAGATTTAAGAGTCCTATGGACTCAGACCCCAAGATCCTTCTGCTCCTCAACACTGCCAAGACTCCTACCCTTGATATTATTCTGTTTCATCCCATTACTCCTGCCAAAATGGACCACCACACATTTATCTGCGTTGAAGTCCATCTGCCACTTCTCCGCCCAGTCTTGCATCCTATCAATGTCTCGCTGCAATTTCTGACATCCCTCCAGACCATCCACAACACCACCGATTTTTGTATTGTTGGCGAACTTGCTAACCCATCCCTCCACTTCCTCATCCAGGTCATTTATGAAAATGACAAACAGCAGGGGTCCCAGAACAGATCCCTGAGGCACTCCACTGGTGACTGACCTCCATGCAGAAAAAGAGCCATCCACAACCACTCTCTGCCTTCTGCAGGCAAGCCAGTTCTGGATCCACGAGGCCAAAGCCCCTTGGATCCCATATCCTCTCACCTTCTCAAGAAAGACGTTATGGCAATGTCTTTGATAAACAAAGAACAAAGAACAATACAGCACAGGAAACAGGCCCTTCGGCCCTCCGAGCCTGTGCCGCTCATTGGTCCAATTAGACCATTCGTTTGTATCCCTCCATTCCCTGTCTGTTCATGATGGAGTGATACAGTGGTCATTTAACTGGATGAGTAAGCTAGGATTCAAATAATGATCTGTGGATAAGGCTACAAATCCTACCACAATTTCAATGCGGTTATTAAAACTGGAATTAAAAACTAATCTAATGATGGCCACAAAACAATTGTTGATTGTCATAAAACACATCCCATGAGGAAATCTACCAGCCTTACCCGCCTGGCCTACATGTGACTCCAGCGCCACAACAATATGGTTGACTTTTATCTGGCCGGTGAAATGGCCGAGCAAGTCACTCAGTTTATCAAACTGTTCCAAGGCCACACAGACTCCCCAACATTCAGCTGGGCACAGGGAACAATCCAGTCCTAGCGATCCTACAACCTGCCATCAACCGGAACTGGAGGGTTGTGCCAAACCTGGGAGAGCTGAATCTCAGACCAGGCAAGCAACAGCTGGACACAGTCATTCTCACAGAATCATAGCTTAAAGATAACGTCCCAGACACCACCATTACCATCCCTGGATATGTCCTGTTCCACCGGCACGACAGACCCGGTAGAGGTGGCACATAGTGGTAGCAGACAGCTCACAATCACTTTCTGAGAGGCAGTTAAGAATGTAAAATAAATGCTGACCTCAGCTCACATCCTGTGAATAAATCATAAAATAAAGAAATACAGAATGAGGTCATTTGGCCCATCGTAGCTTTTAATAAAAGCTGACATACATATGAAATTAGTCCCACTCCTATTTCTTTGCACACATTGCTGTCAGTTTCCTTTCTACGAGTTTATCCAATCATTATTGAATCTATCTTCCTGTCTTTCAGATCACAACTCACTGTGAAATTCTCATTGCCTCCCCAGTCTTCCTGACATTAAATCTGTTTCCTCTGTTACTAATCGTCCATCACTGACAAGTTTCACCTGATTTACCCTCAATTCCTTTCATGATTCTGAATATCTCAATAAAATCTTAATCATCTCTACTCGAAGGAGAATAATTCCATTGCCATTCAATGAAATGGAAGTCCACTGCCTTGGTTAATATTCTATTAAACTTCCTCTGCAATTTCTCCAATAATAATATATCTGATATTAGAATAAATTCATATTTCTTGAATCAATGACCTGCCAAAGTTACTGTCAAAAATCACTGGCTTTCTTTGCACCACTTACAATGATCTGCCCTTAAACTTGCAGACCATACATCACAGCTGGGACAGTGTAGAGGGAGCTTTAGACATTGAACATAGAACATTACAGTACAGAACAGGCCCTTCGGCCTTCGATGTTGCGCCGACCAATATAAAAAGCAATGCCCCTCCAAACTAAACCATTCCCTTCTCTTCCATATACTTATCAACTAACCTCTTAAACGCCACCAAACTTGGCGCATCTACAACTGCTGCAGGCAGGGCATTCCACTCCCGAACCACCCTTTGGGTAAAGAACCTACCTCTGATATCCGTCCTATAACTATCACCCCTTAATTTAAAGCTGTGTCCCCTCGTGCTAGCTTTCTCCATCCTAGGAAAAAGGCTATCACTGTCCACCCTATCTAAACCTCTAATCATCTTATATGTTTCGATAAGGTCCCCTCTTAGCCTCCTCCTTTCTAACGAAAACAACCTCAAATCCCTCAGCCTCTCTTCATAAGACCTGCCCTCCATACCAGGCAACATCCTGGTAACCTCCTCTGTACCCTCTCCAATGCCTCCACATCTTTCTTATAATGTGGGGACCAGAACTGCACACAATACTCCAAGTGCGGCCGCACTAGAGTTTTGTACAGTTGCAACATGACGTTGCGGCTCCGAAATTCAATCCCTCTACCAATAAAAGCCAAGACTCCATATGCCTTCCTAACAACCTTCTCGACCTGACTGCCTACTTTCAGGGATCTATGCACATACACACCAAGATCCCTCTGTTCATCTAGACTACTAAGAATCCTACCATTTGCCCTATACTCTACACATTTATTATTTCTGCCATAGTGCATTACCTCACACTTTTTACTTTGTATCTAACCCTATGTTGTACCTGTCCTGGGAGTGTTTGATGGGGGGGGACAGTGTAGAGGGAGCTTTACTCTGTATCTAACCCCATGCTGTACTTATCCTGGGAGTGTTTGGAGGCTGAATTGATAAGTGTTTCCATTTATAGCTATGTCCTCTTAATAAACAACAGAATTTTGGTGATTGTCTACAAATAGGAAGAAGCTGGCCATGCGGCTACAGGAAGCAGAGGAGGCAGTGGAAGCTGTAAATGCCAAGTGCTCTTCCCTGGACAAGACGAAGCATCGTCTGCAGACAGAAATTGAGGATCTGACCATTGATCTGGAGAGAGCAAATTCAGCCGCTCTCGCTTTTGACAAAAAGCAGCGCAACTTTGACAAGACAATTGCTGACTGGAAGCAGAAGTTTGAGGAGGCACAGGCTGAGTTGGAGGCATCACAAAAGGAAGCTCGGAGTCTGAGCACTGAGCTCTTTAAACTGAAGAATGCGTACGAGGAATCACTAGACCACTTGGAGACCCTCAAACGAGAGAACAAGAACCTCCAAGGTATTGCAGATGGTATACAGAGCTATCGCTGCACGCCAGTGGTGGAGGGGTGGATGTTTATGGGGTGTGATGTCAACAAAGAGGGGGGTGCTTTGTCCTGGATGGTGTTGAGTTTTTTGAGTTGCACCCATCCAGGTGAGAGGGGAGAATTCTATCACACTCTTGATTTGTGCCTTTAGATCATAGAAATCATAGAAACCCTACAGTACAGAAAGAAGCCATTAGGCCCATTGTCTGCACCAATCAGAATCCCACCGAGGCCCTACCCCCATATCCCTACATATTTTATCATTAATCCCTCTAACCTACACATCTCAGGACACTAAGGTGCAATTTTAGCATGGCCAATAAACCTAATCTGCACATCTTTTGAATGTAGGAGGAAAGCCACACAGACACGGGGGGAATGTGCAAACTCCACACAGACAGTGACCCGAGCTGGGAACTGAAGCCAGGTCCCTGGAGCTGTGAAGCAGCAGTGCTAACCCACTATGCCGCCTTGTTGATAACAAAGAACAAAGCAAAGTGCAGCACAGGAGCAGGCCTTTTAGTCCAAGCATTCACCCCAAAGATGTGCTCTTAGGCTGATTGGCAAAATCAATTCTCCCTGAGTTATCTCACTAATCTGGTTCCAATGCAGATTTCTATAAACATAGACAGGGATCATGGGTGGAAATGAGAACATCGGGATGGCGGCACGAGCTCGTTGGGCTGAAAGGCCTGTTTCTCTTTTTTTTGTTGTTCAACCATAACACTCTAACTAAACTGAAAAAAACTTTCCGTCCTTACTCAATCCATATCCCTCTATTCCCTCCTTATTCATCTACCTGTCCAGATGCCTCATAAATGTTGCTAATGTGCCGGCTTCCACCACCTCCTCTGGCAGCGTGTTCCAGGCTTCCACCACTCTGCATGAAAAACTTCCTCCGCACATTTCCCACAAACTTTTCCCCTCTTATCTTGAACCTGTGCCCCCTTGTAATTGACACTAAGGGAGCGCCGCACTGTCAGAGGGTCAGTGCTGAGGGAGTGCCGCACTGTCAGAGGGTCAGTGCTGAGGGAGTGCCGCACTGTCAGAGGGTCAGTGCTGAGGGAGTGCCGCACTGTCAGAGGGTCAGTGCCGAGGGAGCGCCGCACTGTCAGAGGGGACAGTTCATCGCTCCCTCAATATTGCCATGCCAACACTGCAGTGTTATTCCTGGTCTGTAAAACAGTAGCTGAAATCTCTTTCTCTTGGTGACAGATGAGATCTCGGACCTGACTGATCAGATTAGTGAAGGCAGCAAAACCATCCATGAGCTTGAGAAAGTGAAGAAGAGCCTGGAGCAGGAGAAGACTGAGGTGCAAGGAGCCTTGGCTGAGGCTGAGGTAGGTCCAACTGAAAGCTGGAGAATAGGAGCGGAAGAAAAACTAAAATGAGTTCACTTTGTCAGCTGAATGAATTGGTTAACCAACAGAAAGCAAAGAGTGGGGTAAATGATGTTTTTCTGGTTGGCAATCAGTAACTCTTGCTGTACCTCAGAGATCAGTGTTGGCACTGCTATTGTTGACAGTTTACATGGATTATTTGGAATTGGGGACCCAAGTGTAGTGTGTCAAAATTCACAGATGACACTAAGATGAGTGGAAGAGCAAAGTCTGTAGAGAACGCCAAAAGTCTGCAAATAATCTGAGTGGACGAGGGTCTGGCAGATGGAGTACAATGTGAGATCATTCATTTTGGTAGGAATAACAGAAAATGGACTATTATTTAAATGGTAAAAAATTGCAGCATGCTGCTGTGCAGAGGGACCTGGGTGTCCTTGTGCAAGAATCTCAAAGAGTTGGTTTGCAGGTGCAGTAGATAATTAAGGCGGCCAATGAAATTTTGTCCTTCATTGCTAGAAGGATGGAGTTTGAAAACAGTGAGATTATGTTGTAGCTGTATAAGGTACTGGTGAGGCCAACCTGGAGTACTGCTTATAGTTTTAGTCTCCTTACTTGAGAAAGGATATACTGGCACTGGAGGGGGTGCAGAGGAGATTCACTAGGTTGATTCCAGAGTTGAGAGGATTGGCTAATGAGGAGAGACTGAGTAGACTGGGGCTATACTCATTGGAATTCAGAAGAATGAGGGGAGATCTTATAGAAACATATAAGATTATGAAGGGAATTGATAAGATAGAAGCAGGGAAGTTGTTTCCACTGGTGGGTGAAACTAGAACTGGGGAACATGGCATCAAATTAAGGGGAAGCAGATTTAGGACTGAGTTGAGGAATTTCTTCACACAAAGGGTTGTGAATCTGTGGAATTCCCTGCCCAGTGAAACAGTTGAGGCTCCCTCATTGAATGTTTTTAAGGCAAAAATAGATAAATTTTTCAACAGTAAAGGAATTACTATTATAGTAAGCGGGCGGGTAATTGGAGCTAACCACAAAAAGATCAGGCATGATATTATTGAAAGGGGAAATAAGTTCAAAGGGCCAGACGTCCTACACCTGCTCCTAGTTATTAAGTTCTCATTTATAAATGGACATGGAGAAAAGTCTAAAAAACATAAAATTGTGGAATATTGAGGAAAGATGGAGTGAGATCGTTAGAGTGAAAACCTGAGCCACAGTCAACCCCAAACTCTATTTTCGTCCAAGGCACTTTGCAGAATGTTAACAGGTGGAACTTTGAATGTTGTATTCTGAAAGTTCTCCATTTCTCAGATTTATTCAAATTGGAGGAAGGTCAGTTTTAAAATCCAGAATAGCAGGAACATTGGTGTGCAGTCAAAACTTTATTGAATTTAAATCAATTTATTCTGTAACTGTTTAAAAACTGACAATAAACTCCTGCGCCACCTGTGAATGAACATGAATTCATTCTGTAGAATTCTAGAGGGATCTTTCTGGGATCGTTGAGCAATGATAGGGTCGCTCTGCCAAAGGAACCATCTGGGTGGATGGGATTTATCCTAGGATTTTCTGGGAAGCTAGGGAAGTGATTGCAGAGCCTTTGACTTCCTAAATCACAGGAAGACAAATTTTACATATCTGAGAGAGGAGCCAGCCGAAGTAGACTGGATGCAGCTATTCAAAAAAAATATCTGAGTAAAGTCAGAACTGAGAATGTTCATCATTGTCTACAGGAATAGTGCCAGAAGACTGGAGGATGGCGAACATTGTCCCCTTGTTCAAGAAGGGGAATAGAGACAACCCTGGAAATTATAGACCAGTGAACCTTACGTCTGCTGAGGGCAAACTTTTGGAAAAGATTATAAGAGATAGGATTTATAATTATCTAAAAAGGAATAATTTGACTAGGGGTAGTCAATATAGTTTTGTGAAGGGTAGGTCGTGCCTCACAAATCTTATTGAGCTCTCTGAGAACATAGAACATAGAACAATACAGCACAGAACAGGCCCTTCGGCCTTCGATGTTGTGCCGACCAAAATAAAAAGCAATGCCCCTCCAAAATAAACCATTCCCTTCTCTTCCATATACTTATCAATTAACCTCTTAAACGCAACCAAACTTGGCGCATCTACAACAGCTGCAGGCAGGGCATTCCACTCCCTAATCACTCTTTGAGTAAAGAACCTACCTCTGATATCCGTCCTATACCTCATACCCCTTAATTTAAAGCTGTGTCCCCCCGTGCTAGCTTTCTCCATCCTAGGAAAAAGGCTATCACTGTCCACCCTATCTAAACCTCTAATCATCTTATATGCTTCACTAAGATCCCCTCTTAGCCGCCTCCTTTCTAACGAAAACAACCTCAAATCCTTCAACCTCTCTTCATAGGACCTGCCCTCCATACCAGGCAACATCCTGGTAAACCTCCTCTGTACCCTCTCCATGCCTCCACATCTTTCTTATAATGTGGCGACCAGAACTGCACACAATACTCCAAGTGCGGCCGCACTAGAGTTTTGTACAGTTGCAACATGACGTTGCGGCTCCGAAATTCAATCCCACTACCAATAAAAGCTAAGACTCCATATGCCTTCTTAACAACCTTCTCGACTTGACTGCCTACTTTCAGGGATCTATGCACATACACACCAAGATCCCTCTGTTCATCAAGACTACTAAGAATCCTACCATTAGCCCTATACTCTACACATTTATTATTTCTGCCACAGTGCATTACCTCACACTTTTCCACATTAAACTCCATTTGCCACCTCTCGGCCAGCTCTGCAACTTGTCCAAGTCACTCTGTAAACTATAACACCCCTCTTCACTATCTACCACTCCACCGACTTTAGTGTCATCTGCAAATTTACTAATCCATCCTTCAATACCCTCATCCAGATCATTTATAATAATTACAAACAGCAGGGGCCCCAAAACAGACCCCTGAGGCACACCACTCGTCACCGAACTCCACGATGAATATCTCCCATCAACCACCACCCTCTGTCTTCTATCTGCCAGCCAATTTCTAATCCACTTAGCTAAATCACCCTCTATTCCCCACATCTGCATTTTCTGTAGAAGTCTTCCATGGGCCACCTTATCAAAAGCCTTACTAAAGTCCATATATACTACATCAACCGCCTTACCCCCATCCACCCCTCTGGTCACTTCCTCAAAAAACTCAATGAGGTTAGTAAGGCATGACCTACCCTTCACGAAACCATGCTGGCTATCCCCAATCAATTCATTTCTCTCTAAATAACTATAAATCCTATCCCTAATAATTCTCTCCAATACCTTGCCCACAACAGAAGTAAGACTCACTGGCCTATAATTCCCAGGAAGGTCTCTCTCTCCCTTCTTAAACAATGGGACCACATTCGCTATCCTCCAGTCCTCCGGAACCACACCCGTAACCAACGAGGACCTGAAGATCAGAGCCAGAGGCTCTGCAATCTCCTCTCTTGCCTCCCATAGAATCCTAGGGTAAATCCCGTCCGGCCCAGGGGACTTATCCAACTTCCAACCCTCGAGAATTTCTAACACATCCTCCCTATCTACTACAATACTCCCCAATTTGCAACCCTGTACCTCAGTGCTCTCCATAGCTACATTTCCAGCACTCTGCGTGAATACCGAAGAGAAATATTTATTCAGTGCCGCACCAATCTCTTCAGGCTCCACGCACAACTTCCCACTGCTGTCTATGACTGGCCCTAATCTTGCCCTAACCAATCTTCTATTCTTACCATATCGAAAGAAAGCTTTAGGATTCTCCTTAATCCTATCAGCCAACATCTTCTCGTGACCCCTCTTAGCTCTCCTCAATTCACTTTTTACCTCCTTCCTGGCTAATCTATAGCTATCCATTGCACTAACTGAGCCTTCCAGCCTCATCCTGACATAAGCCTCCTTTTTCTTCTTAACCAGCAAATCAACTTTTTTCGTACACCAAGGCTCTCTTACTCGACCATTTCCTCTCTGCCTGACAGGGACATACTTATCAAGGACTCGCAGCAGCTGCTCCTTGAATAAGCACCACATTCCAGATGTTCCCAGTCCCTGTAGATTCCTAGTCCAATCTATGCACCCTAATTCTCTCCTGATGGCCTCATAATTACCCTTCCCCCAGCTATAACTACAGCCCCCAGCTTCATGCCTAAGTGAAGGTGACCAAAGAGGTGGATAAGGGTAAAGCAGTGTATATGGATTTCAGCAAAGCATTTGATAAGATTCCCCATAGTAAGCTATTGTAGAAAATATGGAGGCGTGGGATTGAGGGTGATTTAATGGTTTGGATCAGAATTTGGCTGCCTGTAAGAAGACAGAGTGTGGTGGTTGATGGGAAACGTTCATCCTGAAGTTCAGTTACCCGTGGTGTACCGCAAGGATCTGTTTTGGGGCCACTGCTGTTTGTTATTTTTATAAATGGCCTGGATGCGGGTGTAGAAAGATGGATTGGTAAATTTGCGGATGACACTAAAGTCGGTGGATTTGTGGACGGTGTGGAAGAATGTTGCAGGTTACAGAGAGATATAGATAAGCTGCACAGGTAGGCTGAGAAGTGCAAATGGAGATTAATGTGGAAAAGCGTGAGGTGATACACTTTGGAAGGAGTAACAGGAATACAGAGTACTCGGCTAATAGTAAGTTACTTGGTAGTGTGGATGAGCAGAGAGAGTTTGGTGTGCATGTGCACAGATCCCTGAAAGTTGGCACCCAGGTTGATAGGGTTGTTAAGAAGGCATATGGTGTGTTAGCTTTTATTGGTAGAGAGATTGAGTTTCAGAACCATGAGGTCATGTTGTGGCTGTACAAAACTCTGGTGTGGGTGCACTTGAAATATTGCATACAGTTCTGGTCACCGCATTATAGGAAGGATGCGGAAGCATTGGAAAGGGTGCAGAGGAGATTTACCAGGATATTGCCTGGTATGGTGGGAAGGTCAAATGAGGAAAGGCTGAGGGACTTGAGGCTATTTCATTGGAAAGAAGAAAGTTAAGAGGTGACTTCATAAAGACATACAAGATCAGAGGGTTAGATAGGGTGGATAGTAAGAGCCTTTTTCCTTAGATGGTGATGGCTAGAATGAGGGGATATAGCTTTAAATTGAGGGGTGATAGATATAGGACGGACGTCAGAGGTAGGTTCTTTACTCAGAGGGTAGTAAGGGCATGGAATGCCCTGCCTGCAGCAGTTGTGGACTCGCCAAGTTTAAGGGCGTTCAAATGGTCAGTGGATAAACATATGAATGATATTGGAATAGTGTAGGTTAGATAGGCTTTAGATTGGTTTCACAAGTTGACCTGTTGTGCACTGTAATGTTCTATGTTCTGAGTGACAGGCTCTCTATTTTTACCCAGGGTGCTCTTGAACACGAGGAAAGTAAAACTCTGAGGATCCAACTCGAACTCTCACAGATAAAAGCTGAAATTGAACGGAAACTGGCAGAAAAGGATGAGGAAATTGATGGTCTTCGGTGAGCTCAGTGCTGTGTTGATATTTTATTCTTCATTTTGCTTCTGGAACTCTGGGTTAAAGCAAATTGATCAAGCAGTGAGAAGTTAAGAAATTCTAGTCAGAAATGTCTATTTGTCCTGAGCTCAGAAATCAGCTGCCTTACCTGTCTGCCCCTCCCTCCATTGAGAACTATTAATTCTTTCTGCTCAAACCACTCAGGAGTGAAGCTGGGAAAGAGGATGAAGCATTGGGGACCATTCTGGAGATAGCAACCATCCTACAGTTAGATTTACCATCATTACAAAATTGGACAAAGATAGAACAGGAGTAAAAGTCCTAAGTCACAGGAAGACAAATTTTACAAATCTGAGAGGAGCCAGCCGAAGTAGACTGGATGCAGCTATTCAAAAAAAAAAATGAGTAAAGTCAGAACTGAGAATGTTCATTCCCTCTCATTCAGCAGACATGAACAACACTCAGATTTGTGGGCTGGTCATAGAACTATAGAATCCTAGAATCCCTACAGTGCAAAAGGAGGTTATTCAGCCCAAGTATGCACCCACCACAATCCCACCCAGGGCCTATTCCCATAATCCCACACATTTATCCTACTAATCCCCCTGACATTGAGGGACAATTTAGCATGGTCAATCCACCGAACCTGCATATCTTTGGACTGTGAGAGGAAATCGAGGCTGATATGTGCAAATTCCAGACAGTGACACAAGGCTGGTATTGAACCCAGGTCCTTTGTGTTGTGAGGCAGCAGTGCTAACCCACTTTGCCGCCAAAGTTGGTCAAGTAACAGATGTGCTGGACAATGGCCATCTCCAGCACAAGGGAATCGACCCACCTCTCCACAACATTCAAGCATATTGTCATTGTTAAATGCCCTAGTCAATTGCTTCAAGGAAACGAAAGGGCGATAAATATGACCACATGACTGAATTTAATGTCAGGTGTCCAGGAAAGAACTTGTGGTACAAGGTCAAAGTGCATCAAGAAAGTGACCTTGTTCTTCCATGAGCCAATGAGATGAATTCATGATCCTTTTCTGTGCCATTTGCTTCACAACACAATCACTGTGCTTTTTTAACTTTCTTTCTGTTCAGTGCAAGAAGTGTTATTTACACAAGTGTATTTATTTTAAATCTGCCATGTTCATTTCAGACGCAATCATCAGCGAACCATGGAGTTGATGCAGGCAGCACTGGATTCTGAGGCAAAGGCCAGGAATGAAGCAATTAGACTGAAGAAGAAAATGGAAGGAGACTTGAACGAAATGGAATTACAGCTGAATCATGCAAACAGACAGGCTGCAGAGTCCCAGAAACAACTGAGAAACCTCCAGGCTCAGTTTAAGGTCAGTCAAAGCCAGATTGGAACTTTGTTAACATTTGCTACATGATTTAAGAACCATGAAACAGCTTTTTAAAAACCTTCAGGAATGACAGGCAAAATATTTAACATGCTCAATGGAGGAAATCTTGAGAAAGATTTTAAAATAAAATGCAATCTATGGAATTTCACAGTGACTTCACTGCAGTATTAATGTAAGCCTTAACTGTGACTAATAAATAAACTTTAACTTCACTTGTAGGAGATCCAACTAGAACTGGATGAGACTATTCGACAAAATGATGATTACAAAGAGCAGATTGCAGCCGCTGAACGGCATAGTAATTTGTTGGCGGCAGAGCTAGAAGAGCTTCGAGCAGTTCTGGAACAGTCTGAGAGAGGCAGGAAACTAGCAGAGCAAGAGTTACTGGAAGCGACAGAACGGGTGAACCTGCTGCATTCACAGGTACAGAAAGAGAGGGACAAACACAGCAATAAACCATAAACAAATCAACTGGCAGAAGATAGAATAAAATCATCTTTTATTTTGTATCTGTTCAGAATACCGGTCTGATTAATCAAAAAAAGAAGCTGGAAAATGACATTAATTCTCTGAGCACCGAGGTGGAAGAAGCGGTCCAGGAATGCCGGAATGCAGAGGACAAAGCTAAGAAAGCAATAACTGATGTAAGTTGTGATACATCCAAAATCTCTGCTGCTTATTTTATTCCCAGGTGAGTGACTTCCATCATTGAAAGACTGCTCACTTCCTGAGGCAATGAGACTGAGTTTCATTTCAGAATCATGGATAGAGCAGGGACAAGAAAGGATGTTGCAGGTTCCAGGGTTCAGATGTTTCAGTCGGAGCAGAGTAGGTGGTAGAAGAGGGGGAGGTGTAGCATTGTTAGTCAAAGACTGTATTACGGTGACAGAAAAGACATTTGATGTGGACCTGTCTATTGAGGTAGTTTGGGCTGAGATTAGAAACAGGAGAGGAGAGGTCACCTTGTTGGGAGTTTTTTATAGGCCTCCAAAAAGTTCCAGGGATGTGGAGGAAAAGATTGCAAGGATGATTCTGGACAGAAGTGAAAATACCAGGGTAGTTGTTATGGGGGACTTTAACTTTGCAAATATTGATTGGAAAAGTTATAGCTCAAGCACGTTAGAGGGGTCAGTTTTTGTACAATGTGTGCAGGAGGGTTTTACGACTCAGTATGTAGATAGGCCAACAAGAGGAGAGACTACATTGGATTTGTTTCTGGGTAATGAACCAGACCAGGTGTTAGACTTGGAGGTAGGTGAGCACTTTGGTGATGGTGACCACAATTCGGTTACGTTTACCTTAGTGATGGAAAGGGATAGACATATACCAAAGGGAAGAAGTTACAGTTGGGGGAAAGATAATTATGAGGCTATTAGACGAGAGTTAGGATACATAGGGTGGAGTAGGAAACTGCAAGGGTTGGGAACATCTGAAATGTGGAACTTATTCAAGGAACAGCTACTGCGAGTCCTTGATAAATATGTACCTGTCAGGCAGGAAGGAAGTGGTAGAGCCAGGGAACCATGGTGTACTAAGGAAGTTAGTTCACTAGTAAAAAGGAAAAAGGAGGCTTATATAAAGATGAAACATCGAAGGCCGAAGGGCCTGTTCTGTGCTGTAATGTTCTATGTTCTATGTTCTACGTGACGGCTTGGTTAGGACACTGGATGGTTATAAATTAGCCAGGAGGGAGCTAAAGAGGGAGATAAGAAGAGCTAGAAGAGCACATGAGAAGACTTTTGGTGGGTAGGATAAAGGAGAACCCTAAAGCTTTTTATAGATATGTTAAGAACATAGAACACTACAGCACAAACAGGCCCTTTGGCCCACAAGTTGTGCCGAACACATCAAAACCTACCCAGCCATAGACCTATCTATAACCCCCAATCCCATTGGATCCCATATACTCATCCAGAAGTCTTTTTAAAGACCCCAGCGAGTTCGCCTCGACCACCACCGACGGCAGCCGATTCCATTCACTCACCACCCTCTGAGTGGAAAACTTTCCCCTAGCATCCCCTCTGTACTTGCTTCCCTGCACCTTAAATCTGTGCCCTCTCGTCGCGACCATTTCAGCCCTGGGAAATAGTCTCTGAGAGTCCACCCTATCTAATTCTCTCAACATCTTGTAAACCTCTATCAGGTCGCCTCTCAACCTTCGTCTCTCCAGGGAGAACAGTCCCAGCTCCCTCAACCTGTCTTCATAAGGCCTGCCTCCCAATCCTTTTAAATCTCCTCTGCACCCTTTCAATAGCTTCCACATCCTTCCTATAGTGAGACGACCAGAACTGCGCACAGTACTCCAAGTGTGGTCTGACAAGGGTCCTATAAAGCTGCAGCATTACCTCCTGACTCCTGAACTCAATCCCTCGATGAATGAAGGCCAGTACACCATAAGCTTTCTTAACCACATCCTCCACCTAGGAGGCCGATTTGAGAGAATTATGGACCCGGACCCCAAGATCCCTCTGCTCTTCCACAGAGCTAAGACTCCTACCTTTGATAGTGTACTCATTCATCCCGTTGGATCTGCCAAAATGGACCACAACACATTTATCCGCGTTGAAGTCCATCTGCCACTTCTCCGCCCAGTCTTGCATCCTGTCGATGTCATGCTGCAACTTCTGACATCCCTCCAGACCATCCACAACACCACCGACCTTCGTGTCATTGGCGAACTTACTCACCCATCCCTCCACTTCCTCATCCAGGTCATTTATGAAAATGACAAACAGCAAGGGTCCTAGAACAGATCCCTGGGGCACTCCACTGGTGACCGACCTCCATGCAGAAAAAGAGCCATCCACAACCACCCTCTGCCTTCTGCAGGCAAGCCAGTTCTGGATCCACAAGGCCAAAGCCCCTTGGATCCCATGGCCTCTCACCTTCTCAAGAAGTCTTGCATGGGGGACCTTGTCAAATGCCTTGCTGAAGTCCATGTACACCACGTCCACTGCTCTTCCTTCGTCAATGTGTTCAGTCACATTTTCGAAGAACTCAATTAAGCTCGTAAGGCACGACCTGCCTTTTACAAAACCATGCTGACTATTTCTAATCAACCTAAACTTCTCCAAATGCTCGTAAATCTTGTCCCTCAGAAGCCTCTCCATCAGCTTACCAACAACTGAGGTCAGACTCACCGGTCGGTAATTTCCAGGACTATCCCTGTTCCCTTTCTTGAAAATAGGGACCACATCTGCAATCCTCCAATCCTCCGGAACCTCTCCCGTCTCCATCGATAATGCAAAGATCATCGCCAGGGGCTCTGCAATGACATCCCTCACCTCCTACGATAACCTGGGGTACATCCCTGAAAGTAGGCAGTCAGGTCGAGAAGGTTGTTAAGAAGGCATATGGAGTCTTGGCTTTTATTGGTAGAGGGATTGAATTTCGGAGCCGCAACGTCATGTTGCAACTGTACAAAACTCTAGTGCAGCCGCACTTGGAGTATTGTGTGCAGTTCTGTTCCCCACATTATAAGAAAGATGTGGAGGCATTGGAGAGGGTACAGAGGAGGTTTACCAGGATGTTGCCTGGTATGGATGGCAGGTCTTATGAAGAGAGGCTGAGGGATTTGAGGTTGTTTTCGTTAGAAAGGAGGCGGCTAAGAGGGGACCTAATCGAAACATATAAGATGATTAGAGGTTTAGATAGGGTGGACAGTGATAGCCTTTTTCCTAGATGGAAAAAGCTAGCACGAGGGGACACAGCTTTAAATTAAGGGGTGATAGTTATAGGACGGATATCAGAGGTAGGTTCTTTACCCAAAGGGTGGTTCGGAGTGGAATGCCCTGCCTGCAGCAGTTGTAGATGCGCCAAGTTCGGTGGTGTTTAAGAGGTTAGTTGATAAGTATATGGAAGAGAAGGGAATGGTTTAGTTTGGAGGGGCATTGCTTTTTATATTGGTCGGCGCAACATCGAAGGCCGAAAGGCCTGTTCTGTGCTGTAATGTTCTATGTTCTATCCCATCTGGTCCCGGAGACTTGTCTATCTTGATAGCATTTAAAAGTTCTAACACATCCGCTTCCTTAATATCTACATACTCAATCTTTTCAGTCTGCCCCAAACTTGTAGTGCATCCTCCCAGATCACTTTCCACCGTGAATACTGAGGCAAAGTACTCATTAAGCACCTCTGCCATTTCTTCCGGTTCCATACAGACTTTTCCCCCTTCACCTTTTATAGGTCCTATCCCTTCTCTTCTCATCCTTTTACTTTTCACATATTTGTAGAAGGCCTTGGGATTCTCCTTAATCCTACCAGCCAAGGCCTTCTCATGACCCCTTCTGGCTCTCCTAATTTCCTTTTTAAGCTCTCTTCTATAAGCCTTATACTTCTCTAGATCCCCAACATCTCCTAGCTCTTTGAACCTTTTATACACCTTTCTTTTCTTCCTGACTATGTTCACCACAGCCTTTGTGCACCACGGTTCCCGCATCCTACCAAAACCTCCTTGTCTCACCGGAACGTTGTCGTGCAGAGCTCCAGACAAGCATTCCTTGAATATCTGCCACCTTCCTTCTGTGTTTTTCCCCAAGAACACCTCCTTCCAGTTTATTTGCCCCAACATCTGCCTGATGTCTTCATATTTCCCCTTATTCCAGACAAACACTTTCCTAGCCTGCCTGATCCTATCCTTTTCCAATGCAAGGGTGAAGGAGATAGAATTATGATCTCCATCCCCAAGATGCTCTCCTACCGAGAGATCCATCACCTGTCCTGGTTCGTTAGCTAGTACCAGGTCCAGTACAGCCTCTCCTCTCGTAGGCTTGTCCACATGCTGTGTCAGGAAACCCTCCTGAACACACCTAACAAACTCCTCCCCCTTGGGATATTCCAGTCGATGTTTGGGAAATTGAAGTCTCCCATCACAACAACTCTGTTATTTCTACATCTCTCCAGTACCTGTTTCCCTATCTGCACCTCAACTTCCCTGTCACTATTGGGCGGCCTATAGAATACACCCAGCAACGTCACCGACCCTTTGCTATTCCTAACTTCCACCCACAGAGACTCTGTAGACATTCCCTCCTCGGTATCCACCTTCTCTGCAGCCATGACACTGTCCCTGATCAACAGTGCCACTCCACCACCTCTTTTGCCTCCCTCCCTGTCCTTCCTGAAGGATCTGAATCCCGGGACCTGTAGTACCCAGTCCTGTCCCTGAGACATCCAAGTCTCTGTAATGGCCACCACATCACAATCCCAAGCAGCAATCCACGCCCTAAGTTCATCCACCTTATTTACTACACTCCTGGCATTAAAATAGACACACCTCAGCCCCTCAGACTGGACATTTCCCTTCTCCCCCACTCGTCTAACCTGCCTCTCATCCTGCCTAGAGTCCTTCCCTACCTGGGAGCTAACTTCGTGCTCCCAGTCTCCACATCACTATTCCCTCCCTCTAACCTTTCTAGTTTAAAGTCCCCTCAGTAGCCCTAGCCAGTCTTCCCACCAAGATATTAGTCCCCCTGGGATTCAGGTGCCACCCGTCTTTGCTGTACAGGTCACACCTGCCCCTAAAGACGTCCCAATGATCCAGGAACCGGAATCCCTGCCCCCTGCTCCAGTCCCTCAGCCACGTATTCAACCTCCACCTCATACTATTCCTGCTCTCACTCTCCCGAGGCGCAGGCAGCAATCCTGAGATTACTACCTTCGCTTTCCTCTCTCTCAGCTGCCTACCCAGTTCCCTATAATCCCTTTTCATGTCCACTTCCCTCTTCCTGCCTATGTCAGTAGTACCTATATGTACTACAACTTCCAGTTCCTCACCCTCTTCTTTCAGGAAGTCCAGAGACATCCCGAATCCCAGCTCCAGGGAGACATACCACCATCCGCGACTCCCGTCTGCGTCCACAAAAAACGCCTGTCTGCTCCCCTCACTAGGGAGTCCCCTATAAGCACTGCCTTTTTGCTCTGTTTTTTAGGTTTTTGTTTTTGTTTAGCTCCAGGGAGCTGGCCACCGCTGCCTCCCTTGGATGAGCTGTCCCCCACAGTAGTACTCAGGCAAGAGTACTTATTTTGAAGGGGGACATCCACCGGTGTACTCTCCATCACCTGAGGTTTCCCCTTCCTAATAGTTACCCGTGTGCCTTCTCCCCTTTGCCCTGGTGTGACTACTTGTCTGTAGCTCCTATCAATAATCTCCTCGTTCTCCCTAATGAGTCGAAGGTCCTCAAGCTGCATTTTCAGTTCTTTTACCTGGTCCCATAGGGATTGCAGCTCCACACAGCGATCACAGGTATGGACATCTGGGAGACCAGGACCCTCCAAGACCTCCCACATTTTTTTTTTAAGAGAGCAACACAGCACGGGAAACAGGCCCTTCGGCCCAACGAGCCCGCGCCGCCGTCATAACTATATAGTAACAATTCCATTATCCTATTCTAATTTTAGGTTATTCCTAATATGGAAGAGTCTCAATGTAGGGACAATTTGTTTCCCAATCAGCCTAAGAGCGAATTTTTTGGGATGTGGGAGGAAACCGGAGGCCCGGAGAAAACCCACGCAACCACGGGGAGAACGCGCAAACTCCCGCAGACACCGGCCCAATTCCAAGTGTCTGCACAGCCACATCGATAGTCTCTGAGCTGTCATGGTGCCCTTCAGATGGTCCACATAAAGCACTCATTTACGACATGAGGTACCAGGCAACCCATGAATCAACATCCAAGAGCTGTCCTCGCACCACCTGCCGAATGCATGCTCATTGTTGGTCAAGTATGGACCGAATTACCTGTGGAAAAAAAGCCGTAGTTAAACAGTCCTACTATATCCCTCTATCTGCATACCGCTCATGTGGCTGTCCAAGAGACCCTTAAACAGCCCTAGCGTGCCTGCTCCCACCACCTTACTCGGCAGTGCATTCCACACCCCCACTACCCTTTGTGTGAAAAACTGCCCTCTAATATTCATCTTATACATAGCCCCCCTCACCCTAAGGCCATGACCCCTCGTCCTATCCATTTCTGAAGGTGGAAAAAGTTTACCACCATTTACTCTATCTATACCCCTTATAATCTTATACACCTCTATGAGATCCCCTCTAAGCCGACGTCTTTCAAGGGAAAACAACCCCAGTCTATTTAATCGTTCCTCATAAGACAGTCCTTCCATACCAGGCAGCATCCTGGTAAACCTCCTCTGCACTCTCTCCAAGGACTCCACATCCTTCCGATAGTACGGCGACCAGAACTGGACGCAGTATTCCAAGTGAGGCCTAACCAACGTTCTATACAATTGCAACATCAAACTCCTACTCTTGTATTCTATACCCTTTTCTATGAAAGCTAACATACTATACGCTTTCTTTATCACCTTCTCCACCTGTGAAGACACCTTCAGAGACTTGTGAACCTGCACCCCCAAGTCTCTCTGCGTCTCTATACTCCGAATAGTTTTACCTTTTATCCTATAACTCTCTTCTACATTTTTCCGGCCAAAATGCATCACCTCGCATTTATCCGGATTAAATTCCATTTGCCATCTATCTGCCCAGTCTACCAACCTATCTATGTCCTGTTGTATTGCCTGGCACTGCTCCTCTGTACCCGCCAATCCAAGCATCTTAGTGTCATCAGCAAATTTGCTGATCTCACCACCTACCCCAACTTCCAAGTCATTTATGTAGACCACAAATAGAAGAGGACCTAGTACTGAGCCTTGTGGCACTCCACTAGTGACAGGCTTCCAGTCGGAAAAACAGCCTTCCACTACTACCCTCTGTCTCCTCCTCCCGAGCCAGTTCTCGACCCATCTACATACCCGGCCCTGTATCCCATGCGCCTTCACCTTCTCTATCAGTCTACCATGAGGAACCTTGTCAAACGCCTTACTGAAATCCATGTAGACGACATCAACAGCATGTCCTTCATCAACTGTTTTTGTCACTTCTTCAAAAAATTCCACTAGATTTGTAAGACAAGACTTCCCCTTGACGAAGCCATGCTGCGTATCCCTGATCAGATCGCAGCACTCCAGATGCTCATACATCCTGTCCCTGAGGATCCTCTCCATTAGCTTACCTATAACTGAAGTCAAGCTCACCGGCCTATAGTTCCCTGGGTGATCCCTCTGACCTTTTTTAAACAACGGTACTACGTTTGCTATCCTCCAGTCCTCTGGGACCTCACCTGTGTCCAAGGAAGAGACAAAGATTTGCGTCAGAGGCCCAGCTAGGTCTTCCCTCAACTCCCTTAGCAGCCTGGGGTAAATGCCATCAGGCCCCGGAGCTTTATATGTCTTTAAGCTGCCTAACAGCCCCAACACCTCTTTCCTCGTAATCTTTATTTCCCTCAACCGATCCTCAACTTTGTCAACATCAGCAACAGACATCTGGCCAGTCTCCTGCGTGAATACCGACGCAAAGTATTCATTCAGGATCTCCCCCATTCCCTCAGGCTCTAAGCATAGATCCCCTCCTCTGTCCCTGAGAGGTCCAATCTTGCCTCTAACCATCCTTTTGCTCCTTACATAGGAGTAAAATGCCTTAGGATTTTCCTTAATCCTACCTGCCAGAGCCACTTCGTGGCCCCTTTTTGCCTTTCTAACACCCCTTTTAAGATCCCGTCTACACTCTCTATAAGCTTCCAGCGCTGTCTCAGTCCCCAGTTGCCTAGATCTAATGTAAGCCTCTCGCTTCTTCCTGATCAAGTCCTCAATATCCCTGGTAAGCCACGGTTCTCTAATCCTACCTTTCCCATCCTTCCTCCTTGCCGGCACGTATCTTTCCTGCAGAGAGTTTAGTTTTCCCTTGAAAGACTCCCACATGTACCTCGTCGACCTGCCCTCGAAAAGCTTATCCCAGTCGGTATCTTTAAGATCTTGCCTAATCTGGCCGTATCTAGCCCTCCCCCAGTTAAATACCTTCCCTTTTGGGCAGGTCTCGTCCTTTTCCATTAATATCCTAAAGCAGACAGAGTTGTGATCACTATTTGACACATGCTCTCCTACCTCGACGTCAACCACCTGCCCTGGCTCATTCCCCAGAACCAAATCCAGTATAGCCCCCTCTCTAGTCGGGCCATCCACATACTGCTCCAAGGACCCTTCCAAAACACACTGTACAAATTCCTCCCCGTCCACTCCTACAGCTCTGGGCCCTCTCCAATCTACTCCAGGAAAATTGAAATCTCCCACTACTACTACCCTATTTTTCCTACACTTATCTAAAATGTCCCTGCATATCCCTTCTTCCACGGCCCGCGGGCTGTTGGGCGGTCTGTAGTAAACACCCAACAGAGTAACCACTCCCTTCCATAATGCACTATGGCAGAAATAATAAATGTGTAGAGTATAGGGCAAATGGTAGGATTCTTA
>JAGIQG010000016.1:74168683-74431183 GCA_024679065.1 Sphyrna mokarran
TTTGTACAATGTGTGCAGGAGGGTTTTACGACTCAGTATGTAGATAGGCCAACAAGAGGAGAGACTACATTGGATTTGTTTCTGGGTAATGAACCAGACCAGGTGTTAGACTTGGAGGTAGGTGAGCACTTTGGTGATGGTGACCACAATTCGGTTACGTTTACCTTAGTGATGGAAAGGGATAGACATATACCAAAGGGAAGAAGTTACAGTTGGGGGAAAGATAATTATGAGGCTATTAGACGAGAGTTAGGATACATAGGGTGGAGTAGGAAACTGCAAGGGTTGGGAACATCTGAAATGTGGAACTTATTCAAGGAACAGCTACTGCGAGTCCTTGATAAATATGTACCTGTCAGGCAGGAAGGAAGTGGTAGAGCCAGGGAACCATGGTGTACTAAGGAAGTTAGTTCACTAGTAAAAAGGAAAAAGGAGGCTTATATAAAGATGAAACATCGAAGGCCGAAGGGCCTGTTCTGTGCTGTAATGTTCTATGTTCTATGTTCTACGTGACGGCTTGGTTAGGACACTGGATGGTTATAAATTAGCCAGGAGGGAGCTAAAGAGGGAGATAAGAAGAGCTAGAAGAGCACATGAGAAGACTTTTGGTGGGTAGGATAAAGGAGAACCCTAAAGCTTTTTATAGATATGTTAAGAACATAGAACACTACAGCACAAACAGGCCCTTTGGCCCACAAGTTGTGCCGAACACATCAAAACCTACCCAGCCATAGACCTATCTATAACCCCCAATCCCATTGGATCCCATATACTCATCCAGAAGTCTTTTAAAAGACCCCAGCGAGTTCGCCTCAACCACCACCGACGGCAGCCAATTCCATTCACTCACCACCCTCTGAGTGAAAAACTTACCCCTAGCATCCTCTCTGTACTTGCTTCCCTGCACCTTAAATCTGTGCCCTCTCGTCGCGACCATTTCAGCCCTGGGAAATAGTCTCTGAGAGTCCACCCTATCTAATTCTCTCAACATCTTGTAAACCTCTATCAGGTCGCCTCTCAACCTTCGTCTCTCCAGGGAGAACAGTCCCAGCTCCCTCAACCTGTCTTCATAAGGCATGCCTCCCAATCCAGGCAACATCCTTGTAAATCTCCTCTGCACCCTTTCAATAGCTTCCACATCTTCCTATAGTGAGGCGACCAGAACTGCGCACAGTACTCCAAGTGTGGTCTGACAAGGGTCCTATAAAGCTGCAGCATTACCTCCTGACTCCTGAACTCAATCCCTCGATGAATGAAGGCCAGTACACCATAAGCTTTCTTAACCACATCCTCCACCTAGGAGGCCGATTTGAGAGAATTATGGACCCGGACCCCAAGATCCCTCTGCTCTTCCACAGAGCTAAGACTCCTACCTTTGATAGTGTACTCATTCATCCCGTTGGATCTGCCAAAATGGACCACAACACATTTATCCGCGTTGAAGTCCATCTGCCACTTCTCCGCCCATTCTTGCATCCTGTCGATGTCCTGCTGCAACTTCTGACATCCCTCCAGACCATCCACAACACCACCGACCTTCGTGTCATCGGCGAACTTACTCACCCATCCCTCCACTTCCTCATCCAGGTCATTTATGAAAATGACAAACAGCAAGGGGCCTAGAACAGATCCCTGGGGCACTCCACTGGTGACCGACCTCCATGCAGAAAAAGAGCCATCCACAACCACCCTCTGCCTTCTGCAGGCAAGCCAGTTCTGGATCCACAAGGCCAAAGCCCCTTGGATCCCATGGCCTCTCACCTTCTCAAGAAGTCTTGCATGTGGGACCTTGTCAAATGCCTTGCTGACGTCCATGTACACCACGTCCACTGCTCTTCCTTCGTCAATGTGTTCAGTCACATTTTCGAAGAACTCAATTAAGCTTGTAAGGCACGACATGCCTTTTACAAAACCATGCTGACTATTTCTAATCAACCTAAACTTCTCCAAATGCTCGTAAATCTTGTCTCAGAAGGGACCTCTGCCATTCGCTTACCAAAAACTGAGGTCAGACTCACCGCGTCGTTATTTCCAGGACTATCCTGTTCCCTTTCTTGAAAATAGGGACCCATCTGCAATCCTCCCAATCCTCCGGAAAACCTCTCCCGTCTCCATCGATTACTGCAATAGATACACGCCAGGGGCTCTGCAATGACATCCCTCAATCCTACGATAACCGGTGTACATCCCTGAAAGTAGGCAGTCAGGGCGAGAAGGTTGTTAGGAAGGCATATGGAGTCTTGGCTTTTATTGGTCGAGGGATTGAATTTCGGAGCCGCAACATCATGTTGCAACTGTACAAAACTCTAGTGCGGCCGCACTTGGAGTATTGTGTGCAGTTCTGGTCCCCATATTATAAGAAAGATGTGGAGGCATTGGAGAGGGTACAGAGGAGGTTTACCAGGATGTTGCTGGTATGGAGGGCAGGTCTTATGAAGAGAGGCTGAGGGATTTGAGGTTGTTTTCGTTAGAAAGGAGGCGGCTAAGAGGGGACCTAATCGAAATATATAAGATGATTAGAGGTTTAGATAGAGTGGACAGTGATAGCCTTTTTCCTAGGATGGAGAAAGCTAGCACGAGGGGACACAGCTTTAAATTAATGGGTGATAGTTATAGGATGGATATCCGAGGTAGGTTCTTTACCCAGAGGGTGGTTAGGGAGTGGAATGCCGTGCCTGCGGCAGTTGTAGATGCGCCAAGTTTGGTGGCGTTTAAGAGGTTAGTTGATAAGTATATGGATGAGAAGGGAATGGTTTAGTTGGGAGGGGCATTGCTTTTTATTTTGGTCGGCACAACATCGAAGGCCGAAGGGCCTGTTCTGTGCCGTAATGTTATATGTTCTACTCCCATCTGGTCCACGAGACTTGTATATCTTGATAGCATTAAAACAGTTCTAACACATCCGCTTCCTTAATATCACATACTCAATCTTTTCAGTCTGCCGCAAACTTGTAGTGCATCCTCCCAGATCACTTTCCACCGTGAATACTGAGGCAAAGTACTCATTAAGCACCTCTGCCATTTCTTCCGGATCCACACAGACTTTTCCCCCTTCACCTTTTATAGGTCCTATCCCTTCTCTTCTCATCCTTTTACTTTTCACATATTTGTAGAAGGCCTTGGGATTCTCCTTAATCCTACCAGCCAAGGCCTTCTCATGACCCCTTCTGGCTCTCCTAATTTCCTTTTTAAGCTCTCTTCTATAAGCCTTATACTTCTCTAGATCCCCAACATCTCCTAGCTCTTTGAACCTTTTATACACCTTTCTTTTCTTCCTGACTAGGTTCACCACAGCCTTCGTGCACCACGGTTCCCTCGACCTACCAAAACCTCCTTGTCTCACCGGAACGTTGTCGTGCAGAGCTCCAGACAAGCATTCCTTGAATATCTGCCACCTTCCTTCTGTGCTTTTCCCCAAGAACACCTCCTTCCAGTTTATTCGCCCCAACATCTGCCTGATGTCTTCATATTTCCCCTTATTCCAGACAAACACCTTCCTAGCCTGCCTGATCCTATCCTTTTCCAATGCAAGGGTGAAGGAGATAGAATTATGATCTCCATCCCCAAGATGCTCTCCTACCGAGAGATCCATCACCTGTCCTGGTTCATTAGCTAGTACCAGGTCCAGTACAGCCTCTCCTCTCGTAGGCTTGTCCACGTGCTGTGTCAGGAAACCCTCCTGAACACACCTAACAAACTCCTCCCCATCCAAACCCCTTACCCTTGGGATATTCCAGTCGATGTTTGGGAAATTGAAGTCTCCCATCACAACAACTCTGTTATTTCTACATCTCTCCAGTATCTGTTTCCCTATCTGCACCTCAACTTCCCTGTCACTATTGGGCGGCCTATAGAATACACCCAGCAACGTCACCGACCCTTTGCTATTCCTAACTTCCACCCACAGAGACTCCGTAGACATTCCCTCCTCGGTATCCACCTTCTCTGCAGCCATGACACTGTCCCTGATCAACAGTGCCACTCCACCACCTCTTTTGCCTCCCTCCCTGTCCTTCCTGAAGGATCTGAATCCCGGGACCTGTAGTACCCAGTCCTGTCCCTGAGACATCCAAGTCTCTGTAATGGCCACCACATCACAATCCCAAGCAGCAATCCACGCCCTAAGTTCATCCACCTTATTTACTACACTCCTGGCATTAAAATAGACACACCTCAGCCCCTCAGACTGGACATTTCCCTTCTCCCCCACTCGTCTAACCTGCCTCTCATCCTGCCTAGAGTCCTTCCCTACCTGGGAGCTAACTTCGTGCTCCCAGTCTCCACATCACTATTCCCTCCCTCTAACCTTTCTAGTTTAAAGTCCCCTCAGTAGCCCTAGCCAGTCTTCCCACCAAGATATTAGTCCCCCTGGGATTCAGGTGCCACCCGTCTTTGCTGTACAGGTCACACCTGCCCCTAAAGAGGTCCCAATGATCCAGGAACCGGAATCCCTGCCCCCTGCTCCAGTCCCTCAGCCACGTATTCAACCTCCACCTCATACTATTCCTGCTCTCACTCTCCCGAGGCGCAGGCAGCAATCCTGAGATTACTACCTTCGCTTTCCTCTCTCTCAGCTGCCTACCCAGTTCCCTATAATCCCTTTTCATGTCCACTTCCCTCTTCCTGCCTATGTCAGTAGTACCTATATGTACTACAACTTCCAGTTCCTCACCCTCCCCTTTCAGGATGTCCGGGACGCGTCCAGAGACATCCCGAATCCCAGCTCCAGGGAGACATACCACCATCCGCGACTCCCGTCTGCGTCCACAAAAACGCCTGTCCGCCCCCCTCACTAGGGAGTCCCCTATAAGCACTGCCTTTTTGCTCTGTTTTTTAGGTTTTTGTTTTTGTTCAGCTCCAGGGAGCTGGCCACCGCTGCCTCCCTTGGATGAGCTGTCCCCCACAGTAGTACTCAGGCAAGAGTACTTATTTTGAAGGGGGACATCCACCGGTGTACTCTCCATCACCTGAGGTTTCCCCTTCCTAATAGTTACCCATGTGCCTTCTCCCCTTTGCCCTGGTGTGACTACTTGTCTGTAGCTCCTATCAATAATCTCCTCATTCTCCCTAATGAGTCGAAGGTCCTCAAGCTGCATTTTCAGTTCTTTTACCTGGTCCCATAGGGATTGCAGCTCCACACAGCGATCACAGGTATGGACATCTGGGAGACCAGGACCCTCCAAGACCTCCCACATTTTTTTTTTAAGAGAGCAACACAGCACGGGAAACAGGCCCTTCGGCCCAACGAGCCCGCGCCGCCGTCATAACTATATAGTAACAATTCCATTATCCTATTCTAATTTTAGGTTATTCCTAATATGGAAGAGTCTCAATGTAGGGACAATTTGTTTCCCAATCAGCCTAAGAGCGATTTTTTGGGATGTGGGAGGAAACCGGAGTGCCCGGAGAAAACCCACGCAACCACGGGGAGAACGCGCAAACTCCCGCAGACACCGGCCCAATTCCAAGTGTCTGCACAGCCACATCGATAGTCTCTGAGCTGTCATGGTGCCCTTCAGATGGTCCACATAAAGCACTCATTTACGACATGAAGCACCAGGCAACCCATGAATCAACATCCAAGAGCTGTCCCCGCACCACCTGCCGAATGCATGCTCCTTGTTGGTCAAGTATGGACCGAATTACCTGTGGAAAAAAAGCCGTAGTTAAACAGTCCTACTATATCCCTCTATCTGCATAACGCTCATGTGGCTGTCCAAGAGACCCTTAAACAGCCCTAGCGTGCCTGCTCCCACCACCTTACTCGGCAGTGCATTCCACACCCCCACTACCCTTTGTGTGAAAAACTGCCCTCTAATATTCGTCTTATACATAGCACCCCTCACCCTAAGGCCATGACCCCTCGTCCTATCCATTTCTGAAGGTGGAAAAAGTTTACCACCATTTACTCTATCTATACCCCTTATAATCTTATACACCTCTATTAGATCCCCTCTAAGCCGACGTCTTTCAAGGGAAAACAACCCCAGTCTATTTAATCGTTCCTCATAAGACAGTCCTTCCATACCAGGCAGCATCCTGGTAAACCTCCTCTGCACTCTCTCCAAGGACTCCACATCCTTCCGATAGTACGGCGACCAGAACTGGACGCAGTATTCCAAGTGAGGCCTAACCAACGTTCTATACAATTGCAACATCAAACTCCTACTCTTGTATTCTATACCCTTTTCTATGAAAGCTAACATACTATACGCTTTCTTTATCACCTTCTCCACCTGTGAAGACACCTTCAGAGACTTGTGAACCTGCACCCCCAAGTCTCTCTGCGTCTCTATACTCCGAATAGTTTTACCTTTTATCCTATAACTCTCTTCTACATTTTTCCGGCCAAAATGCATCACCTCGCATTTATCCGGATTAAATTCCATTTGCCATCTATCTGCCCAGTCTACCAACCTATGTGCTGTTGTATTGCCTGGCACTGCTCCTCTGTACCCGCCAATCCAAGCATCTTAGTGTCATCAGCAAATTTGCTGATCTCACCACCTACCCCAACTTCCAAGTCGTTTATGTAGACCACAAATAGAAGAGGACCTAGTACTGAGCCTTGTGGCACTCCACTAGTGACAGGCTTCCAGCCGGAAAAAGAGCCTTCCACTACTACCCTCTGTCTCCTCCTCCCGAGCCAGTTCTCGACCCATCTACATACCCGACCCTGTATCCCATGCGCCTTCACCTTCTCTATCAGTCTACCATGAGGAACCTTGTCAAACGCCTTACTGAAATCCATGTAGACGACATCAACAGCATGTCCTTCATCAACTGTTTTTGTCACTTCTTCAAAAAATTCCACTAGCTTTGTAAGACAAGACTTCCCCTTGACGAAGCCATGCTGCGTATCCCTGATCAGATCGCAGCGCTCCAGATGCTCATACATCCTGTCCCTGAGGATCCTCTCCATTAGCTTACCTATAACTGAAGTCAAGCTCACCGGCCTATAGTTCCCTGGGTGATCCCTCTGACCTTTTTTAAACAACGGTACTACGTTTGCTATCCTCCAGTCCTCTGGGACCTCACCTGTGTCCAAGGAAGAGACAAAGATTTGCGTCAGAGGCCCAGCTAGGTCTTCCCTCAACTCCCTTAGCAGCCTGGGGTAAATGCCATCAGGCCCCGGAGCTTTATATGTCTTTAAGCTGCCTAACAGCCCCAACACCTCTTTCCTCGTAATCTTTATTTCCCTCAACCGATCCTCAACTTTGTCAACATCAGCAACAGACATCTGGCCAGTCTCCTGCGTGAATACCGACGCAAAGTATTCATTCAGGATCTCCCCCATTCCCTCAGGCTCTAAGCATAGATCCCCTCCTCTATCCCTGAGAGGTCCAATCTTGCCTCTAACCATCCTTTTGCTCCTTACATAGGTGTAAAATGCCTTAGGATTTTCCTTAATCCTACCTGCCAGAGCCACTTCGTGGCCCCTTTTTGCCTTTCTAACACCCCTTTTAAGATCCCGTCTACACTCTCTATAAGCTTCCAGCGCTGTCTCAGTCCCCAGTTGCCTAGATCTAATGTAAGCCTCTCGCTTCTTCCTGATCAAGTCCTCAATATCCCTGGTAAGCCACGGTTCTCTAATCCTACCTTTCCCATCCTTCCTCCTTGCCGGCACGTATCTTTCCTGCAGAGAGTTTAGTTTTCCCTTGAAAGACTCCCACATGTACCTCGTCGACCTGCCCTTGAAAAGCTTATCCCAGTCGGTATCTTTAAGATCTTGCCTAATCTGGCCGTATCTAGCCCTCCTCCAGTTAAATACCCTCCCTTTTGGGCAGGTCTCGTCCTTTTCCATTAATATCCTAAAGCAATCAGAGTTGTGATCACTATTTGACACATGCTCTCCTACCTCAACGTCAACCACCTGCCCTGGCTCATTCCCCAGAACCAAATCCAGTATAGCCCCTTCTCTAGTCAGGACATCCACATACTGCTCCAAGGACCCTTCCAAAACACACTGTACAAATTCCTCCCCGTCCACTCCTACAGCTCTGGGCTCTCTCCAATCTACTCCAGGAAAATTGAAATCTCCCACTACTACTACCCTATTTTTCCTACACTTATCTAAAATGTCCCTGCATATCCCTTCTTCCACGGCCCGCGGGCTGTTGGGCGGTCTGTAGTAAACACCCAACAGAGTAACCACTCCCTTCCATAATGCACTATGGCAGAAATAATAAATGTGTAGAGTATAGGGCAAATGGTAGGATTCTTAGTAGTCTAGATGAACAGAGGGATCTTGGTGTGTATATGCATAGATCCCTGAAAGTAGGCAGTCAGGTCGAGAAGGTTGTTAAGAAGGCATATGGAGTCTTGGCTTTTATTGGTAGAGGGATTGAATTTCGGAGCCGCAACGTCATGTTGCAACTGTACAAAACTCTAGTGCGGCCGCACTTGGAGTATTGTGTGCAGTTCTGGTCCCCACATTATAAGAAAGATGTGGAGGCATTGGAGAGGGTACAGAGGAGGTTTACCAGGATGTTGCCTGGTACGGAGGGCAGGTCTTATGAAGAGAGGCTGAGGGATTTGAGGTTGTTTTCGTTAGAAAGAAGGCGGCTAAGAGGAGACCTTATCGAAACATATAAGATGATTAGAGGTTTAGATAGGGTGGACAGTGATAGCCTTTTTCTAGGATGGAGAAAGCTAGCACGAGGGGACACAGCTTTAAATTAAGGGGTGATAGTTATAGGACGGATATCAGAGGCAGGTTCTTTACCCAAAGGGTGGTTCGGGAGTGGAATGCCCTGCCTGCAGCAGTTGTAGATGCGCCAAGTTTGGTGGCGTTTAAGAGGTTAGTTGATAAGTATATGGAAGAGAAGGGAATGGTTTAGTTTGGAGGGGCATTGCTTTTTATATTGGTCGGCGCAACATCGAAGGCCGAAGGGCCTGTTCTGTGCTGTAATGTTCTATGTTCTATGTTCCTATTCCTCAACTCCACCCATAGAGACTCAATTCCTAAATCATCCATACCTCCCTCCCTCTGCACTGCTATGATGTTGTCCTTAACTAATAAAGCCACTCCCCCGCCTCTCCTCACACCAACTCTGTCATGCCTAAAACACTTATATCCTGGAATATTCAATTGCCAGTCTTGCCCCTCCTTCAACCACGTCTCGGTCACTGCCACCACTTCTAAACTCCTCATGAACATTATTGCCTTCAGTTCATCTGTTTTGCCAGTCACACTCCTCGCATTAAAACACATGCACATGTTACACTGGCAACAACATGCTGGCCTCACACCCATGCTTGCCCCTTTTTAGTAACCCAAAGAAAAAAAAAGTAAGAAAGATTGAAAACAAAACTTATCTTGCCTCCCCTTTTTGCTTAGGCCCTGTGAGCCAAGGACTTTACACCTCACACAAAAACAAACTTACCTGCTCCTTCTCCGAGCTCTCCTCTCTCTTCTTTAGGTTAGAGGAGGAGGGGGGGTTGGGATACTCTACTTGTGTAGAGTATCGAGATTCCACACCACCCCAATTTATAGTGAGGTTGAAAAAAAAAAACTACACTACCCAAGGTGCTTTGCAACACCTTCCGGTTTAAAAAGTTTAAAAAAAACTAGTAAAATTTAAAAAAAAAAAAAATCGCTCTACTCACTCACAAGCTCTCCACTCGCAAATCGCTGCCTCTCCACAGTGCTCCCAAGGAACAATAAGAATAAAAGATTGGTTAGGTGAAGATTAGGGCCAGTCAAAGACAGTAGTGGGAAGTTGTGCGTGGAGCCTGTAGAGATTGGTAAAGCACTGAATGAATATTTTTCGTTGGTCTTCACGCGAGAAAATGTCAACGGAGTTGGAGAGAATACTGGGAAACAAGGTTGTAGACTAGACAGGATAGAGGTACGTAAGGAGGAGGTGTTAGTTATTCTTGAGAGTATGAAAATAGATAAATCCTCTGGGCCGGATGGGATTTATCCCAGGTTATTCTGGGAGGCTAGAGAGCAGACTGCAGATCCTTTGGTTTTGATCTTCATGTCGTCTTTGGCTACAGGGGTAGTGCCGGAAGACTGGAGGATGGCAAATGTTGTCCCCTTGTTTAAGAAGGGGAGCAGAGACCATCCTGCAAATTATAGACCAGTGAGCCTTACATCTGTAGTGGGGAAAGTTTTGGAAAGAATTATAAGAGATAGGATTTATAATCATTTAGAAAGAAATGAATTGATTAGGGATAGTCAGCATGGATTTGTGAAGGGAAGGTCGTGCCTCACAAACCTTATTGAGTTTTTTGAAAAGGTGACTAAAGAGGTAGATAAGGGTAAGGCAGTTGATGTGATGTACATGGATTTTAGTAAAGCATTTGATAAGGTTCCCCATGGAAGACCACTGCAGAAAATGCAGATGTATGGGATTGAGGGAGAATTAGCAGTTTGGATTAGGAATTGGCTAGCTGATAGAAGACAGAGGGTAGTGGTTGATGGGTTATATTCCACCTGGAGTTTAGTTACTAGTGGTGTACCTCAGGGATCTGTTTTGGGGCTACTGTTGTTTGTTATTTTTATAAATGACCTGGATGAGTGTGTAGAGGGATTGGTTAGTAAATTTGCTGACAACACCAAAGTCGGAGGGGTTGTAGACAGTGAGGACGGATGTTACAGTTTGCAAAGGGACACATATAAGCTGCAGAGCTCGGCCAAGAAGTGGCAAATGGAGTTTAATGTGGAAAAGTGTAAAGTGATTCACTTTGGGAAGAGTAATATGTGTGCAGAATATAGGGCTAATGGTAGGACTCAGTAGTGTAGATGAGCAGAGAGATCTCGGTGTACAGGTGCATAGATCTCTGAAAGTTGGTACTCAAGTTGATAAGATTGTTAACATAGAACAATACAGCACAGAACAGGCCCTTCGGCCTTCGATGTTGTGCCGACCAAAATAAAAAGCAATGCCCCTCCAAACTAAACCATTCCCTTCTCTTCCATATACTTATCAATTAACCTCTTAAACGCCACCAAACTTGGCGCATCTACAACAGCTGCAGGCAGGGCATTCCACTCCCTAATCACTCTTTGAGTAAAGAACCTACCTCTGATATCCGTCCTATAACTCATACCCCTTAATTTAAAGCTGTGTCCCCTCGTGCTAGCTTTCTCCATCCTAGGAAAAAGGCTATCACTGTCCACCCTATCTAAACCTCTAATCATCTTATATGCTTCAATAAGATCCCCTCTTAGCCGCCTCCTTTCTAACGAAAACAACCTCAAATCCTTCAACCTCTCTTCATAGGACCTGCCCTCCATACCAGGCAACATCCTGGTAAACCTCCTCTGTACCCTCTCCAATGCCTCCACATCTTTCTTATAATGTGGGGACCAGAACTGCACACAATACTCCAAGTGCGGCCGCACTAGAGTTTTGTACAGTTGCAACATGATGCTGCGGCTCCTAAATTCAATCCCCCTACCAATAAAAGCTAAGACTCCATATGCCTTCTTAACAACTTTATCCACTTGACTGCCTACTTTCAGGGATCTATTGACACATACACCAAGATCCTTCTGTTCCTCAACACTATTAAGAGCCCTACCATTAGCCCTATACTCTACACATTTATTGTTCCTGCCAAAGTGCATTACCTCACACTTTTCCACATTAAACTCCATTTGCCACCTCTCGGCCCAGCTCTGCAACTTGTCCAAGTCACTCTGTAAACTAAAACACCCCTCTTCACTATCTACCACACCACCAACTTTAGTATCATCTGCAAATTTACTGATCCATCCCTCAATACCCTCATCCAGATCATTTATAAAAATTACAAACAGCAGGGGCCCCAAAACAGACCCCTGAGGCACACCACTCGTCACCGAACTCCACGATGAATATCTCCCATCAACCCACCACCCTCTGTCTTCTATCTGCCAGCCAATTCCTAATCCAATTAGCTAAATCACCCTCTATTCCACACATCTGCATTTTCTGTAGAAGTCTTCCATGGGCCACCTTATCAAAAGCCTTACTAAAGTCCATATATACTACATCAACCGCCTTACCCCCATCCACCTCTCTGGTCACTTTCTCAAAAAACTCAATGAGGTTAGTAAGGCATGACCTACCCTTCACGAAACCATGCTGACTATCCCCAATCAATTCATTTCTCTCTAAATAACTATAAATCCTATCCCTAATAATCTCTCCAATACCTTGCCCACAACAGAAGTAAGACTCACTGGCCTATAATTCCCTGGAAGGTCTCTCTTCCCCTTCTTAAACAATGGGACCACATTCGCTATCCTCCAGTCCTCCGGAACCACACCCGTAACCAACGAGGACCTGAAGATCAGAGCCAGAGGCTCTGCAATCTCCTCTCTTGCCTCCCAGAGAATCCTAGGGTAAATCCCGTCCGGCCCAGGGGACTTATCCAACTTCAAACCCTCGAGAATTTCTAACACATCCTCCCTATCTACTACAATACTTCCCAATTTGCAACCCTGTACCTCAGTGTTCTCCATAGCTACATTTCCAGCACTCTGCGTGAATACCGAAGAGAAATATTTATTCAGTGCCTCACCAATCTCTTCAGGCTCCACGCACAACTTCCCACTGCTGTCTATGACTGGCCCTAATCTTGCCCTAACCAATCTTCTATTCTTAACATATCGAAAGAAAGCTTTAGGATTCTCCTTAATCCTATCAGCCAACATCTTCTCGTGTCCCCTCTTAGCTCTCCTCAATTCACTTTTTACCTCCTTCCTGGCTAATCTATAGCTATCCATTGCACTGAGCCTTCAAGCCTCATCCTGACATAAGCCTCCTTTTTCTTCTTAACCAGCAAATCAACTTTTTTCGTACACCAAGGCTCTCTTACTCGACCATTTCCTCCCTGCCTGACAGGGACATACTTATCAAGGACTCGCAGCAGCTGCTCCTTGAATAAGCACCACATTCCAGATGTTCCCAGTCCCTGTAGTTCCCTAGTCCAATCTATGCACCCTAATTCTTTCCTGATGGCCTCATAATTACCCTTCCCCCAGCTATAACTACTGCCCCCAGCTTCATGCCTATCCCTGTCCATCACTAAGGTGAACGTAACCAAATTGTGGTCACTATCACCAAAATGTTCACTAACTTCCAAGCCTTAGAAGGCATATAATGTGTTAGCATTTATTGGTAGATGGATTGAATTTCAGAGCAGATATGTATGTTGGAACTGTACAAAATTCTAGTGTGGCCGCACTTGGGAGTATTGTGTACAGTTCTGGTAGCCACATTATAAGAAAGATGTGGAGGCATTGGAAAGGGTGCAGAGGAGGTTTACCAGGATGTTGCCTGGTATGATGGGTAGGTCTTATGAGGAAAGGCTAAGGGACTTGAAGTTATTTTTCATTAGAGAGAAGGTGGCTAAGAGGTGACTTAATTGAGACATATAAGGTGATCAGAGGGTTAGATAGGGTGGATAGTGAGAGCCTTTTTCCTCGGATGGAGATGGCTAACATGAGGGGACAGAGCTTTAAATTAAGAGGTGGTAGTTATAGGACAGATGCTAGAAGTGGGTTCTTTACTCAGAGGGTAGTAAGGGCGTGGAATGCCCTGCCTGCAGCAGTTGTGGACTCGTCAAGTTTAAGGGCGTTCAAATGGTCAGTGGCTAGGCAGATGGATAGCATTGGAATAGTTTAGGTTAGAGGGTCATAAAATTGGTTCCATTGGTCGGTGCAACATCGAGGGCCGAAGGGCCTGTACTGTGCTGTAATGTTCTATGTTCTACATCACAGGCTAGCGACAAGGAGTAAAAGTGGCAGTAATTATAGATTACAGACCTGGACATTTTAACCTTTGTGCTATTCTTTGTGGAGCAGCTATGCTGTCACAGCGGGTTTGGATTCACCTTCCTGCTGCAGCAATGTCAGTGCAGGACGTTCAAAAGCATTTGCAGGTGGATGTCGCTCTAACCTCTCCCAGCATGTTATCTATCTGCCAAGTGTCTGGTTCTCACGCCAGGGGCTCCTTCCTCTACCAGTGACTAGGGGTAGGAAGCTGTGGGAGGCCTTTATCAAGCTATTGCTTGCTTTGGACTTTGTCGTTAATTAGGAGCTTCCAATCAGTTGGAGAATTCCAATGTGTGAAATATTCATACAGTTTCATTCTTGCCACTCTGTTTCTGACCATCGGATTCCATGTTTCCAGGCTGCAATGATGGCAGAGGAACTGAAGAAAGAACAAGACACCAGTGCACATTTAGAGAGGATGAAAAAGAACATGGAACAGACAACTAAAGATTTGCAGCTACGATTAAATGAAGCTGAACAGATTGCACTGAAAGGAGGCAAGAAACAGATCCAGAAACTGGAGGCCAGAGTAAGTTGATCAGCAAAATAAGAGGCAGAGTTTGTCCAGTCTGAGAGATGTTTGTAGCATTCGATGCAGCATTGGGGGAAAGGGTGCAATCATCTTGATTCCTCTGCAAGTTTCCCACTGCATGCCAATCTCAGGATACAGGATTGATAAGGGGTGGATACAGGGTGGGCCATATACAACTAAGATGAAGAGAAACCTCTTTACCTACAGGGTGATGGACCTTTGCAATTCTGTACCACAGGAATGTGTGAAGGCCCAATCATTGAATATATTAAAGCAGGAAATAACCTAACCCTCATCCTGTCACTAAATTGAAAAGAAGCTTTTGCAGAAGAAAGTTTCAACATCCATTTCATGGAGTGATGACCTCACAAATTCAGCCTTGAATATAACAAGTTAAAACTCTACAGATACTAGAAACAGGAACAGGCCGTTCAGCCTATGATGGGTTTGATTCAATCTGCACTCTGAACACATGTACATTGAATACAAGAGTAGGACATCTTGTTTAAGTTGTATAAGACTGTGGTGAGGCCACACTTGGAAGACTGTGTGCAATTTTGGTCATCCTATTATAGAAAGGATATTGTTAAAATAGGGAGAGTGCAGAAAAGATTTACTGGGATGCTACCACAACTTGATGGTTTGAATTAAAAGGAGAGGCTGGATAGACTGGGATTTTTTTCCTCGGAAGGCTGAGGGGTGATCTTATTTTATAGAGGTCTATAAAATAATGAGGGGCACAGATCAGCGAGATAGTCAATATTTTTTCCCAAAGGTAGGGGAGTCTAAAACTAGAGGGCATAAGTTTAAGAGGGGAGAGATACAAAAGTGACGAGAGGGGCAATTTTTTCACATAGAGGATGACTGGAACAAGCTGCCAAAAGTAGTAGTAGAGGCAGGTACAATTCTGTCTTTTTAAAAAGCATTTAGACAATTACATGGATACAATAGGCATAGAGGGATGTGGGCAATTGGGATTAGCTTAGGCATTTGAAAAAAAGGTGGCATGGACAAGTTGGACGAAGGTTCTGTTTCCATGCTGTAAATCTCTATAGCTCTGTGAACAGTGATTGGGGGGTTAAGGATGTAACATCTCTCCTTCAAGATCTACATCTTGACCCAAACTTGTTCAAATTCTCAGCTGGGGGCTGAGTAAGAAAACATCAGTTTTGATCATTAGTTCACCTTATAATCAACAGGTAAAATACTCACCCAGACTAGATTGATCAAGCTGATCTGTGCCTCTCGTTATTTTATAGACTGCTGTGAGATCACCCCTCAGCCTCCCGAGAAAAAAAAACTTTATTTTATATAATACTCCACCATCACTATAGCAGTGGGCCAACTTATATCGTTATTCTTTAAAACTTGAGAATTCATGAAGTGTAATAGCTAATTCAGTACATCCTCTGGAAAATGCAAAACCCAAATTGCAACATGAACATTTTGTAAGATCCTACTTCAATGAGTGATTTTCTTTTCTGTTTCTCAGGTGAGGGAGCTGGAGTCTGAGCTGGAAACTGAACAAAGGAAAAATGCAGAGTCGGTGAAAGGTCTTCGAAAGTATGAGCGGCGAATCAAGGAGCAGACCTATCAGGTACTCAGTGAGTTTGGGAAACAGTACCCCCTGACCAGAATCCTTCATGCTTCCTGGCACAATTGTTGTTGCATTTCCTCCAGCAGGAACGCATATTACTGTCTATCAGAAATGGGGCGTGGGGGTCCAGGATCACACAGCCGCATCAATTCTTAGGGGGTGTCTCCTTGACCTCACTGCCCATCCCAGTCATATATCAGTCACTGTTCCAATCACGGTCAAAGCAGAGCATTCACTCACTGCCTACACAGGCACCACACACACCCTTCAACGCACACACATTACAATTGCCCCTCCCCATACATACACATCATAATCCTATATCCAAATTCATTGCTACCTCAACTCAGACAAAAAAATCTATTACTAGCTGCAAGTGTCACCAGGTTACAGCATCCTTTTCTATCATCTTTTTATTACTATTTCATACATTTATCGCAATTCACTTAAATCCATTCATTCTATTCACTTCAACAGCATGGTAGCACAGTGGTTAGTATTCCTACCTCATAGCACAAGGATCCCAGATTCAATTTTGAGTAACTGTCTGTTTGGAATCTGCATGTTCTTCCTGTGTCTGCATGGGTTTCCTCTGGATGCTCTTGTTTCCTTCTACAGTGCAAAGAGGTGTGGGTTAGGTTGATTGACCATGCTAAATTACTTCTAGTGTCAGGGGACAAGCATGGTAGATGCATGGGGTAACAGGAATAGGGCTTGGGTGGGATTGTGGTTGATGCAGACTTGATAGCTGAATGGTCTCCTTCTGGACTGTAGGGATTCTATGATAACTATGCCATGTGGTAGCAAACTCCATATTGTTTGGGTAAAGACATTTCTTCTGAATTCTCTAATAGATTTATGACAGAAGATCACAAGAATTAGGAGAGTGGGCCATTCAGCCCCTCGAGCCTGCTCCGCCATTCTGTACGAGCATGGCTGATCTCATTTTAATCTTGTAAATTGATGGTTCTTGGTTTTGGACTCGCCTTCATTTCGAAACATCTGCTCTTCTCTGCCTGTCCTATTCATGCTGTATCAGGAAAAGTGCCTCCACTTCCATGTTCTCCTGCTATCTCAAAACAACTGTGAAAAGCTCATTACCTTCCCATGACAAAGACTTTGCATCTTTAGCATAATGGTATTATGAATAGTGAAAGTAAACAATTGGCCATTTTAGTGAGTGAGTGAAGCAAGAGAAACTGCTCCTTTCATCCTAGTATTAACTTGTCAATTCCCTGCCCAGGCCGAAGAGGACAGGAAGAACATCATCTGTATGCAAGATCTCATTGATAAGCTGCAACTGAAAGTCAAGAGCTATAAGCGACAGGCTGAAGAAGCTGTGAGTATAGCAATGTACATGCAAGTTGTGTCACATTGATGCCCATTTATTGAGTAAATAACACATTGTGGTTTTGTCACAGGAGGGAAATGCCAGCACAAACCTGACCAAGTACAGGACATTACAACACGAACTGAATGATGCGGAGGAACGCGCTGAGATTGCTGAATCTCAGGTCAACAAGCTGAGAAGCAAAAGCAGGGATATTAAGGTATGAAACCCAGGCTGCTTCATCTTAAGCAGAATTAATTTGCCCGATGTACTGATAGGTCAGAGCTTTCTAGGTCATATGATACACCTGCAATTATCTAGAAATGTAGACTATGGTTCCCTACCTCAGCTCATCTGCTGCTAAAACCCTTATCTAATATTCTCCTGGCAAGCTCATCATCTTCCAAACTCTATCAAGTTGTTAGAAAGTTGGTAATAAGAAGGAATAAGGTTAAAATTACAATATATTTGGCACCTCTTACTATAGCAAAACTGCCCAGACTGTTTCTTCACTTAAGTGTTATCAGACAGAAATTGATGCAAAAGAGATTAGGATAGACAACCAAGAAACTTTGGTCAAGGTTTTAATTAGTGCCTTAAAAAGGAAACAGTACTGTCAAAGGACCTTTAGCAGTAACATAGTGGCACAATGGTTAGCACTGTTGCCTCACGGCACTACAGACCTGAGTTCAATTTCAGCCTCAGGCCACTGTCTGTGTGAAGTCTGCACGTTTGGATCCCATCTGCGTGGGTTTTCTCAGGGTGCTCCAGTTTCTCCCAGTCCCAAAGACATACTGGTTAAGTGCATTGGCTATGCTAAATTCTCTCTGCGTACCTGAACAGGCACCAGTGTGTGGTGATGAGAGGATTTTCACAATAACTTCATGGCAGTGTTAACATAAGCTTACTTAGAACATAGAACAATACAGCACAGAACAGGCCCTTCGGCCTTCGATGTTGTGCCGACCAAAATAAAAAGCAATGCCCCTCCAAACTAAACCATTCCCTTCTCTTCCATATACTTATCAATTAACCTCTTAAAAGCCACCAAACTTGGCGCATCTACAACAGCTGCAGGCAGGGCATTCCACTCCCTAATCACTCTTTGAGTAAAGAACCTACCTCTGATATCCGTCCTATAACTCATACACCTTAATTTAAAGCTGTGTCCCCTCGTGCTAGCTTTCTCCATCCTAGGAAAAAGGCTATCACTGTCCACCCTATCTAAACTCTAATCATCTTATATGCTTCAATAAGATCCCCTCTTAGCCGCCTCCTTTCTAACGAAAACAACCTCAAATCCTTAAACCTCTCTTCATAGGACCTGCCCTCCATACCAGGCAACATCCTGGTAAACCTCCTCTGTACCCTCTCCAATGCCTCCACATCTTCTTATAATGTGGGGACCAGAACTGCACACAATACTCCAAGTGCGGCCGCACTAGAGTTTTGTACAGTTGCAACATGATGCTGCGGCTCCTAAATTCAATCACCCTACCAATAAAAGCTAAGACTCCATATGCCTTCTTAACAACTTTATCCACTTGACTGCCTACTTTCAGGGATCTATTGACACATACAACAAGATCCTTCTGTTCCTCAACACTATTAAGAGCCCTACCATTAGCCCTATACTCTGCACATTTATTGTTCCTGCCAAAGTGCATTACCTCACACTTTTCCACATTAAACTCCATTTGCCACCTCTCGGCCCAGCTCTGCAACTTGTCCAAGTCAATCTGTAAACTATAACACCCCTCTTCACTATCTACCACTCCACCAACTTTAGTATCATCTGCAAATTTACTCATCCATCCCTCAATACCCTCATCCAGATCATTTATAAAAATTACAAACAGCAGGGGCCCCAAAACAGACCCCTGAGGCACACCACTCGTCACCGAACTCCACGGTGAATATCTCCCATCAACCACCACCCTCTGTCTTCTATCTGCCAGCCAATTCCTAATCCAATTAGCTAAATCACCCCCTACTCCACACATCTGCATTTTCTGTAGAAGTCTTCCATGGGCCACCTTATCAAACGCCTTACTAAAGTCCATATATACTACATCAACCGCCTTACCCCCATCCACATCTCTGGTCACTTTCTCAAAAAACTCAATGAGGTTAGTAAGGCATGACCTACCCTTCACGAAACCATGCTGACTATCCCAAATCAATTCATTTCTCTCTAAATAACTATAAATCCTATCCCTAATAATTCTCTCCAATACCTTGCCCACAACAGAAGTAAGACTCACTGGCCTATAATTCCCAGGAAGGTCTCTCTTCCCCTTCTTAAACAATGGGACCATATTCGCTATCCTCCAGTCCTCGGAACCACACCCGTAACCAACGAGGACCTGAAGATCAGAGCCAGAGGCTCTGCAATCTCCTCTCTTGCCTCCCAGAGAATCCTAGGGTAAATCCCGTCCGGCCCAGGGGACTTATTCAACTTCAAACCCTCGAGAATTTCTAGCACATCCTCCCTATCTACTACAATACTTCCCAATTTGCAACCCTGTACCTCAGTGTTCTCCACAGCTACATTTCCAGCACTCTGCGTGAATACCGAAGAGAAATATTTATTCAGTGCCTCACCAATCTCTTCAGGCTCCACGCACAACTTCCCACTGCTGTCTATGACTGGCCCTAATCTTGCCCTAACCAATCTTCTATTCTTAACATATCGAAAGAAAGCTTTAGGATTCTCCTTAATCCTATCAGCCAACATCTTCTCGTGACCCCTCTTAGCTCTCCTCAATTCACTTTTTACCTCCTTCCTGGCTAATCTATAGCTATCCATTGCACTGAGCCTTCAAGCCTCATCCTGACATAAGCCTCCTTTTTCTTCTTAACCAGCAAATCAACTTTTTTCGTACACCAAGGCTCTCTTACTCGTCCATTTCCTCCCTGCCTGACAGGGACATACTTATCAAGGACTCGCAGCAGCTGCTCCTTGAATAAGCACCACATTCCAGATGTTCCCAGCCCCTGTAGTTCCCTAGTCCAATCTATGCACCCTAATTCTCTCCTGATGGCCTCATAATTACCCTTCCCCCAGCTATAACTACAGACCCGAGCTTCATGCCTATCCCTGTCCATCACTAAAGTGAACGTAACCGACTTGTGGCACTAATAAATAAATCTTAACAAGCTGTTGCTGTGTATCTTGTACATATGACCCAGCCTCTACCACTCAATGTCCAATAGAATTCCAAAGACTAAACTCAAAGAAATTCCTCCTCATCTCACTCGTAAATAAAAGACTTCATTCAAAAATGATCTCCATCCAACTTCAAGATTCCCCCATTAGGGAAACCATCCTTTCACCATCCCCAGTTCAGCCTCCTTAGGATCTTGGCTGGTTCAATATCATTTCTCATGCTTTTAAACTCTCAGTAAAGGCCCAAACTGCTCAACCTCTCCTTAGAAGGTATTCTCCTTCATCCCACAAATCACCATAGCAAAACCTTGGTCAAGGATATCAGGATTGCTACCTGTGCCACATACTCAAGAGGGTAAGAATAGGATGCTCAGGCAGATGAACACACAGCTGAGGAACTAGTATAGGGGGCAGGGTTTCAGATTTCTAGATCATTGGGACCTCTTCTGGGGCAGGTGGAACCTGTACAAGAGAGAAGTTACATTTGAACTCCAAGGGGACCAATATACTTGCAGGGAGATTTGCTATTATTGGGGAGAGTTTAAACTAGATTTGTAGGGAGATGGGAACTAGAGTACCAGAGCAAATAGTGGAGCAGGGGTGAAAATAAATGATGATAGTGCCTGCAAAAATCACAAATGGAAAGGTTGAGCGTGGTTATAATAATCTTCTGAAATGTGTCTATTTCAATGCCAGGAATATTGTGGGAAAGGCAGATGAGTTGGATTGATACATGGAATTATGACATTATAGCCATTAGTGAAACTTGGCTACAGGAGGGGCAGGACCAGCATCTCAATGTTCCAGACATGATAGGGGCAGAGGGATGAAGGGTGGTGGATGGCATTACTAATCAGGAAAAACGTTGCAGCAGTGCTCAGGCAGGACAGATTAGAGAGCTTGTCTGTTGAGGGCATATGAGTGGAGCTGAGAAACAGGAAAGATATGACCACATTGATGGGGTATTTTAGTCTACCCAATAGTCAGCAAGATTTGAAAGAGCAAATCTGCAGAGAGATAGCAGACAACTGACAGCAACAAAGTTGTGATAAGAGAGGATTTTAATTTTCCCATTGATTAGGACTCCCATACTGTTAAGGTCTAGATGGGGTAGAGTTCTTAAAACATGTTCAGGAAAATTTTCTAAATCAATATATAGAGGTACCAACTAGACAGCATGCATATTAAATCTCTGATTAGGAAATGAGTTAGGACAAGTGACAGAAGTGTGTGTAGGGGAACACTGGTTCCATTGATCATAATGCCATTACTTTCAACTTGATCATAGATAAAGACAGATCTGGTTCTTGGGTTGAGACTCTAAACTGGAAAAAGGCCAAAGTTGAAGAAAGGATCTAAAAAGCATGGATTGGGACAAGCTGCTCTCTGGCAAGGAAAGTGGGAGGCCTCCAAAGGAGAGATTTTGAGAGTGCAGAGTTTTATGTTCCTGTCAGGATTAAAGGCAAAGTGAATAAAAATAAGGAACCTTGGTTCTCAAGGGATATTGCAATTCTCAAGAGAGAGTGATGTATGACATGCATAGGCAACTGGAAACAAATAAGATGCTTGAGTATAAAAAGTGCAAGAAACTATTAAGGAGAAAATCAGGAGGGCTAAAAGATGACATGAGGTTGTTTTGGCAGTCAAGATAAAGGAATGTTGTATCATTGTTTAACCCTGGAAATTATAGGCCATTGAATTTGACAGCAGTGGTAGGGAAGCTGTTGGAGAAGATTCTTAGAGATAGGATGTACATGTACTTAGAGCAATGCGATCCGATTAGGGATATGCAGCATGGCTTTGTTAAGGGGAGGTCATGCCTTACTAATCTGGTAGAATTTTGAGGAGGTGACGAAAACGGTCGAAGGACAAGCCATTAATGTCGTTTATATGGATTTCAATAAGGCATTTGACAAAGTCCCTCATGGGAGGTTAGTTGAAGAGGTCAAGGCTAATGGAATACAAGGACAAATATCTAGATGGATAGGTAACTGGCTTGGTAATAGGAACAGAGTAGTAGTGGAAGGGTGTTTTTCTAGCTGGAGGTCGGTCACTAGTGGTATGCCGCAGGGCTCAGTGTTGGGACCTCTTCTATTTGTAATTTATATAAATGACTTCGAAGAGGAAGTAGATGGTGTGATCAGCAAGTTTGCAGACAACACAAAGATGGCTGGGCTTGCAAATAGTGAGGAGCAGTGTCGGGCAATACAGCAGGATATAGCTAGGCCAATAGATTGGTCAGATATGTAGCAGATGGAATTTAATCCTGATAAATACAAGGTGATGCACTTCAGGAGAAAGAATGCAAGGGAAAGTTATATGATAAAGGGTAGACCTATTAAGAGTATAGAAATGCAGAAGGACCTGGAGGCGCAGGTGCACAAGTCTTTGAAGGTGGCAGAATAGGTGGAGAAGGTTGTGAAGAAAGCTTATGGTATGGTAGCCTTTATAGGAAGGATTATAGAATACAAGATCTGGCCTTTAATGTTGCAGTTGTATAAAATGTTGGTTAGACCTCATTTGGAAAACTGCATCCAATTCTGGTCGCTTTACTACTGGAAGGACATGGAGTCTCTGGACAGAGTGCAGAAGAGGTTTACCTGAATGCTGCCTGGTAATGGAAGGACTGGGTTACAATTTACTGGGTAAATTGGGGCTGTTCTTGTTAGAAAGATAGAGACTGAGAGGAGATCCAATAGAGGTATACAAGATTATGAAGGGTATAGATAGAGTAAACAGTGGTAAGCTTTTTCCTGGGTTGAAATCAAATATCACGAGAGGCCACAGGCTTAGGGTGAGGGGTTGGGGTAGCAAGGTATAATTGGCTCCAATGCAGATTTCCGTAAACATAGACAAAGGTCATGGGTGGAAGTGGGAATGTTAAAATGGCGGCGCAGGCTTGTTGGGTCGAAGCAGTTTCCCGTGCTGTTTTGTTCTTTGATAATCTAAGAGCTTTTACAGATATACTAGAAAAAGTGGGCTGAAAAATGGCACAGAGTTTAATGCAGACAAGTGTGAGGTATTGCACTTTGGAAGGACAAACCAAGGTAGAACATACAAGGTAAATGGTAGGACACTGAAGAGTGTAGAACAGAGGGATCTGAAATGTATCTGGAAATGCAGATACATAATTCCCTAAAACTAACGTCACAGGTAGATAGGGTCGTAGAGAGTGCTTTTGGAACATTGGCCTTTATAAATCAAAGTATTGAGTATAAGAATTGGAATGTTATGATGGGGTTGTAAAAGACATTGCTGAGGCTGAATTTAGAGTATTAAGTGCAGTTTTGGTCACTTAATTACAGGAAGGATATTAAGGTTGAAAGAGTGCAGAGAAGGTTTACAAGGATGTGCCAGAACTTAAGAAATTGAGTTACAGAGAAAGGTTGAATAGAGTAGGACTTTATTCCCTGGAATGTAGAAAAAGGAGGGAGATTTGAAAGAGGTGTATAAAATTATGATAGGTATAGACGGAGTGAATACAAGCAGGCCTTTTCCACTGAGGCTAGGAGAGAAAAAAAAAAAGAGGACATGGATTAAGGGTGAAGGGGGGAAGTTTAAGGGAATATTAGGGGGCTTCTTCAGAGTGGTAAATGCAGGGTCACTTAACATTTAAAAAACTTCAGGTACATGGATGAGAGGGGTGGGGAGGGATATAGTCCAGGTGCAGGTCAGTGGGACTAGGCAAAAAATGGTCTGCACAGCCAAGAAAGGCCAAAAGACCTGTTTCTGTGCTGTAATGTTCTATAGTTCTATCTTCAATCCGTGCACTGGAAGCCTTAAATTGCTGATTTAGCAGCAATCATGCCAGGTTGTCTTCCTGTGTTAAGGCCCAGGTCACTCAATTTTTTGACTGCTTATATTTCTGTTTACTAATTGGGTTTTCCTTATTTCAGCATGAAGAATAAAAGGCGGGGCACAAGACTCTGAACTGACTTCCTTCTGCTTTTGATGACAATGTAGCATTTAGTGCTAAAACTCTTGTGTGAATAAAATCAATTATAATGCAATGCCTTGTCCTGGATTTAATCTTTTACAGCAGCTACCTTTCCATATTCATGTTCTGGCAGTTTCCTGATTTGAGAGAAGGATCAGTACGTTGTGCTAGAGCAGATTAATAATTAATGATAATGGAGCAGTAACATTCTCTCACTCAGGGATTTCTTGATTAGAAGCCACTTTGCTTTGGGGCAAAGGACAATTCTGCTGGGCTGGGGATAAGGAGCAAGTCAAAGAAAAACAACATTACTTTTGATGCAGAATGAGAAATTGGGAAAGGAGTCAAAGTAACAATCACATCCACAACCCCCTCCACCCCAGCTCCTGACGATCAATACCAATCCTCACATCCCCTGACCCTCCCTCCGACTAATATTGACTCTCTCACCCCCCCCCTCTTGCAGCCCTGACCCCCTCACAAACAATAAACAAAACGCACTTGAGGAAAGGAAACCCAAAACAGATGGCCTCCTCTTTTTCTAGCAATGATGTTTAAATGCACATTCAGGAAGTGTAATTAAAAAAATCTGCTCTGTGATCTTTTCCTTCTATTTTGAGTGTAAGAGGTCATAGATAGGTCCAAGGTGTCAGACAGGTCCATTTACTGGAAGAGGTAAAAGGGTAAGATGAACAGAAAGCTCCTGTGGGCTGGAGGTGAAGAGCGAGCTCAATGCTGTGCCAAACTTAAAATTCATTCAAGATGTGATTGCTTTAGAAAGAAGCTTTGCAGAAAAGATGCAGAGAAAGTGAAGAAAGACTCAAAAGACATTTGGCACTTAGTTTGTGATCTTTCACATCTGAAAGGAAGATTAAAAAGCTTTTTGTTAAAGTGGTGTGAAGGATGAGTTGAAACTATCAACCAAAAAAAATTTGAGATAGTGAGTCAGAGGTCAAGAGTATGCATGTGATGGCACATGGCATTGATAGCAAATCTATGACAACAGTAGTTTCAGATTGTCAGAGACATGTCATTGCGGTTGAATCCAAAAAGTAGTGGACTTTGAGCTGGAATCCATGCGAAAGCACATGGGAGCCTTAAAAAGTTGCTGAGGAAGGAGATGTAGTTGTAAAAGTGAGTTCTTTTGTAGATAACTGATCAAACAGGCCCTAAACAGCTGAAGCAGTTAAGTATCTTGTTCAGGAGGTCATTCTTTAGCTGAACAGAAGTTGGAGGGTAGTCAAAACCAAAATTGAACCAGGGAGTTTGAGTAGAGTAGTAACGGGACAGGTGGCCCAGCAGCTTTTCTCCTTCCTACCATGACATTGATCTCCTAGCACATCCAATATAATTGATACTAGCTTCTGTCAGATAACTGAGTTTGTCAGCATCAGGGAAACCTTCCAAATTCTGCAAATTTCAACTTTGGAAAAACTATTAAGTTATGATTGGACAGCAATAATGAACATCCTCATCAATTACAGTCATTTCAAGTGGAAGACTACTAGAGAATGACTATCTGGAGGTGGAGGGTGTACCAAATACCACAATGAAAAGGTAATCAGAAGCAGTTTTATTGTCATGTACAATAAGGTTAAATAACAATGATAAAAACAATATATATATATTTTAACTGGGGAGCAAAAACATTTTATGGGAGCAGGCAGCAACTAAACAATGAGTATATGGCAGCTTTAGGGCAATGCCACCCATTGTGGCAAGAATGTGAAATGTCAAAGGGCTGTTTGGCTTTGTAGGATCCATTTCCTAAAATTTCACAAACATATTCACAAATAGTCAAACTTTAATTTCAAGGTGTCAGGTTGGAAAATGATTTTCTTAAATTTTACTTAAAACTTCTGACCCTCCACCTCCATGTGATGTAACAGGGAACTCTTGACTGTACAGTGCCCTTACTATAATTTACAAAGACCAAATTTAAACAAAATGGAATATCAAAGGCAATGTTGCAAATCTTTTCTGCCAAAGTTATTGAAAGTTAAACCGTCACATTTCAAATCTGTGCATTGTGTTATTTAGTTGAAGGGTAATCCGAACATAAATGGTTAAGGAATGATTTGATTAAGGTTTTTTTTTAGAATTTTTAAACAGGAAAAGAAATATTTTTCACAAACTGGGTGATTTGCAAATGGGATTATAAAATCAGAGTCTGGTCATTCAGGAGAGAAGGTAAAAAACATTTCATGTGAAAGGGTAGCAGAAATATGGAACACGTCCACACTAGATACCAGCTCAATTACTTTTCAATCTGAGGTGGATAGATTTTTGCCGAAGAAAGGTGTGAAAAGAAATGGAACCAAAGCACACGAGCGAGTTCAAATATAGATCAGCGATGAATGGTGGCATATACAAAACTAAACAAATTTCCTGTTCCTATATTTCTAAAGTAGGATTTTGTGGGCAAATAAAGATAAGAACCTATGAAATGTATCACAATAAGGTGGCTGCAGAAATTCCAACAATTTGAGATGGAAGGGCTTGTCAAATCCCTATTGCCACCTAAAATCATCATCCTGACGGGCAGAAAACATTAAACATTATTGCAGTGATCAATTTTAAGCAGAGGAAATTTGTGAATTTTGTCACTAACTAGATTGTCAAACAGTGCCAAAGGCTAGCTTTAGATCCAACAAAATTCTGTTGGAAATTACAAACACCAGCATATTGCATGGTCAATCCTGCAGCTATTTCTTCAGTGAAGCAACAACTTGGTAGGCTCTCCTGGTATCTGATGAGCTTTACAGACCATAATAACCTGGGAGAACCAACATTCGCATTCCTTGGTTAGCTTTTGCCGGGAACATTAGAATTCTTTTAGAAATGCCTCACTGGAGAGCAGCCAATTGATGCCACTGTACAATCACAAGCACTGAACATGACAGCTTTGATCACTGAACATGATCTTTTTGATTGATACTCAGTGAATCTCCACTCAGAATTGAAGTAAAATCTCAAATATCATCTGGAATTTAACCACCTGCTGCATTATTTTTCAGGAAGGGTCTGGATCCTAAACTCAAATGAATAAAGACTGCAAGGTGTTCCCTGAGCCTCACATCACTTTTATAGATCTTGTATAAAACCTGCCCTATCGATCTCTCAAACAAAATCCAGCCTGCTCTGTTCCAATTACTGTACAGATAAGAAGTTGAACCACCAAGCAAACCTTGTCAGTAGTTCCCCATCACCACAGGATCCCTCTGTTGTTAAAATCCTGCAACAGCTGGGATCTGTCTCATGTCCATTAAGGGCAATGCAGAACACTGTGCTAATTTTCATTCATGTGTCCCATTGGTTTTGGGCCAGTACTTGGTCAAGACTTAGAAAATGCCCACGTTTGGAGTGAGCTGGACTAGCAATACATATCAAATCATCTAGAGAAATCTTTTATATCCAGTATGACCGACTTGGTAAATGGAGCAATAATTCTGCATCATCTAATCTAATTGCATTGCCTGATAGATAAGATAGATCACTATGCTCTTAACTCAGACACACTGATAACTGCTGCCATCTTCTGGCCTCTCAATGTGCTTCACAATGTCATCACAATGTCATCACTGTTTCCACTGATGTACAGGAATTGAGCACAGCATTAGCCTGTTGTATTCTTTTTGCAGCCAAATGACAGAAATAGTAGTGTTAGTCTAAAGTTCCAAAATATTGGCAAAGCTCTTTGATTCATTCATTATTATTGATGGAGCATGATAACATTCATACGCTGAGCAGACATATGGCTGCCAACTTAGATCCCCAATAGTCCTTGGTTTTTCAAGGAACTGCAAATGCAAACTGTACAGGTAATATTACACACAGCAGTCCAAGCCACTGTGGATGCTGAGAAGTCAGAATTTAAGAAAGATGATTGCTAGCTTTTAAAGATATGAATGTCGAGATATAGAACAAAAGTGAGTAAAATGGAATTGATACAGATCACTCATGATTTTAAGAGAATGATGGAATACGAACAAGGGGCTGAATGGCCAACTCCTTTGTCCACTTTGTCCTAAATGGAAATTCCATCCTCAAAGAAATGAACTGCATGCAAATGCATAAAACAGATTGCAATCTGAAAATTTTAGGTTCAACTGGAACTCAATGGACTGAACGAATGGGAACTTAGAAAAAAAATCACACCTCAAAATTATGGCAGAGAATGTAAAAGTCTTTTCAGTGAGACATGTTTTAGAGTTTCATCAGACAAACACACTAATGAGAACTCAATATAGAGCAATTATTGGGTCATCCATAATCAAGATAGTCTGATCACTTAACAGATGTAACAATGAGCTTCAATAGGTCAGGAAGGAGGTATATGGGGCTGCAGGCATGAATCTGCTTTCGATATTGATATCCAGACGCCACAAACTCAAAACTCTTGCTACAATGAAGCAGAATCTGAATTGAGCATTTAGTTATTACCAAACAACAATGACCCAACTGCTCTATAACCAACAGCCATTAATTGGTCCAAGACTCTGAAGTTTGAACTCTGGGGTAAAATTGAGGATTGGTCAGCATTAAGCCCATGTAGATTGTCAAGCTGAGGGGCTGAAATGAGATATAACCATTGCAGAATATATCCAGATAAGAGGTTATAAAAATACCCTTGGGAGCTGTCACAGTGCAGACAGTAAGCAGCTGAGCAATACACACCAGATCCAATTCCTTTCCAAGTTACAGATTTCTGCTCACAAGGCACCAACTGAGTTAGGAACAGAAAGTCTGCAAGGTTCATTGTGTAAGTGCACTTGTGTGGAGGTTGTGACACTCACCTGTTTCAGAGACAGATGCAATTAAGATTCACACAATAGTGATCACTCAGATGAGGCACTGGAGGTGGTGAGGAACTACAGGACGAAGAATGCAAGCAGTGATGAAAATTGTCACAGGGCAGGAGAGAAACACGTCCATAACTAGACGTCGATATCCAAGATTTAACACCTTTACCCACAAACTCTTGGCATTAGCCAGATTGTTACAGTAAGATATTAAGAAAACACCAGATGTACGAGGGGCAGAAAGCATATTCTCAGCCTGGTCACTTCAGGGAGGGTGCTGATGTTAAAGATGTCCAAGAGAAAAATGTCACTCTACTGTGACAGTGCTTTATATAACGTTCTTGACTATCTCTCCTCTGCGCTCTCCAAACTCTCAGAAGAAATGCCAATTATGGTCAATGAAGAAACTCAATCAGAAATAACTCCAATAAATATTTTCTCACCTTCACAAACTTGTAACAAGTTGACAAACATCTCACCAGCTCAGACTCAAATAATGTGCACACTAATTTGGTAAATGTTCAGATAGGAACATGGAGTACTGGTTTGGGATTCCAAAACTCTAAAAATATTAAAATGTGAAGTGCAGCTGCAAAATGGAAGAGTGGCTACAAGCCATGTCACACAGGAAAACTATTCTTACTGATGTACTGCACCTGGCTCAACACTTGGAATTATTTTGCAGCCTTGGCCAAGAACGAGATGACACTACCTGGAGATTGAGATTCAGTCTCAGTATTAGATTTACTTGATGCACTGCAAGGTAAAAACTACAGGGAGAATCATGCTTCATCCAATACATTAACATTTTGCACCCACCTCATGCGAATAATGGTCTTTATTCATCAACTCAAACACCTCCATCACCATTGATAGACCTGCAATCAACAGTATTTTCTCCTTATGTTCATTGATCATAAAACTCTCCTCAAACGTTTGGAAAGGTGAAATCTGTATTGGACATTGCATAAACATCTCATGCCTTATACACTGATTGAAATAGTGTTATGATTTTGTCATTTGTGTTCATACTTTTTTTAAACTTCCATCATTTCTCCACAAAATTATAAACTGCACTAAGTCAGGCACATTAAATCATTATTTTACATTTATATACAGCTCAGTCACCTAGTCAAGTATAATGCTTTTACACAGTATGTGTGCCTCAGTCTTCAGAAACAAACTCTCCTCATGGCTCAGGTTTTATTCTGAGCTTTACAGGCCAGGAAGATTCCCTTGCCAACTAGCAGTTGATCATAACCAGCTTGGCTTCAGAACACAACAGGTAGAGAAAAAGGTTAACCCGCAATGTGTACAGCTGATCAGGAACACAACTTGGCTACTTTTCAAGTACCTTGCCTATAGTCTGCAAAAACTCACTGCAAAATATCAAGCTTGGATGAAGTGCTTAGGGATGACCAGCACCCACAGAACTGCATCTAGTAAGCTGGCACCATCTTCAGGAAGGATATAGGCAAGAGAGAAAACTAAAGTTAAAGATGGAGAAAAAAAAGCTCAATGAAAAACCATAGATTAGATCCTGTTACAAAATGGAAGCTTTCCAGACTTGCACTACAAAAACCCAAAGGAATATTTAGAAGATTGTACAAACCAAATTTTGGGAGTATTTAGCACAGAGTATATATTATAAATTATGAGTATTTAATGAGCTGGACATATTAGGCAAGTTTGATCCTTGAAAGCAAATTCCCAAGAGAAACACCTAACTTCAACCTGATGACAGCAAAAGTTTCAAAGTGTTCAAAATAAAACAATGCTGCAAATGAAATAAAACCTTTAAACTCTCAATATACACTGACATTGTGATTCCACTAAAGGTTGCTTTGTTAGCCACTGGCATCTTCACATAACCATGAATTGTCGATGAAAAGATACCAAATGACACTTGGAAGTAAATAATTAAAACACCGAATTAGAATTGGACATTTAAAAAAATGATTTTAAAAGTGCTCCACAGTATCATTGACCAAAGGCAGTGCTGGCTCACAGGCAGCTGTTCCTTTTGCACCCAGAAATGAATACATTTCTTCCGTCCCCAGTAACTCAGGTTCAGGCAACCCAAAAGGATGTTAATAAAGACAAAAGGCATGGTTATAATAAAATCAGCTGCTCCAATCAATCAGCTCTTCCAATCTCCAGTCCAGGTGCAAACAAATATCAGACAATAAGGCTTGAATATCCATGGTCTTGGGCTTACTCTGAAGCTATATGGAACATTAGTCTATTTAGCTCACAAGCTGCACATCAGTCTTCACTGAAGTCTTTATCAATGTTCATGTATACTTCATCAATGTAGCTAATGATTGCACAAGGAGCAGTTTGGTCAGGACATAGGAGCAGTGACACTGTCTCTTTCCAGTAACTGAAGCTAATGCAGGAGCTCTGTGGAAGAAGAGAATCAGGTTTAAAATCAAATTTGTAATAAGGTGGTCATTAAGTTTCTTTCTGCAGTCCCAAAGGAAGCAAGCAAAGTGGGGTATAGTTCCCAGGTTCGTACCTCATCCAACTGACCACTTATCTCATACACAAGGTGTTTTCTAACATAGAACACTCCAGCACAAACAGGCCCTTCAGCCCACAAGTTGCACTGATCATATCCATACCTACTAGGCCATAGAACTCTGTAACTCCCAATCCCATTTAATCCCATGTACTCATCCAGAAGTCTTTTAAAAGACCCCAGCGAGATCACCCCCACCATCACCAGGGTTGGTTGTAATGAAGTCAATTAGAGGCAATCAATAAAGACGTTTGAAATTATAACACAATGAGACAACATGACTGGGTAACTAATGTACTGAGTGGACAAGGGATCAAGAACAATTAGATACAAGGTTAACAGAGATTCAAGAATGCTTTTTAAAAAAAGTGTTAAAAGTCAAGAATGTGATCAAAGCAGAGACCATAGCAACAATTTGTTAAATTGCTGAATTTGAAAGAGAATTTGGGAAGAGAACACATAGGATTAGGATACTGCTCATGATGGAGTAATACCAACATGGACCTGGTTGGGATAAACAGCCCATCTACAGATAGAAATCCTTTATAACACCTTTGGGATGCCACGGTAGCACAGTAGTTAGCACTGCCACTTCACAGCTCCAGAGTCCTGTGTTCGATTCCTGGCTTGGGTCACTGTCTGTGCAGAGTTTGCACATTCTCCTCGTGTCTGGGTTTCATCCAGGTACTCCAGTTTCCTCCCACAGTCCAAAGACATGCGGGTTAGGTTGATTGGCTGTGCTAAGAAATTGCCCCTTAGTGTCTAAGGACATGTAGGTTAGAGAGATTAGTGGGTATAGTGTGTGGGGATATTGGGGTAGGGCCTGGGTGGGATTGTGTTTGGTGCAGATTTGATGGGCCAAAGGGCCTCTTTCTGCACTGTAGGGTTCTATGATTTAAACCCAGATAGCAAAAATCACCCAGTTATTCATAGACCACAAAAGGTGAGGCCTGGTTACATCGTGTTTCAGCACAGATACACACAGGCACTCTCCAGACCTGCTGAGAAGCTCATTATCCCATTCTAGCAAAGTTTAGTGTTCTCAGAATCCCTACAGAGCAGAAGAGGCCATTCGAATCAACAAGTCTTCTGAGACCTTAAGCACGTCCCCCTCCCTTATTTAGTGGGAAATGTGGAGCTCAGCACAAGTGAACTTTAAACTTTCCTTGACACAAAGGGTTGACTATCAAATTCACCACTGAGTAACTCTATCCATCATTCCCCATTCCAAAATTAACATTCAAGGTAAAGAGTTCACAGGATAGCCATTAGTTTGTATTCTAAATTAATTTCACCTAGTTTATTAGAGCAAATTCAATGTATATTTAAAATAATTGCAAAGCCTCAAGATTCATGCCTCAGCAATGCACACTCACATTCTCCAGGCATGTGCTATCCTTATCTTTGTTGAGGTAATGCTCTTGCCAGAAGCGCAGCAGGCTGTGGAAATTGTTGAGAAGGAAGCCAGGGTATTTCTCACAGAGCTCCTTCTCTTGCAGGGCATTCAGGTAGAATGGCAGTTTGCCCTTGCGTCTTGCCAGCATCAAGATGACCAGGCTCGTATTCAGACAGCTAACATTTTCCTTTAACAGGACAAACACAATGTCAGTAAGGTGCATTAGTAGTCAACCTCTTTCTTCCTGACTCACCGTGTTAAATACAAGGCATTTAATAGTGTAAACAGAACAGATTTGGCTGATACCCAGTACGAGTGATTGGTCCAAACAAAAAACCTGTTCAAAATATCATGTAATTAATATATAAAATTGAGGGGCCTCAATGAAATGGATTAGAGTGGGCTGCAGCAGCATTAGCAGTGGTCAATGGATGGGAGCATAGATTTAAAATGATTGGTAGAAAGATTAAAGTGGAAATGAGGAAACGTTTTTCTGGAAAGGGGTGTAGGGGTCTGCAACTCAATGCCCAAAGGGTTGTAAAAATGGGAAGTCTCAACCCACATATTGAGTCTCTATGGGTGGAGTTGAGGAATAGGAAGGGAGTGGTTACTCTGTTGGGTGTTTACTACAGACCGCCCAACAGCCCGCGGAAGAAGGGATATGCAGGGTCATTTTAGATAAGTGTAGGAAAAATAGGGTGGTAGTAGTGGGAGACTTCAATTTTCCTGGAGTAGATTGGAGTGTGCCCAGGGCTGTAGGAGTGGATGGGGAGGAATTTGTACAGTGTGTTTTGGAAGGGTCCTTGGAGCAGTACGTGGATGGCCTGACTAGAGATGGGGCTATACTGGATTTGGTTCTGGGGAATGAGCCAGGCCAGGTGGTTGACGTCGAGGTAGGAGAGCAGGTGTCAAATAGTGATCACAACTCTGTCTGCTTTAGGATATTAATGGAAAAGGACGAGACTGGCCCAAAAGGGAGGGTATTTAACTGGGGGAGGGCTAGATACGGCCAGATTAGGCAAGATCTTAAAGATACCGACTGGGATAAGCTTTTTGAGGGCAGGTCGACGAGGTACATGTGGGAGTCTTTCAAGGAAAACTAAACTCTCTGCAGGAAAGATACGTGCCGGCAAGGAGGAAGGATGGGAAAGGTAGGATTAGAGAACCTTGGCTTACCAGGGAGATTGAGGACTTGATCAAGAAAAAGCGAGAGGCTTACATTAGATCTAGGCAACTAGGGACTGATACAGCGTTGGAAGCTTATAGAGATTGTAGACGGGATCTTAAAAGGTGTATTAGAAAGGCAAAAAGGGGCCACGAGGTGGCTCTGGCAGGTAGGATAAAGGAAAATCCAAAGGCATTTTACACCTATGTAAGGAGCAAAAGGATGGTTAGAGGCAAGATTGGACCTCTTAGGGACAGAGGAGGGGATCTATGCTTAGAGCCTGAGGGAATGGGGGAGATCCTGAATGAATACTTTGCGTCGGTATTCACGCAGGAGACTGGACAGATGTCTGTGCCTGATGTTGACAAAGTTGAGGATCGGTTGAGGGAAATAAGGATTACGAGGAAAGAGGTGTTGGGGCTGTTAGGCAGCTTAAAGACATATAAAGCTCCGGGGCCTGATGGCATTTACCCCAGGCTGCTAAGGGAGTTGAGGGAAGACTTGGCTGGGCCTCTGACGCAAATCTTTGTCTCTTCCTTGGACACAGGTGAGGTCCCAGAGGACTGGAGGATAGCAAACGTAGTACCGTTGTTTAAAAAAGGTCAGAGGGATCACCCAGGGAACTATAGGCCGGTGAGCTTGACTTCAGTTATAGGTAAGCTAATGGAGAGGATCCTTAGGGACAGGATGTATGAGCATCTGGAGCGCTGCGATCTGATCAGGGATACGCAGCATGGCTTCGTCAAGGGGAAGTCTTGTCTTACGAATCTAGTGGAATTTTTTGAAGAAGTGACAAAAACAGTTGATGAAGGACAGGCTGTTGATGTCGTCTACATGGATTTCAGTAAGGCGTTTGACAAGGTTCCTCATGGTAGACTGATAGAGAAGGTGAAGGCGCATGGGATACAGGGTCGGGTATGTAGATGGGTCGAGAACTGGCTCGGGAGGAGGAGACAGAGGGTAGTAGTGGAAGGCTCTTTTTCCGGCTGGAAGCCTGTCACTAGTGGAGTGCCACAAGGCTCAGTACTAGGTCCTCTTCTATTTGTGGTCTACATAAACGACTTGGAAGTTGGGGTAGGTGGTGAGATCAGCAAATTTGCTGATGACACCAAGATGCTTGGATTGGCAGGTACAGAAGAGCAGTGTCAGGCAATACAACAGGACATAGACAGGTTGGTAGACTGGGCAGATAGATGGCAAATGGAATTTAATCCGGAAAAATGCGAGGTGATGCATTTTGGCCGGAAAAATGTAGAAGAGAATTATAGGATAAAAGGTAAAACTATACGGAGCATAGAGACGCAGAGAGACTTGGGGGTGCAGGTTCACAAGTCTCTGAAGGTGTCCTCACAGGTGGAGAAGGTGATAAAGAAGGCGTATAGTATGTTAGCTTTCATAGAAAAGGGTATAGAATACAAGAGTAGGAGTTTGATGTTGCAGTTGTATAGAACTTTGGTTAGGCCTCACTTGGAATACTGCGTCCAGTTCTGGTCGCCGTACTATCGGAAGGATGTGGAGTCCTTGGAGAGAGTGCAGAGGAGGTTTACCAGGATGCTGCCTGGTATGGAAGGACTGTCTTATGAGGAACGATTAGATAGACTGGGGTTGTTTTCCCTTGAAAGACGTCGGCTTAGAGGGGATCTCATAGAGGTGTATAAGATTATAAGGGGTATAGATAGAGTAAATGGAGGTAAACTTTTTCCACCTTTAGAAATGGATAGGACGAGGGGTCATGGCCATAGGGTGAGGGGGGCTATGTATAGGACGAATATTAGAGGGCAGTTTTTCACACAAAGGGTAGTGGGGGTGTGGAATGCACTGCCGAGTAAGGTGGTGGGAGCAGGCACGCTGGGGCTGTTTAAGGGTCTCTTGGACAGCCACATGAGCGGTATGCAGATAGAGGGATATATTAGGACTGTTTAACTATGGCTTTTTTCCACAGGTAATTCGGTCCATAATTTGAGCATGCATTCGGCAGGTGGTGCGGGTACAGCTCTTGGATGTTGATTCATGGGTTGCCTGGTACCTCATGTCGTAAGTGAGTGCTTTATGTGGACCATCTGAAGGGCACCATGACAGCTCAGAGACTATCGATGTGGCTGTGCAGACACTTGGAATTGGGCCGGTGTCTGCGGGAGTTTGCGCGTTCTCCCCGTGGTTGCGTGGGTTTTCTCCGGGCACTCCGGTTTCCTCCCACAACCCAAAAATTCGCTCTTAGGCTGATTGGGAAACAAATTGTCCCTATGGTGAAAATTTTCCATATTAGAAATAATATATATATTATATAGGAAAATTAAAATAGGATAATGTATTTGCTACTATATAGTATGACGGCGGCGCGGGCTCGTTGGGCCGAAGGGCCTGTTTCCCGTGCTGTGTTGCTTAAAAAAAAAATATCCGAGTGTGTACTTAACCTTCTAGGCTACAGGCCAGATGCTGCAAAGTGGCATTAGGCTGAGTGGCTCATTTTCTGGCCATGATGGGCCAAGTCATTCCTTTCTGTAAACTTTAGGAACACAGGAACAGGAGGCCATTCAACCCAACGAGACTGCATCAATATTCAATTAGATCATGGCTGATCGACTTCAACACCTCTTTCCTGCGCTATTCCTATATTTCTTTGAATCCAGAGATCTATTGAGTTCTGTCCAAAAAATGCTCAATGATTCCAAGATCCTCTGGATAGGGAGTCTCAAATATCCATCACTTCCTTTCATCAATATGATCATATTTTTGCCTACATTGAAAGGATGTCATAGATAAGACCTCATGCAATAATTATGAATCAAGTATGCCATAAAAAACTAGCTATACCTCATTCAACTAGGTTCAACTTCTCCAAAAGGTTTCTACAGTAACACTAACGCCACACAATGGAAGATTTTGTCAATTCACTGATTGCTTCTGGAACTTCAACACAGCATTCTGGGGAAGCTCAGTAATACAATGTGTGTGCCATTTCACACAGCTGAATGCTGATAGAATTTATTTGGAGTTTAGCTTTTTACCTCCTTCAGGATTACCCTCACTGCTGGATCCAACTTGCTCATTGATTTTTAAAAAATTCTTACAGGATGTGCGCACTGGACAAACGAGGATTTACTGCCCATCCCCAATTGCCCAAAAATGGTGGTGAGCTGCCTTTTTGAATTGCCCAGCACTCCATGTGGTATAAACATATGCAGTGCTATTGGGAGAGAATTCCAGGATTTACACCAGCAACGGTGAAGGAACAGAGCATCATTTTCAAGTCAGGATGGTTGGTAGCTTGGAAGGGAATTTGCAGGTGGTGGTTTTCCCAACCATTTGTTTCCCTTGTCCTTCTAAATGGTTGAGGTCACGGGTTTAGAGGGTGCTGTCATTGGGTTCTTGGTGAATTCCTACAATGCATCTTGCAGATGGTACACAGCTGCCACCATTGGTCGGTGATGGATGTGGAAGGTGTGAATGGAATGTTAGTCAAATGGGGCTGCTTTGTTCAGGATGGTGTCAAACTTCGTGAGTGCTGTTGGAGTTGCAAGCGGATAAAATTCCATCATACTCATGACTTGTCCTTGTAGATGGTGGACAGGCTTTGGGGAATTAGGGAATAAGTTTCTTGGCATGATTCCTGTCTGACCTGCTCCTGTAGCCACCTTATTATTTGCCTGGTCCAATTCAGTTTCTGGTCAATGGTCACCCCAAACTGTTGATATTAAGGTATACTGAGGGGAGGCATGAAGTGGTTGGATTGTCCCTTGTTGGAGATGGTCATTGCCTGCACTCATGTGGTACAAATATTATTTGCAATTTATCAGCCCAAGCTTTGCTGTCTCTGGACATGGACTGCTTCACTATCCAATCAACTGTGATTGGCGCTGAACATTGCAGTGACCATCCCCACTTTGATTATGATGGAGGAAAGGCTTTTGATGAGGCAGCTGAAGATTGCTGGACCTCAAGACTACTCTGAAAAATTCCTGCAGTGACAACCTGGGACAAAGATGATTGACCTTCAACCATCTTGCTTTGTATTAAACGCAACTCCATAACAAGTTATTGCTGAGCAGGTGCTGCTTGACAGCACTGTTGATGACCCCTTCCATCACTTTACCGACAACTGACAGTAGATTGATGGGCAGTAATTGGCTAGATTGGATTTATCCTGTTTGTGCGCCTGGGTATGTCATGTAATTTTCCACATTGCTGGTTGATGCCAGTGTTACATAGAAAGTAGAAGCAGGAGAAGGTCATTTGGCCCTTCAAGCCTGATTTGCCCATACATTTTAATAAATCCTATATCTTGTCTGCTCCCCCCTTCCCCAATATCCCTTTAGCCCCAAGAGCTATGTCGTCTTGAAATCAGACAACGTTTTGGCTTCAACTACTTTATGGGAGTGAATTTCACACATTCACCATTCTCTGGGTGAAGAAATTTCTCCTCACTTCTGTTCTAACGTGTTTTCTCTTTACCCTCAAACTATGATCCCTGGTTCTGAATGCCTCACCATTTCTGAATCTGCCCGTTTTAACCTTGTTAGAATTTTATAAGCTTAGAAGAGTAAGGGGATCACCTAAATTCCAGTGAATATAATCCTAACTGAATTTCTCATATACAAACCTGCCATCCTAGGAGTCAGCCCGATAAACCTTCACTGTACTCTTTTTATAGCAAGGACATCCTTCCTCAGATAAGGAGTCCAAAACTGCACACAATACTCCAGGCCTTATTTGCACCCTATACAATTTCAGCAAAACATTCCTATTCCTATACTCAAATCCTCTTGCTATGAAGACCAACATAGCATTGCCTTCTTTACTGCCTGCTGTACCTACGTGCTTTGTGACTGATGCACAAGGATATCTCTGCATCCTCCTCACAGCTCACCCTCCCACCCAACTTTGTATCATCTGCAAATTTGGAGATGATTTAGTTCCCTTTATCAAAATTTATATATAATGTGAATAACTGAGGTCCTCGCACAGATTCTACAGATCAGAAAAAGACCCTTTAAGCCAACTCTTTGCTTCCTATCTGCTAATCAGTTTTCTACCCATGTCAAGACACGACCTGCAATCCCATGCGCTTTAGCTTTACATGGTAGTCTGCAACGTGAAACCTTGTCAAAAGCTTCCTGAAAGTCTAAGTAAACCATATCCACTGGTTCTCCTTGATCAGCTCTAATTATATCCTTAGAATTCCAAATGATTCATCAAGCATAACTTCCCCTTTGTAAACTCATACTGACTGATTACAAAATTGCCTTCCAAATGCTGAGTTATGAAATCCTGAGTTATAAAATCTTGGACAAAAGATTCTAACCAGTATCAATATTACGCTCACTGATCTATAGTTGCAGCTGTACTGGAAGAGTTTGGCTGAGGGTGCCAGTTCTGGAGCTTTAGTACTATTGCTGGAATCTTGTTGGTGCCCATATCCTTTAAGTATTCAGTGCTTTCAGCTATTTCTCATTATCACATGGATCCAAAATGGACTTAGTTTTGTAGGAGATAGAGTGACTGGAAGCCAGTGTTCAGTGGTGTTCTACAAGGATCTGCGCTGGGTCTCCTATTGTTCGTTATTTATATAAATTATATAGATGAGTATGTGGCAGGGGTGTAAGGATTAGAATTAGTAAATTTGCAGAGATAACAGTTTGGGCAGGTGGTTAACAGTGAGGCAGTGTGTCTTGGATATAGGAAGACAAACAGGATGGTCACATAGGCAGATGGAATTTAACCCTCAGAAGACTGAGGTATAACACTTTAGAAGTAATAAAGTGGAAGGACATTAGGAAGTTGAGGATCAAAGGTACCTTGGCGTGTTTGTCCACAGATTACTGAAAGCAGAAGGGCATGTTAAATGGAGTCGTGAAAAATGCATATGGGCCATTTTTAATCATACATTACAAAAGTGAAGAAGTCATGTTGGACTTGTACAGAATTTTGGGGTAATGTGCAGTTCTGTTTGCTATATTAAAGCAAGGATGCGAATGCACTCGAGGGGATGCAGAGGAGATCCACCAGGATTTTGTCTGGGATAGAACATTTAAGTTAAGCAGTTGAATAAACTTGGGTTGTTTTCGTTTGAGCAGAGAAGACTGAGGGGCGATTGAGGTGTTCAAGTTTATGAGGCATGGACAAGGTGGATCAGAAGCAGTTATTGCTCTTAGCTGAATGGTCACTCTCAAAAGGGACACAAGTTCAAAGTAAGGGAGAGGAGATTTTTGGCAGGGATTTTGGGAGGGGGGGGTGGAGTTTTATCCAGATGGTGCTGGTCTGAAATGCTTTGTCTGGGAGGGTGGTAGAGGCAGTTCTTCACATTCTTTAAGTGCCTGGATGAACATGTGGACATGTTATACATTCAAGGTTATTGACCAAGTGCTGGTTTAAAGGAAATAGGGATTAAGTAGGTAGGTTAGGTAGTTTGCATGTGTTGATGCGGACTCAATGGGCTGAGCAGCCTCTTATGCACTATGATTGTGTAATTCTGTGAATCGAATTGACTGAAGACTGATCTGCAATACTGGGGATTTCCAGAGGATCAACCAGTCAACACTTATGGCTGAAGATGATTGATAGTAATGTTTTTAGGTTCTACTTAGATATTTCACCAAAACAAACTGGACAAATTTAGTGTATTTAATCAATGTTCATTATGTTATTCAATTTGTGATGCAATTTTTGGTTTTCCACATTATTCTACAGATGTGCAGACTCCCAAACTTGCTGACAGGTTCACAGGAGAAATGTTGGCAAATGCTGATAGTTTTGCCATCACAACCACTGCAAAATCTGGCCACCGTGTTTCAATCAGTGCTGTGTTTTAAGACAGCAACCTCCATTTCAGCTGTAACACTACAAATGAGATCAGCAGGCACTTAAGGAGCGGTATACAATAGAGATTTTTGCCTTTCACACCAACAATTTCACTTTCTTGGACGATGATGTTGTTCAAACTGAATTACGTCACCAGGTAATGCTGAGTCATAATTTACAATGGAATTTCAGGCTTTCCGTAATTCAGTGGAACCCAATCCAGCACTGGCAATCCTCCTCCCAATGCTGATAAAAATCTGTGCACATATCCATTACCATAGATGGAAGTAGCCCATCACATTTTCAGTATATGTTCAATGTTCAAAACAGGCCCAATTCCCATGGAGCTGCTCGTGCTAAACCAGAGAATGTAGTGTTTACAAGACAGGAACATTATACCATAAAAACAGAATGTAGACACATCTCCTTAACATTAGGTATAATTGTTTTTGGATTCTTGAGCTGATAGCAGCTAGGTTAGAGTCAGGGTCTAGGGCAAGAAGTAGAGATTAAACTCCACATTAGAACCCTGGCTTACTTCAATAACAGGAATAAAGAATTTGGAACTGAGATATCAATATATATTAAACGTAAAAGCTGGAACAAACATTAAGTTTAGACAAAATGTAAACATTTCATAAAAGAATTTGACTTACTTGTGTAAGTGTCTGTACTTGAATAATATTAATTAGCCGGAAAAGAAATGAGAGTCGATTTTCCACACGGGAAATGTAGGACAGTAGACAGCACTGGGAAATCACTTCTGCAACTAAGTAGAATGCACAGTGGTCAAAACGACAGAGATAGCTACCCTTCCTCAGAGGTCTGTGCAGAAATTATAAACCGCAAGATTTGTGAAATCATGTACAAAAACATACACAACTGAAGAGTTTTACCAGCTCAGTGCAATCAGCTAAATGGCAGATCACATCACAGGCTATTGAAATTAGAGTCAGCCAAAGGTCCAGGAACTACCCCAACTTAACATTTTAGTCACGTGCAGCCAACCTGCTATCACATGCACTGGAGCCAACTCTGGGACAGCTAAAGCTAGCTAAACTGGGGGAATCAATGTAACCAAGTCACCAGAAGGAGAGCGGTGGATTATTTCAGTTAGGAAGTCAAGATCCCCATTAAAAGCTTCTGTCAATGTCTCCTATAAAAACATGTCAAGGATCACCAATAACAGGATGGATCAGGATGGGATGGTTGGATTCAGTTACTTGTCAACGCATTGCTGTAATATAGCATGAATGCTGCCTGACACTTGTCAGCCTAAACCTGGATGTTATCTCTCTCATGTGGTAGAAGACAATGTCTCACAAGAGTTCTGAATAGAGTTGAATGTGATAGAATCATCATTCTTAATCTTATGGAGGGAAGGTCATTGAAGAAGCAGCTAAAGATGGTAGTAGAACATTCCCTTGAGGAGCTCCTGCACTGACGTCTTGGGACTACAACAAATGGTCTCCAATAACCATTTTCTTGCTGACTCCAGGTACAGGAGAGTTTGTTGCTTGATTCCATTCACCGATTTCTTGGACTCTGATATTTAAGGGCATTTACTCTCACTTTTGAGATTTATTCTGCATGTCATGTTTTTCCTGATCACTTGGCTGTTAAAGTGGCTTTTATATAATAAATTTAAATTGTTCCTTCAGAAAAGTAGAATATTGAAAAGCTTCTGTGTTGTCATGGTTCTTTCAAGTGCAGGAAGAGACAAAATGAACTGTTATATTGAATTATTTCAACTTGTCCACTGTTTATAGAAGGACAACTTAATTTTCATTCTACCTTTTACAGCATCTGTTTGGCTCTCAAATCGGTCCAAAGATAACACAATGCAGCGAACTAGCATGTTGGAATCAACTAAAGAACTGTTGATCTGATTCAAAAATATCTGAAACTGAATAAAACAGACAGTATCACAACTTGCTGCATTTTGGTGAAGGTTATCAAGTATGAAATCAAGTTACTAGTTTGAAATAGATCAAAATATACACTGCTTGTTAAATTGAGAACAAGATTTGGCCTCAGTAACTGACAGAGGCTGTCATGGCCAAGTTGTTTCAGATTATTACTTCCATCCATGTGAAAAAAGTAGGGTACATTCACTTAATTAGAAACTAGAAGCTAGAGTTGGTCCTTTGAGCCTATTTTGCCAATCATTACGATCACAGCTGAACATCAAACATCTTGATCTTTTCCCCACACCTGCATATACCTTAATCCTGTTAGCCCCAAGAGCTATATCTAACTGCTTTTTGAAATCAAATCAAGATTTTGGCCTCAACTACATTCTGTGATGGTAAATTCCATGTATTCACCACCCTCGGTGAAGAAATTTCTTCTCACCTCAGTTCTAAAAAGGTTTACCCCTTATCCTCAAACTATGTCTCCTAGTTCTGGAATCCCCCACCACTGGGAACATTCTTTGAATGTATTCTGCCTAATCCTGTTAGAATTTAAAATTTCTAGGAGATCCCCTCTCACTCTAAACTCCTGTGAATACAATCCTCACCAACTTAAGTCTCTCATATGACAGACCTGCCATCCCAGGAATCAGTCCAGTAAACCTTCGCTATACTCCCTCTATAGCAAGGGCATCCTTCCTCAGATAAAGGGCACCAAGACTGCACAAAATATTCCAGGTGTGGCTTCACCAACATCATATACAACTGCAGCAATACATCCCTACCCTTGTACTAAAATCCTCTTGCTTTGAAGGCCAACATTCCATTTGCATTCTTTACCACCTGCTGTGTCTGCATGCTTAATCTCAGCGACTGATGCACAAAAATGCTATGGTCTTGTTGAGCATCCACCTCTCTAATTTATGCCCATTTGAATAATAACATCTTCTGATTATTGCTACCAAAATGGATAATTTATTAAAATATCCACATTATACTGCATTCCCCCTCACACAGAAGCATCTGTGTCCTCCTCACAGTCTACCTTCGCACCCAACTGTGTGCTGTCTGCAAATCTGGAGATAATACATTGATTTGGAAGAGGGAACATTCATATATAATGAGAACAGTTGGGGTCGCAGCACAGATCTTGCAGAACTCCACTAGTCACTAATAGCCAATCAGAAAAAGACCCACTTATGCCAACTCTTCGCTTCCTAGAAAAAAATCACAATTTTCCCACATAGAAACAGACTTTTTACCATGTACCAGTATTATCCCTCTCCATCTTATTCCTCAATATTCTTTAACCTTTCGTGTTCATATAGGTTGCATTAGTAAGTTTACAAGGAGGATTATAGAATTATAAATCACAAGATAAAGCTGGCAGACTTTGTTTAAAAGAATGCAATCACCTAACAAGTTCAATTTCAGGACTTAAAAACACGGCTTTCTGATTGGGGACAATCAAAAAGGAAATTCTCTTCCACTCCGACACTTACTAGTCCTGAGGCTATTTCCTGTCAACTATTTAAAAATTCTGAAGTTGGGTGGGATAGGTTAGTAAATTTGCTGATACACCAAGATTGGTGGAGTAGTGGATAAGGCAGAGGGCTGTTGTAGACTGCAAAGAGACATTGATAGGATGCAGAGCTGGGCCAAAATGTGGCAGATGGAGTTCAACCCTGATAAGTTCGAGGTGATTTATTTTGGTAGGACAAATGAATGCGGATTACAGGCAAGGTTAAAGGCAAGGTTCTGAGGAATGTGGAGGAACGGAAAGATCTTGGGGTTCATATCCACAGATTTCTGAAGGTTGCCACTCAAGTGGATAGAGCCGTGAAGAAGGCTTATAGTGTGTTAGTGTTTATTAACAGGGAGTTTGAGCTGTGGTGTTATGCTGCAACTATACAGGACCTTGGGTGAGACCACATTTGGAATATTGTGCAGTTCTGGTCACCTCACTACATAGGAGGACGTGGAAACATTGGAGAAAGTGCAGAAGAAATTTACCAAGATGCTGCCTGGTTTGGAGGGCAGGTTTTTATCAGGGAAGGTTGAGGGAGCTGGAGCTTTTCTCTTTACAGCAGAGGATGATGATAGGTGACTTAATAGAAGTTTATGAGATGATGAGGGGGATAGACAGAGTGGATGTTCAGAGACTATTTCCTCCGGTGGACGTAGCTGTTACTAGGGAGCATAACTATAAGTTCACAGTGGAAGATTTAGGAGGGATGTCCAAGGTACGTTCTTTACTCAGAGTGGTTGGGGTGTGGAATGCACTGCTTGCTGAGATAGTGGAGTCAGACACTTTAGGAACTTTCAAGCGGTTATTGGATAGGCACCAGAATGATAGGAAGTGGAATAGCTTGATCATGGGTTCAGACATAGAACATTACAGTGCAGAACAGGCCCTTCGGCCTTTGATGTTGCACTGACCAATTAGGAAAAAGCAATGACCCTCTAACCTAAACCATTCCCTTTTCATCCATAAACTTATCTACTAACCTCTTAAACGCCACCAAACTTGGCACATCTACAACTGACGCGGGCAGGGCATTCCATACCCTTACCACCTTCTGGGTAAAGAACCTACCTCTGACATCCGTCCTATAACTACCACCCCTTAATTTAAAGCTATGTCCCCTCATGCCAGCTTTCTCCATCCTAGGAAAAAGGCTATCACTGTCCACCCTTTCTAAACCTCTAATCATCTCATATGTTTCAATAAGATCTCCTCTTAGCCGCCTTCTTTCTAACGAAAACAACCTCAAATCCCTCAGCCTCTCTTCATAAGACCTGCCTTCCATACCAGGAAACATCCTGGTAAACCTCCTCTGTACCCTCTCCAATGCCTCCACATCTTTCTTATAATGTGGGGACCAGAACTGTACACAATATTCCAAGTGCAGCCGCACTAGAGTTTTGTACAGTTGCAACATGACATTGCAGCTCCGAAATTCAATCCCCCTATCAATAAAAGCTAAGACTCCATATGCCTTAACAACCTTATCGACTTGACTGCCTACTTTCAGGGATCTATGCACATATACACCAAGATCCCTCTGTTCTTCAACACTATTGAGAGTCCTACCATAATCCCTATACTCTACACATTTGTTATTCCTACCAAAGTGAATTACCTCACACTTTTCCACATTAAACTCCATTTGCCACCTCTCGGCCGAGCTCTGCAACTTGTCCAAGTCTCGGCACAACAGAGGGCTGAAGGCCTGTACTATACTGTACTGTTCTATGTTCAGTTGTTTGGCCACGAAGCTTAAAGAGCAATGGCACAGAGCAATAGCAAGAATTCATCAACAGGAGTTCTTGTCTTCTGGGGCATCTACTTAGAAAGCAGCAACACTTTCTTGCTACAGAACACACACACTTTCATGGGCAGCACAGTGGCTAGCATTGCTGCCTCACAGCACCAGTGCTGTCTGTTCAATTCCTGGTTTGGGTCACTGTAGAGTTTGCACATTCTCCTTGTGTCTGCGTGGGTTTCCTCTGGCTTTCTCCCACAGTCCAAAGATGTGCAGGTTAGGTGAATTGGCCATGCTAAATTCTCCCTTAACAGACCCGAAAAAGCGCTGGAGTGTGGTGACTAGGGGATTTTCACAGCAAGTTCATTTCAATTTGAATGTAAGCCCACTTGTGATACTAACAAAAACAATAAGTTAACTAGACTTTGAACACTATCTTAAAAAGAATTCCCAGCATCCAACACTGAGTCAGGATGAATTACAGGAAAAATTCCAAGCCAGAGATCAAGTCTTCTGATTGGAGGTCACAAAGCCCATTCCAGAGTGTGGGGTGGTTTGGCTGAGGAGGGCAGGAGGAAGAATGCAATACGGCAGCAACATGGGGAACAAACTCAATGTTCTGATAGCATCCAGCATACAACCAGCAGCTGGTTTAAATTAAGAAATCTATTCAGTCATCAGCCAACTTTAATGATTTTGTTGATACATTCTTTGGACGTGGGCAGTGCTGGCTGGACTGACATTTGTTTAACTAGGTTATTTGCTGGACCAATTCCAATAAGACAGTTAACCACAAGTGTCTCATACAGAGTCAGACTGGAAAACAATGAGAGATGTGCTTTTCTGAAGGGCAACAGTGAATTCAGATTTTTCCAGTAATCAGCTGTGGTTACTTTTACCCAGTGGTGAAATACAAGCATCTTTCAAAATCCTTGACAAAATCTTGCAATACAAACAAATACAATAAGTAGATACTAACTTGCAGATCAAGCTCTGCCGTTCACTGTACAACAACTTACCTTCTCTTCTGTGTTTACATACTTATTAAATCTCTTGAAGGCATCAATGTTGAATTTCATCAGCTCACCCAAAAGGTCAAAGTAACTCTGCAGCACATCTCTTGATTTACACTCGCTGTCGATGATGCAGAAAAGAATGTGCTGTAAATACAAACATAAAAGACTGAACTCTCTTTGAAATAGCCACTGACCTCAAGCCCTGACTGCCATCACATTGCAGAAATTCAGAAGAGCATTCTGAACATTGACACTACTTTTCAAGGGATATTTTTCCCCCAAAGTCTTTCATTAAATTTCAGGTTCCAAATTATATTGAAATACAAAAACAAATTGAGATTGGATTCTCTAGTTAGATATTGCCTTTTCATCTCTGGGCTGAGAGCTCATCAGCTGGAGTTGATGTGGCAAAGGACTGCTTTTATTGAGTTCACAGAGGGCCTAACCCACTTGAACTGAAAACACTGCAGCTTTAATCTTGTTCCATTCACGTGTGTCACAACTAAACATCAGCTTGTGTAGTTTGGGAATGGTGGGAGCAGGGTTTAATGCATGAGCTCAACCACGTAACTAACTCTCCTATACTCAACTCAGTAGCCAACATTGGCATTATTTACTAAAGTTGAAAAAAATTCTTTTCCCCTGCAATAACTTCAAAATTAAGCAAAATAAATGTAAGGGTTTGTCCTCCCATTCTTTTGTGGTCTTTCCACCCTAAACCCCTCAAAAGCAGCAAGTCCCCTGAGCACCCCCCCAAAAGCTGCAAGCATTTTCATACCTGAGAGAGTTGCCTGGCCACCAGTCAGCAGCAGACATACATGTTTCTGCAGAACAGGAGTGAGCAGCAAGACAACCCACTTGCCTGGAGGCAAGAGCCTTCCCCCCACTACACCAACCCTGCTCAACACTGTCACCCATATTCAATGGCAAATCACTCCCATCCACATCCAGGGTAAAGCCATCCTATCCTCCAAACAGCTGTTTAGCTTGACTATATAACCAATGTTTCCCTTCGATTAAACACATTTTACCTCCAACAGGCCCCGTTTGAGAAGAAACATCTGGTCAGCGTAAGAAGTCACTCCTCGTAGAAAACTCTCAACTGCTCTTGCTTGCCAGAATCTGCCAAGAATGAGACAGAAATTACAGCAATTTAACTAGCTCAAACTATTTTCTGCCTTCCTTTTTTAAAAAAAGTGCCTACATGCTGTTGTAACCATTAATCACATGCGCACTTCAGAAACATAGAAAAACTACAGCACAAATAGGTGCTTCGGTCCACAAGTTGCGCCAAGCATGTCCCTAGCCACTAAGCTTACCTATAAGCCTCTAAGTTCTATGTACTTATCCAAAAGTCTCTTAGAAGACCCTATCAAATCTGTCTCCACCACCACTGCCGGCAACCAATTCCATGCAACCATCCTGAGTGAAAACTTTACCCAAGCATCCTAAACTTGTATCCTCTTGTCGCAACCATTTCAGCCCTGGGAAAAAGCCTCAGGATCCAATCGATCAATACCCTCAACATCTAAACTATCCGGAGTATAGAGATACAGAGAGACCTGGGGGTGCAAGTTCACAAGTCTCTGAAGGTGTCAGTACTGGTGGAGAATGTGGTAAAAAAAAGTGTATGGTATGTTAGCCTTCATAGGAAGGGGTATAGAATACAAGAGTAGGAGTCTGATGTTGCAGGTGTATAGAACGTTGGTTAGGCCTCATCTGGAGTACTGCATCCAGTTCTGGTTGCTGTACTTTTCGGTTACAAGTGGTGTACCTCAGGGGTCTGTTTTGGGGCCCCTGCTGTTTGTAATTTTTATAAATGATCTGGACGAGGGTATTGAAGAATAGATTAGTAAATTTGCGGATGACACCAAAGTTGGAGGAGTGGTAGATAGTGAAGAGGGGTGTTATAGTTTGCAGAGAGACTTGGACAAAGTTGCAGAGCTGGGCCGAGAGGTGGCAAATGGAGTTTAATGTGGAAAAGTGTGAGGTAATTCACTTTGGCAGGAATAACAAATGTTTAGAGTATAGGGCTAATGGTAGGACTCTCAATAGTGTTGATGAACAGAGGGATCTTGGTGTATATGTTAATAGATCCCTGAAAGTTGGCAATCAAGTCGATAAGGTTGTTAAGAAGGCATATGGAGTCTTAGCTTTTATGGTAGGGGGATTGAATTTCGGAGCCGCAACGTCATGTTGCAACTGTACAAAACTCTAGTGCGGCCGCACTTGGAGTATTGTGTACAGTTATGGTCCCCGCATTATAAGAAAGATGTGGAGGCATTGGAGAGGGTACAGAGGAGGTTTACCAGGATGTTGCCTGGTATGGAGGGCAGGTCTTATGAAGAGAGGCTGAGGGATTTGAGGTCGTTTTCGTTAGAAAGGAGGCGGCTAAGAGGGGACCTAATCGAAACATATAAGATGATTAGAGGTTTAGATAGGGTGGACAGTGATAGCCTTTTTCCTAGGATGGAGAAAGCTAGCACGAGGGGACGTAGCTTTAAATTAAGGGGTGGTAGTTATAGGACGGATGTCAGAGGTAGGTTCTTTACCCAGAGGATGGTAAGGGTATGGAATGCCCTGCCTGCGTGAGTTGTAGATGCACCAAGTTTGGTGGCGTTTAAGAACATAGAACATTACAGCGCAGAACAGGCCCTTTGGCCTTCGATGTTGCGCCGACCAATTAGGAACAAGCAGTGACCCTCTAACGTAAACCATTCCCCCTTTCATCCATAACCTTATCTACCAACCTCTTAAACGCCACCAAAGTTGGCGCATCTACAACTGACGCAGACAAGGCATTCCATACCCTTACCACCCTCTGGGTAAAGAACCTACCTCTGACATCTGTCCTAAAACCACCACCCCTTAATTTAAAGCTACGTCCCCTCGTGCTAGCTTTCTCCATCCTAGGAAGAAGGCTATCGCTGTCCACCCTATCTTAACCTCTAATCATCTTATATGTTTCAATAAGATCTCCTCTTAGCCGCCTTCTTTCTAACAAAAACAACCTCATCCCAGTGTTCTCCACAACTACACTTACATCTCCCTGCGTGAATACCGAAGAGAAATATTTGTTCAGTGCCTCTCCAATCTCCTCAGGCTCCAAGCACAACTTCCCACTGCTGTCTCTGACTGGCCCTAACCTTGCCCTAAATCAATCTTCTATTCTTAACATATCTAAAGAAAGCTTTAGGATTCTCCTTGATCCTATCAGCCAAAGTCTTCTCGTGTCCCCTTTTAGCCCTCCTCACCTCACTCTTTAGCTCCCTCCTGGCTAATCTATAGCTATCCATTGCACTAACTGAGCCTTCAAGCCTCATCCTGACATAAGCCTCTTTTTTCCTTTTAACCAGTGAATTAACTTTTTTAGTACACCATGGTTCCCTTACTCGACCATTTCCTCCTTGCCTGACAGGGACATACTTATCAAGGACTCGCAGCAGCTGCTCCTTGAATAAGCTCCACATTCCAGATGTTCCCAGTCCCTGTAGTTTCCTAGTCAACCTATGCACCCTAATTCTCTCCTTATGGCCTCATAATTACCATTCCTCCAGCTATAACTACTGCCCCCGGCTTCACGCCTATCCCTATCCATCACTAAGGTGAACGTAACCGAATTGTGGTCACTATCACCAAAATGTTCACCAACTTCCAAGTCTAACACCTGGTCTGGCTCATTGCCCAGCAACAAATCCAATGTAGCCTCACCTCTAGTTGGCTTATCTACATACTGAGTCAAAAAACCTTCCTGCACACTTTGTACAAAAAGTGACCCCTCTAACAAGCAAGAGCTATAGCTATTCCAATCAATATTAGTAAAGTTAAAGTCCCCCAGAACAATTAACCTATTACTTTCACTCCTGACCAGGATCGACTTTGCAATCGTTTCCTCTACCTCTCTAGAACTTTTAGGAGGTCTATAAAAGACTCCCAACAGGGTGACCTCTCCTCTCCTGTTTCTAACCTCAGCCCATTCTACCTCAACAGACAAGTCCTCAAACTTCTTTTCTGTCACTATGATACAGTCTTTAACTAATAATGCCACTCCTCCCCCCCTTCTACCTCCTTCTCTACTCCGACTGAAGCATTTGAACCCCGGAACCTGCAACAATCATTCCTGTCCCTGCTCTATCCATGTCTCTGAAATGGCCACAATATCAAAGTTCCAGGTACTAGTCCAAGCTGCAAGTTCCATGTGTGCTGAGTAGTTGAACCAGGGACACTCCTTGTCACAATGGATGTCTCGGCGCTCTACACCAACATCCCCCACGACAATGGTATTGCTGCAACTGCCTCAGTACTCAATGCCAACAACTGCCAGTTTACGGATGCAATTTTACAACTCATCCGCTTCATCTTGGACCACAATGTCTTCACCTTCAACAATCAGCTTCTCATCCAGACACACGGAACAGCCATGGAGACCAAATTCGCACCTCAGTATGCCAACATCTTCATGCACAGGTTCGAACAAGACTTCTTCACCACACGAGATCTCCAACCAAGGTAATATACTAGATACATTGACGACATCTTTTTCCTTTGGACTCATGGTGAACAATCATTGAAACAACTGTATGATGATATCAATAAGTTCCATCCCACCAAACTCACCATGGAGTATTCTCCAGAATCAGTTGCATTCTTGGACACACACATCTCCATCAAGGACGGTCACCTCAGCACCTCACTGTACCGCAAACTGACAGACAACCTCACAGTGCTCCACTTCTCCAGCTTCCACCCTAGACACGTTAAAGAAGCCATTCCCTATGGACAAGCCCTCCGTATACACAGAATTTGCTCAGACGAGGAGGATCGTGACAGACACCTCCAGACGCTGAAGGATGCCCTCGTGAGAACAGGATATGGCGCTCGACTCATCGATCGACAGTTCCAACGTGCCACAACGATAAACCGCACTGACCTCCTCAGAAGACGAACACGGGACACGGTGGACAGAGTACCTTTTGTTGTCCAGTACTTCCCCGGAGCGGAGAAGCTACGACATCTTCTCCGGAGTCTTCAACATGTCATTGATGATGACAAGTGATAGCCACGTCATTTGCATTCTGCAACTTTTGGTGTGATACGTCGATTGTTTTTAACAAATGCACCAGATGAATGATTTCCAGCTTCAAACAGGAAAAAATGATATTTTTCTAACATTTTAGTTTTCCCCTCATTTTGAAGCTACTCTTGGACTTTGAACGTTGCCTGTACTGTCCTTTTGGATTGCAAGTTCTTCCTTCCTTGGATTTTTACACACAAAACAGAGGAGGTACAGAGGAGGTTTACCAGGATGTTGCCTGGTATGGAGGGCAGGTCCTATGAAGAGAGGTTGAAGGATTTGAGGTTGTTTTCGTTAGAAAGGAGGCGGCTAAGAGGGGATCTTATTGAAGCATATAAGATGATTAGAGGTTTAGATAGGGTGGACAGTGATAGCCTTTTTCCTAGGATGGAGAATGCTAGCACGAGGGGACACAGCTTTAAATTAAGGGGTATGAGTTATAGGACGGATATCAGAGGTAGGTTCTTTACTCAAAGAGTGATTAGGGCCATCCCCACCCCCCCATTTCTTGCTTTCAGACAACCGCACAACCTCAAACAGATCATTGTTCGCAGCAAACTACCCAACCTTCAGGAGAACAGTGACCACAATACCACACAACCCTGCCACAGCAATCTCTGCAAGACATGCCGGATCATAGACATGGACGACATCATCAAACGTGAGGATACCATTCACCAGGTACACAGTAAATACACTTGCAACTCGGCCAACGTTGTCTACCTAATACGTTGCAAGAAAGGATGTCCCGAAGCATGGTATATTGGGGAGACCATGCAGACACTACGACAGCGGATGAATGAGCATTGCTCAGCAATCACCAGGCAAAACAGTTCCCTTCCTGTGGGCGAACACTTCAGCAGTCATGGCATTCGGCCTCCGACCTGCGGGTAAATGTTCTTCAAGGGGGCTTTCGTGATACACGACAGCGCAGAGTCGTTGAGCAGAGACTGATAGCCAAGCTCCGCACACATGAGGACGGTCTTAACAGGGATCTTGGCTTCATGACACACTATCTGTAACCCCGTAACTTGCCTGGGTTAGCAAAAAACCTCACTTACTGTGCTGTCTGGAGAAAATACACAATTCTCTAACAATGCTCAGGATCCCTTCACACACATTGTTAGCCACTTTAACACTTGAATAGCAGGTTAGATGTAAGGATTCGCATTCTAATCAGCAATCTCTGACTGTCTGTGCTGATGCGTGCTATTGCAGACCAGAACACTGCACTTGCCTGAGGAAGACAGTGTTGAAAGCTCGCAATTTTACTATCAAATAAATCGGTTGGATTAAAAATTGGTGTTGCTAAATTCTTACCAATTTATTGAGTCAGAGAGAAAAAGTACAACTACCGGCAAGCCTCCTAATGATGACTTCCGGTTTCCAGTTAGTTTAAAAAAACGGCAAAAAACTGCCACCGCTCACTACTTTAACCAAAAAGAAAATGTTAAAAATTACTTAACACTCGCCCAAATCGCTGCCTCTCCGTGCTGCTCCACAGGAACGATGAGGTTAGTAGATAAGTTTATGGACGAAAAGGGAATGGTTTAGGTTAGAGGGTCATTGCTTTTTCCTAATTGGTCGATGCAACATCGAAGGCCGAAGGGCCTGTTCTGCGCTGTAATGTTTTATGTTCAACAACCCCACTGAATTGCAGCCCACAAGTGTAAGCACCAAAACTTATTCCATAAAATATACATGCAGCACAAGCTAAATGCATGGATTATATATCATAGGTTTTTTTTAAAATTAAATTTGCATTCCTGCTACAGAAAATTCAGGGTTGTTGTTTTAGAACATAGAACAATACAGCACAGAACAGGCCCTTCGGCCTTCGATGTTGTGCCGACCAAAATAAAAAGCAAAGCCCCTCCAAACTAAACCATTCCCTTCTCTTCCATATACTTATCAATTAACCTCTTAAACGCCACCAAACTTGGCGCATCTACAACAGCTGCAGGCAGGGCATTCCAATCCCTAATCACTCTTTCAGTAAAGAACCTACCTCTGATATCCGTCCTATAACTCATACCCCTTAATTTAAAGCTGTGTCCCCTAGTGCTAGCTTTCTCCATCCTAGGAAAAAGGCTGTCACTGTCCACCCTATCTAAACCTCTAATCATCTTATATGCTTCAATAAGATCCCCTCTTAGCCGCCTCCTTTCTAACGAAAACAACTCAAATCCTTCAACCTCTCTTCATAGGACCTGCCCTCCATACCAGGCAACATCCTGGTAAACCTCCTCTGTACCTCCTCTGTTTTGTGTGTAAAAATCCAAGGAAGGAAGAACTTGCAATCCAAAAGGACAGTACAGGCAACGTTCAAAGTCCAAGAGTAGCTTCAAAATGAGGGGAAAACTAAAATGTTAGAAAAATATCATTTTTTCCTGTTTGAAGCTGGAAATCATTCATCTGGTGCATTTGTTAAAAACAATCGACGTATCACACCAAAAGTTGCAGAATGCAAATGACGTGGAGGGCAAAAGCATACTTTCCCACACATCACAAATTATAAATTTTTGTAATTTTTAGTTGAATTTATTACTTGCATCATTGCTGCTCCCAAACTTTGGATTTGCAACATCAATGTCGCTTATAACAAAACAACTCAGTAAAGTGTGGATTGATGCCATCACCACCATAACTACAAGTCAGAGAATTAGCATAAACTCAATCAAATGCCAATCTCCAATCCAAATCCATCCTAAATCACATCCTTGACATAACTAGTATTAGATTCCTTATGGACCAATAGCTCATAACAAATGACATTTAGGCCCACTCATTTTGCATCATTCTCTACTCCTATAGCTGAGGCTCAGATGAGGATTACTGCGTATTAAGCATTAAAGTATGCAAATCTTCCTGGATAGATTAGGAAAGCTCAAAATTGGTCAGGATCCAAGTCTGGATATCCAAAGAGTGATTAAAGCGATGGTGCCGTGTACCCTTGCTGGTTAAAAAGCCAGGAATAGTTTCATAAGACTCAAAACTAACTCATGCCATTCCTATTTTCAAAAAGAAAAAGGACAAATCCAAATCAGAGACAACCTGGCATCCATTGATTGGAACATGCTGGAAGAATTGCAAATGGAAAGAGTCATTAGAAAATCATATTGCAGAGTTTTTTGGGCATTGTGGGGAGAGGACAAGAAACCTACCTGAAAGAAGATTCAGCAGGTTCCTTCTTCATCACCTGTAATAACCTTGTAAGGAGTCCTTTCTTCCCATCACAGATCAGAGTTCTAGGAAGGCACAAATATGATTTATACTAATTGCTGACAAAAAAAATTTACTTTGGTTTTGGGAGCAGTATGCTCTCATTTTAGAATTCTAACAGCATTGATGGATGTGTCTCCTATTCTCAGCATCAGACATGTTAATCCTCGCATACATAACAAATAACATTGCATTTTTACTTAAAATCAGAGCATATTGCTTCACAGAATGAGTATTATGGCAGCATTAATGACTGTGTAAGCACTAGAATGGTCTTAATGTACACAATGGTCAGCTTACCTGTCAGTATTGACAACTGCTTCTACCTCAGGAATATTAGCTTTGAGCGAAATTGCACCAAGTTCATTCAACTCCTGACTATTCAATAATAGATACCTATTCCTGAAAATCCAAAAATAACTGTTGTCACATGAAAGAAGAAATGCTCAGAAATTAAACCACTTGATTGATTTTATCTAATCTATCAGATAACGTGATGTGTGCTGGTGACTGAATCTAGTGCAAGAGGCTAATTAGAAATAGGTGTTTGCTCAAGGGATTGCGCTTCAGCATGTCACACTATTTCCACCACAAATTTTGGATATAAAGTTCAAACAGGTCATAGGAAGGTTGAAAGGAGCAAATCAGAATTATTCAGTGGGATTGTTCCTGGGAGATCAAGATAAAGCAGATGACGTTGATAAAATAGAGGTGGCAAGAGAAAAATAAATATTTTACAATTTTTTTTTTTAAAGAGGTAAGCAATTGTTAACAAATTAAAACAGATGGCAACTGAATAAGGAAGTAGCCCTGGAAATAATAAATTTCATTGGTAGTTATTTTCCAAAATTCTTTGGACTCTAGAATAGTTCCTATAGATTAGAGGGTAGTGAATATAAGCCTGCTATTCAAAAAGAGGAGAAAGAAAACAGGGGACTATAGTCCAGTGAGCCTAACGTTGGTACTGAGGAAGTTGCTAGTGCCTATTATCAAGGATTTCATACCTTGACATTTGAAGGCAGTGGTATAATCAAAGTTAGCATGGGTTTACAAAAGGAAATCTATTGGCATTCTTTGAGGATGTAATTAGTAAGTTTGACTGAGGAAAACCAGTGAATGTGTTTTTTTTTTAAGATTCTTTTGAAAAGGTTTTGTATAACTGACTACTACGTAAATTTAAAGCACATGAGATTGTAGATAATGTCCGAAGATGGGTAGAAATCTGGCTACTTCTTGGAACCAGAGTTGGCATTTATGGGTTTTTCTTAATTGGCAGTCAGTGATCCCTGAAGGCAAAAGGGCAGGTTAATAGGGTGGTGAAAAAGACAAATGGCATGTTTGCCTTTTATCAATTGGGGTATAGATTACAAAAGCAAAGGGGTCATGGAGCTGTATAGAACTTTGGTGAGGCCACAGTTGGATAGTGTGTGCAGTCTTGATCACGTTATGGAAGGATATGGTCACACTGGAAGGGATGCAAAGGAGATTAACCAGGATGTTGCCTGGAATGGAACATTTAAATTATATGAGAGATTGGATAGGCTTGGGTTGTTTTCTCTGGGGTAGAGAAGGCTGAGGGATAACCTGATTGAGGTGTTCAAAATTATGAGCAGCATGGGTGGGGTGAATAGAGAGCAGCTGCCCCCTTAGTTGAAGGATTAAACATAGAACATTACAGCGCAGAACAGGCCCTTTGGCCTTCGATGTTGTGCCGACCAATTATGAAAAAGCAATGACCCTCTAACCTAAACCATTCCCTTTTCGTCCATAAACTTATCTACTAACCTCTTAAACGCCACCAAACTTGGCACATCTACAACTGACGCAGGCAGGGCATTCCATACCCTTACCATCCTCTGACATCCATCCTATAACCACCCACCCCATAATTTAAAGCTATGTCCCCTCGTGCTAGCCTTTTCCATTCTAGGAAAAAGGCTATCACTGTCCACCCATTCTAAACCTCTAATCATCTTATATTGGAGAGAATTATTAGGGATAGGATTTATAGTTATTTAGAGAGAAATGAATTGATTGGGGATAGTCAGCATGGTTTCGTGAAGGGTAGGTCATGCCTTACTAACATCATTGAGTTTTTTGAGAAAGTGACCAGAGAGGTGGATGGGGGTAAGGCGGTTGATGTAGTATATATGGAATTTAGTAAGGCGTTTGATAAGGTGGCCCATGGTAGACTTCTACAGAAAATGAAGATGTGTGGAATAGAGGGTGATTTAGCTAATTGGATTAGGAATTGGCTGGCAGATAGAAGACAGAGGGTGGTGGTTGATGGGAGATATTCATCGTGGAGTTCGGTGACAAGTGGTGTACCTCAGGGGTCTGTTTTGGGGCCCTGCTGTTTGTAATTTTTATAAATGATCTGGATGAGGGTAGTGAGGGATGGATCAGTAAATTTGCAGATGATACTAAAGTTGGTGGTGTGGTAGATAGTGAAGAGGGGTGTTTTAGTTTACAGAGTGACTTGGACAAGTTGCAGAGCTGGGCCGAGAGGTGGCAAATGGAGTTTAATGTGGAAAAGTGTGAGGTAATGCACTTTGGCAGGAACAATAAAGGGGTAGAGTATAGGGCTAATGGTAGGGCTCTTAATAGTGTTGAGGAACAGAAGGATCTTGGTGTATGTGTCAATAGATCCCTGAAAGTAGGCAGTCAAGTGGATAAAGTTGTTAAAAAGACATATGGAGTCTTAGCTTTTATTGGCAGGGGAATTGAATTTAGGAGCCGCAGCATCATGTTGCAACTGTACAAAACTCTAGTGCGGCCGCACTTGGAGTATTGTGTGCAGTTCTGGTCCCCACATTATAAGAAAGATGTGGAGGCATGGAGAGGGTACAGAGGAGGTTTACCAGGATGTTGCCTGGTATGGAGGGCAGGTCTTATGAGGAGAGGCTGAGGGATTTGAGGTTGTTGTCGTTAGAAAGGAGGAGGCTAAGAGGGGACCTAATCGAAACATATAAGATGATTAGAGGTTTAGATAGGGTGGACAGTGATAGCCTTTTCCTAGGATGGAGAAAGCTAGCACGAGGGGACACAGCTTTAAATTAAGGGGTATGAGTTATAGGACGGATATCAGAGGTAGGTTCTTTACTCAAAGAGTGATTAGGGAATGGAATGCCCTGCCTGCAGCTGTGTAGATGCGCCAAGTTTGGTGGCGTTTAAGAGGTTAATTGATAAGTATATGGAAGAGAAGGGAATGGTTTAGTTTGGAGGGGCATTGCTTTTTATTTTGGTCGGCACAACATCGAAGGCCGAAGGGCCTGTTCTGTGCTGTAATGTTCTATGTTCTATGACTGGCCCTAATCAATCTTCAATTCGTAACATATCTAAAGAAAGGATTCTCCTTGATCCTAAAACTATCAGCCAAAGTCTTCTCTTATCCTCTTTTAGCTCTCCTCAACTCACTCTTTAGCTCCCTCCTGGCTAATCTATAGCTATCCATTGCACTAACTGAGCCTTCAAGCCTCATCCTGACATAAGCCTCCTTTTTCCTTTTAACCAGCGAATCAACTTTTTTAGTACACCATGATTCCCTTACTCGACCATTTCCTCCTTGCCTGACAGGGACATACTTATCAAGGACTCGCAGTAGCTGCTCCTTGAATAAGCTCCACATTTCAGATGTTCCCAGTCCCTGTAGTTTCCTAGTCCAACCTATGCACCCTAATTCCCTCCTTATGGCCTCATAATTACCATTCCCCCAGCTATAACTACTGCCCCCAGCTTCATGCCTATCCCTATCCATCACTAAGGTGAACGTAACCGAATTGTGGTCACTATCACCAAAATGTTCACCAACTTCCAAGCTAACACCTGGTCTGGCTCATTGCCCAGCACCAAATCCAATGTAGCCTCACCTCTAGTTGGCCTATCTACATACTGAGTCAAAAAACCTTCCCGCACACTTTGTACAAAAACTGACCCCTCTAACGAGCTAGAGCTATAGCTATTCCAATCAATATTAGTAAAGTTAAAGTCCCCCATAACAATTACCCTATTACTTTCACTCCTGTCCAGGATTGACTTTGCAATCCTTTCCTCTACCTCTCTAGAACTTTTAGGAGGTCTATAAAAGACTCCCAACAGGGTGACCTCTCCTCTCCTATTTCTAATCTCAGCCCATACTACCTCAACAGACAAGTCCTCATCAAACTTCCTTTGTCACTGTGATACAGTTTTTGACTAATAATGCCACTCCTCCCCCCATTTCTACCTCCTTCTCTACTCCGACCGAAGCATTTGAACCCCGGAACCTGCAACAACCATTCCTGTCCCTGCTCTATCCATGTCTCTGAAATGGCCACAACATCGAAGTTCCAGGTACTGGTCCAAGCTGCAAGTTCCTCCACCTTATTGCAAATACTTCTTGCATTAAAGTATACGCATTTCAAACCATGCCCTACTCCACCCGTACGCTGCTGTGTTTTACAGTTCTCATCTATGACCCCCCTGTTCTCGTCCCTCTTAACATCCAAACTACTCAGGATCCCACCCCTCCTCTGAATCAGTTTAAAGCCCCCTGCATAGCCTTTGCAAATTTTCCCCCCAAGATATTGATTCCCCTCTGGTTCAGGTGTAGACCATCTCTCTTGTAGAAGTCCCACCTATCCCAGAATGAGTCCCAGTTGTTCAGGAACCTGAACCCCAACCTCCTGCACCATCCCTGCAGCCACGAGTTCAAACATTCTCTCTCTCTGTTCTTCTCTAAACTATCCCGTGGCACAGGCAAGAGTCCAGAGATAACCACTCTGCCTGTTTTGGCCCTAAGCTTCCACCCCAACTCCATAAATTTCTGTTTAATATCCCCTTCCCTTGTCCTACCTACATCATGTGCCCCTACATGAACTATGACTTGGGGCTGACTCCCCTCTCCCTTAAGAATCTTAAAAACCTGCTCCGAGACATCCTGGACCCCGGCCCCTGGGAGGCAACACACCAGCCCTGAGTCCCATTTATTACTATTTACTCTCCTATCTGTCCCCCTAACTATGGAGTCTCCAATTACCAGGCCCAATCTCTTATTCCTCCTATACACCTGAGCATTCGCAGCAGGCTCACCCCCAGAGACCTGCTCCATTTGGCCCTCTCCAGTTGATTCTTCCTCAACTGTAGCCTCCAGGACAGAAAACTTGTTTTGGAGGGGAACAGCCCCGAGGGATTGTCTCCCTGATTGCTTCTTACCCCTCTTCCTAGTTACCCAAGAATCACTTTTAGGAGTGACTATCTCTTTGTAACTCCTGTTAATATCCACCTCAACCTCCCGAATTATCCTGAGTTCCTCTAATTCCAGCTCCAGCTCCTTAACACGATCCTCAAGGAGCTGCAAATGGGCACACTTCCTGCAGGTATAATCAGCAGGAACACTACTGGTGTCCCTCACCTCATACATACTGCAGGAGGTGCAACGTACTGCCTGCATTGCCATCCCTGACACTAATTTCTAGGAAATAAAAAAACTTCCCACACACTTTTATTATTGGGTTAGAGGAGGGGCGAGGGTGGGATTACTCTACACAGGTAGAGTATCGGGTTTCCTCTCTGTACCAATTTATAGAGTCAGAGAGAAAAACTACAATACCAGCAAGACTCCTTATGACGACTTCCGGTTTCCAGTTAGTTTAAAAAAAAGCGACAAAAAACTACCACCGCTCGCTACTTTAACCAAAAAGAAAATGTTAAAAATTACTTAACACTCGCCGAAATCGCTGCCTCTCCGTGCTACTCCACAGGAACAATGAGGCCGATACCCAGAGGTTAGTACTTGTATAGCTTAAAAACTACAACTACCGGCAAGCCTCCTTATGACGACTTCCGGTTTAGGATTAGTGAGAGGTTTACGGGGAATTTGAAGAAGAATTTTTTTTTAAACCCAGAGGATGGTGGTGGTGGTCTGTAATGCACTGCCCAGAAAGATGGTGGTGGAGTGGAATGCCTCTCATCTTTTAAAAGTACTTGGATGAGCAGTTGGCACACCATAACATTCAAGGCTATGGGCCAAATGCTGGCAAGTGGGATTAGTTAGGCTGGTTAGGTCCTTACATGTGTTGGTGCAGACTTGATGGGCCAAAGAGCCTCTCTGCACTGTAGCATTGAGATTCTGTGCCCTCCAACTGTTCACGTTAATAATGATTTGGAAAAGGGAATCAAATGTATCTGCAAATTTGAAGATAATACATTTAGTTCCTTTTTCCAAATCATTAATATATGTGAATAGTTGGGGTCCTAGCACAAATCCCTGTGGAACTCCAATAGTCATTGCATGCCAATCAGAAAAAAAATTATGCTTCCATTTTCCTTTCTATCTGCTAACAAGCTTTCTATCCATCTAAAAACATAACTTGCAATTCTATGTGCTTTAACTTTACAGCTTTAGTAGTCTGTTATGAGACCTTGTCAAAAGCACTCAGTAAATAAACCAGTTCTAGTTCTGCTTCGTTATCTCTATTAGCTACTTACTCAGCAGTAGCATCAAGCATGGACTTCCCTTTTATGAAAATGGCCAGCACTGCTGCTTCAGAGTTCCAGTAACTCAGGTTCAATTACTAGCTTGGGTCACCGTGTGTGAAGTTTGCATGTTCTCCATGTCTGCATGAGTTTCATTCAGGTGCTCTGATTTCCTCCCACAGGCCAAAGATGAGTGGATTGGTTGGCAATGCTAATTTGCCCATAGTATCCCTGGATATGTAGGTTACAGAGAATTAGCAGGATAAGCGTATAGGGTTGTCGGAATATGGCCTAAGGTGGGGTTGTTGTCGGTGCAGACTTGATGGGCCAAATAGCTTCCTTTTTCACTGTAGAGTTTCTATGATTTTCAATCCATGCTGATTTTGTCTGATTATCCCACTGCCTTCCAAATGCCCAGTTATGAAATCCTAGATAATAGACTCTAGCAACTTCCCCAGTAACAACTTTAGGCTCACTGGTCTATACTGCCCTGTTTTCTCTCTACCTCCCTTTTTGAACAGTGGTTCACATTAGTTACCCTCCAATTTGTAGGAATCGGACCAGAATCCAAAGAATTTTGGAAAATAACCACCAATTATTTCCAGGGCCACTTCCTTAAGTATTCTGGGATGAAGATTATCAGATCCTGGAGATATATTCACCTTCAATCTCAATTTCCCCAAAACCATTTCTCTAATAATGCTGATTACCTTAGCTCCTCATTGAAACATGTTCCTCTCAGCACTTCTGGCACATTGCTTCAGTCTCCACAAAAGAAGATATGAATAAAGAACAAGTTTAATTCCTCCGCATTGCCTCCCACCATTATAAATTCTCCAGGTTCTGTAAGGGGCCTACATTCATTTTTGTCAATCTTTTTCTGTTGACATTTTCAAAGCAAACAAATTTTAGAAGTTTAGACACTAATGACTCTGTTAAGTGATTATAGGCACCATTATACAGTGATACTGAAAATGCCCTGAATACTCACTCATGGTGATCACTGAAGCTCTGAAGTAACCTCAGGAATTGGATTTTCAGAGAAATCTCCTGTAGAGGAATAGCAAAGATTTTAGTGAGAAAGCCATTTAAGCAAAAACAGTTGAAAGAATGCAGAGGCTATAACAATGATCTAATTAGGACTACATGTGCCCACGTTTTAAATACAATGCAGAGGTGTGACATAGTACAGCAGTCATGATGAATAGCAAGGGACACTTTTTGCAACTTGGAATGTCAATGCCTCATCAGTTTAAAATATTTCTGGACACTAAACAAAATTTTCAATTGGTTGAAGGCTTTCAGTCCTAAAATACTAATGAAGCTCCCACTATCATGGATATCGATCTTCAGACAAGTCAAGCCACTCATGATATCAAAGGGTTAAAACACTGATACAGCAAAGTAGTGAAAGGGAGAAAGAAACTTCAAACAATCAAATCACTACGGAAAGGGTACTGAGAAAATTAGAACTAAAAGCTGACAAGTCTCCACACCCTGATGGGTTTCATTTCCTGAAAATGACTGCACAGATACAGTAGATGCAAATTCCCTAAATTCTGGGAAGGTCCTGCACATTGAAAAATAGAGAATGTGACTGCTTTTCACAAGAGGGGGACAAAGCAGAAAGCTAAAGGCCAGTTAGCTCAACAAGTGTCATAGGGAAAATTTTGCCATGGACGTCATAATAGGACATTTAAATCTTAACGACATCAGGAAAAGTAATTTTTGTGAAAGGGAAATAGTGTTTGACAAATTTAAAGTTATTTGAGGAAGTAATAGCAGTGTGGAAGAAGAATCTGTGGATCCGGTGTACTTGATTTCCAGAACTCATTTGACAAGATGTCACATCTAAATGCTGCTGCACAAAATAAGAGTTTGTGGTGTAAGGTATAATATACTATTAGCATGGATGAAGGATTGTTAGCTAACAGGAAGCAGATTAAGGATAAATGGATGATTTCTGGATTGGCAAAATGAGTGGAACACCACAGATATTGATGCTGGGTCCTTAACTATTTGCAACAAATATCAATGACCTGGATGAAGGGACCAATATATGGTAGCTAAATTTGCTGATGACACTAAGATGAATAAGAAAGTTAAAGAGCACATAAGGAAGCTGCAAAGGGTTAAGCAAAGAGGAAAAATTTGGCAAATGGAGTATAATGCAAGAAAATGTGAACTTGTCCACTTTAGTAGGAAGAATAGAGAAGCCGTATACTATTGAGGGGGAGACTACAGAACTCAAGTATAGAGAGATCGGAGTGTCCTAGTACACGAAACGCAAATAGTATGCATGTACAATAATGATTGGCAGCACCCTGTGTATCATCCTATTATTGCAATAAGAATGGAATATAAAAACAGGAACGTTTTGTTACAACTGTACAGGGTGTATGGTGAGACCACATTGATAGGATTGTATCTTCACTCTATTTCTGAGGATTGTTTCTTTACTCAGAGGGTAGTAAGAGCGTGGAATGTCCTGCCTGCAGCAGTTGTGGACTCGCCAACTTTGAACATTCAAATACTCAGTGGATAGGCATATAGATAACATTGGAATATTTTAGGTTAGAGGGTCATTACATTGGTTCCACTGGTCAGCACAACATCGAGGGCCGAAGGGCCTGTACTGTGCTGTAATGTTCTATGTTCCATGTATCGTTTGGTCTCCTTATTTGAGGGACACAGTTGCATTAGAAGCAAATTAGAGGGGTTCACTTGAATGTTTTCTGGAATTAAGGGACTTAAGAATGGCTGGACGTGTTAGGCTTGTATTCATTGGAGTTTAGAAGAACGAGAAGTGAAGGATTTGAAAGAATGTTTCTCCTTGTGAGAGAGACTGGAACTAAAGAGACAGTTTAAATGCAAGGGGTCCTGCCATTGAAATTTTTTTTCAGGGGGTCCAAAAGAGGGGCAGATTCTTGACCAACGAGACAAAGTGCCATCCAGACTCAAAATGTTGGCTCTATTCTCTCCATAGATGCTGTAAATCTCTGCCAAGATTTTACAGCATTTCCTGTTTTTGTTCCAGATTCCAACATTCACCATATCTTGCTTCTAAGAGGCAAAAAGTATTGTGTACAGGTAGAGATATGGAATTGAGACCACAATTGGATCAACCATAATCTTACTAAATGGTAGAATAGGCTCAAGAAGCCAAATAACCTACTCCCAAATTGTAAGTAGTTTTACAGTTCAGGTCCAGGTTAGAAACTCCAAAGTGTTTATGTAGCTGCCTGACTCAAGTTTTGCATCTTGAATTTGGCTAGGATAAGCATGCGATGTTTCACATAAGGTGTGATTCAAATGACCCGCTAGAACGTAGAACATTACAGCGCAGAACAGGCCCTTCGGCCTTTGATGTTGCGCCGACCAATTAGGAACAAGCAGTGACCCTCTAACCTAAACCATTCCCTTTTCATCCATAAACTTATCTACTATCCTCTTAAACACCACCAAACTTGGCGCATCTACAACTGACGCAGGCAGGGCATTCCATACCCTTACCACCCTCTGGGTAAAGAACCTACCTCTGACATCCGTCCTATAACTACCACCCCTTAATTTAAAGCTATGTCCCCTCGTGCTAGCTTTCTCCATCCTAGGAAAAAGGCTATCACTGTCCACCCTATCTAAACCTCTAATCATCTTATATGTTTCAATAAGGTCTCCTCTTAGCCGCCTTCTTTCTAACAAAAACAACCTCAAATCCCTCAGCCTCGCCTCATAAGACCTGCCCTCCATACCAGGCAACATCCTGGTAAACCTCCCCTGTACCCTCTCCAATGCCTCCACATCTTTCTTATAATGCGGGAACCAGAACTGTAGACAATACTCCAAGTGCGGCCGCACTAGAGTTTTGTGCGGTTGCAACATGACGTTGCGGCTCCGAAATTCAATCCTCCTACCAATAAAAGCTAACACTCCATATACCTTCTTAACAACCTTATCGATTTGATTGCCAACTTTCAGGGATCTATGCACATATACACCAAGATCCCTCTGTTCTTCAACACTATTAAGAACACTATTTGATAAAAGCTAGAGAGCTTTTATCAAAGTTTAAGAATATAGTTAACATGTATAGTAAGAAAATTAGTAAGAACTTTTACAATTACAAAGAAATAAAACTATAATACAACCCTTAAAGATATCTGATATGTCCCAATTAAACCAAAACCCATAAATTAAAAAAAACACAGCCGCTTTGTTAAGGGGAGGTTGTACCTTATGAATCTGGTAGAATTTTTTGAGGTGGTGACGAAAACGGTCGACAAAGGGCGAGCCGTTAATGTTGTCTATATGGATTTCAGTAAGGTGTTGGACAAAGTCCCTCATGGGAGGTTAGTTGAGAAGGTCAAGGCTCATGGGATACAAGGACAGGTAGCTAGATGGATAAGTAACTGGCTTGGTAATAGGAGACAGAGAGTAATAGTGGAAGGGTGTTTTCTAGCTGGAGGTCGGTCACTAGTGGTGTGCCACAGGGCTCGGTACTGGGACCTCTCCTATTTGTAATATATATAAATGACTTGGAAGAGGGAGTAAGTGGAGTGATCAGCAAATTTGCAGACGATACAAAGATGGCTGGACTTGCGGATAGTGAGGAGCATTGTCAGGCGATGCAGCAGGACATAGATAGGCTGGTAGCTTAGGCAGATGGAATTCAATCCTGATAAATGTGAGGTGATGCATTTTGGGAGAAAGAATGTAGGGGGGAGGTATATGATAAAGGGTAGACCTATTAAGGGGATAGAAATGCATAGGGACCTAGGGGTGCAAGTGCACAAATCTCTGAAGGTGGCAGAGCAAGTGGAGAAGGTTGTGAAGAAAGCATATAGTATGCTAGCCTTTATAGGAAGGGGTATAGAGTACAAGAGCTGGCCTTTAATGTTGCAGTTGTATAAAATGTTAGTTAGACCTCATTTGGAATATTGCGTCCAATTCTGGACAGTACACTCCCAGAAGGACGTGGAGACTCTGGACAGAGTGCAGAGGAGGTTTACCAGGATGCTGCCTGGTATGGAAGGTCTGAGTTACAAGGAGAGGTTAGGCAAATTGGGGCTATTTTTCTTAGAAAGATGTAGACTTAGGAGATCTAATAGAGGTGTACAAGATTATGAGGGGTATAGATTGAGTAAACAGGATTAAGCCTTTTCCTAGGATGGACTCAAATAGCACGAGGGATCACGGGCTTAGGGTGGGGGGGTAAGGTATAATTTGGATGCTAGAGGGAGTTTTTCCACACAGAGGGTGGTGGGGGTATGGAATGTGCTGCCAAGTAAAGTGGTGGAGGCAGGCACTCTGGAGATATTTAAGAAATACTTAGATGGGCACACGAACAGAGTGGGAATGGAGGGGTATAGAAAACTGATTTAAAATAGGGATCATGAGCCTTGGGAGTCCCTGGGAAGTGTGTAAATGGATGATGATATTGATGTACTTGTTTTTATCCTACAGGTGCTTTGGTCCACCTTATTGTCTAACGAGGGGCATATACACGATGGGTCATGAGAGGGCTGCTCTTGGATTTTTGTGAGAGTATCTTAGTGCTTCACGTCGTTAGTGTACACTTGACCTGGACCATTTGATGGGCAACATGACAGCTCAGTGACTATCACTGTGCTATGCAGATACATGGATTTGGGCCTGCGTCTGTGGGAGTTTGCACATTCTCCCCATGCTTGTGTGGGTTTTCTCCGAGTGCTCCGGTTTCTTCCCACGTCCCAGAAATGTGCTCTTAGGCTAACTGGCAAAAGAAATTCTCCCAAATTGTCTCAAATTTGGTTTTTAATCCATAGATCTATATACAGGGATCACAAGTAGAGGTAGGAATATCGGGGTGGCGGCGTGGGCTCGTTGGGCCAAAGAGCCTGTTTCTCGTGCTGTTTTGTTCTTTGCTCTTTAACAGAGCACAGATTTTTGCTCATGTGATAATGGAAATTGAGTCTTTTGGTAGAAAGCTGAGTGAATCCCAAGAATTGCAAACATTTCGGAAACAAGCCTGCTTCCCAAAACACCAGAAACACTGATCAATCCCCAACAGCAAACATTCACCCTTCAGGAAAAGTGTTTTCAGCTAACCAGACTTTTTAAGAACAGGGAGAGGGAGAAAAAACTTTTTAGCTTGTTGCTCCTTCTAAAACAAAACCAGAAATTCAAACCTGTAGCTCCAAACTGAAAATGAAAAATCATTGTCACTTGACCTGCCCAGATTCTTTTCTCCTCCCGACAATGACAAACTAAGATTGAGCGTGAATTTAAAAAACTTTTAAAAGTACACTAACTTCATAGCAAGAATGCAAATTTATTAAAAATATTCTTTCATGGAATGTCAGCATCATTTGTTCCTTATTTAAGGTGGTAGTGTTAGCCACCTTCTCGAATTCAGTTTATAGAAACATAGAACATCACAGCACAGTACAGGCCCTTCGACTCAGTGTTCTGCCGTGCTACGCCCAATCCCAAGATCAAGCTATCCCCTCCATGTGCCTAATAACAGCTTGAAAGACTCCTAAAGAGTCTCACTCCACCATCACAGCAGGCAGTCTATTCGACATCCCAACCACTGAGTAAAGAATCTACCCCACATCCCTCCTATATCCCCCACCATGAACCTTATAGTTATGCCCCCCAGTAATAGCTACATCCACCTGAAGAAATAGTCTCTGCACGTCACTCTATCAATCCCTCGTCATTTTATAAACCTCTATTAAGTCACCTCTCATCCTTCTCTGCTCAAAAGAGAAAAATCCCAGCTTCCTCAACCTTTCCTCGTAAGACCTACCCTCCAAACCAGACAGCATCCTGGTACATCTCCTCTGCGTTCTCTCCAATACTTCCACATCCTTCTTATAATGGTGACCAGAACTGAACACAATATTCCAAGTGTGGTCTCACTAATATCTCGTATAGTTGCAGCATAACCTCACGGCTCTTAAACCTCCTGTTATTAAATGTTAATACACTACAAGTCTTTACGGCTCTATCCACCTGAGTGGCAATCTTCAGAGATCTATGGATATGAACCCCAAGATCTCTGTTCCTCCACATTCCTCAAAACCCTGGCGTTGATCCTGTAATCTACATTCAAATTTGTCCTACCAAAATGAATCACCTCGAACTTATCAGGGTTAAACTCCATCTGCCACTTTTTGACCCAACTCTGCATCCTATCAATGTCTCTTTGCAGCCTGCAAAAGTCTTCCACCAATCTTGGTGTCGTCAAATTTACTAACCCACCCTTCAGGCCCACTTGCAAGTCACTGATAAAAATTAAAAATAACAGAGGACCCAGCACTTAGTTACCTCCTCAAAGAATTCAATCAAATTTGATGCATGAAATCGTGCTGACTATTCCAGATTAACATAGAACAATACAGCACAAACAGGCCCTTCGGCCCACGAGTTGCGCTGATCACATCTATATCTACCAATCCACAGACCTATCTATAACCCCCTATCCCATTTGTTCCCATATACTCATCCAGAAGTCTTTTAAAAGACCCCAGCGAGTTTGCCTCTACCAACTCCGACAGCAGCTGATTCCATTCACTCACCACCCTCTGAAAAACTTACCCCGAACATGCCCTCTATATTTGCTTCCCTGAACCTTAAATCTGTGTCCTCTCATAGTGACCATTTCAGCTCGAAGAAATAGTCTGAGAATCCACCCTATCTATTCCTCTCAACATTTTATAAACCTTTATCGCCTCTCAACCTTCGTCTCTGGTTTCGAGGTGATGTAGTATATATGGACTTTAGTAAGGCTTTTGATAAGGTGGCCCATGGAAGACTTCTACAGAAAATGCAGATGTGTGGAATAGAGGGTGATTTAGCTAATTGGATTAGGAATTTGCTGGCAGATAGAAGACAGAGGGTGGTGGTTGATGGGAGATATTCATCGTGGAGTTCGGTGACGAGTGGTGTGCCTCAGGGGTCTGTTTTGGGGCCCCTGCTGTTTGTAATTTTTATAAATGATCTGGATGAGGGTATTGAGGGATGGATCAGTAAATTTGCAGATGATACTAAAGTTGGTGGTGTGGTAGATAGTGAAGAGGGGTGTTTTAGTTTACAGAGTGACTTGGACAAGTTGCAGAGCTGGGCCGAGAGGTGGCAAATGGAGTTTAATGTGGAAAAGTGTGAGGTAATGCACTTTGGCAGGAACAATAAATGTGTAGAGTATAGGGCTAATGGTAGGGCTCTTAATAGTGTTGCAAGGAAGAAGGATTTGGTGATAAATGTGTTCAATGGATCCCTGAAGTCAGGGCCGTCCGTGATAAAGTTGTTAAGAATGCTTCTGGAGTCCTTTAGCTTTTATTGATCGGGGATTGGAAATTTGGATCCAGCGGCATACCTGTTTGCAGCTGTACAACTCTAACTATGCGGCCGGCACTTTGGAGTATTGTGTGCAGTTCTTGTCGCCACTTATAAGAAAGATGTGGAGGCATTGGAGGGGAAAGAGGAGGTTTACTAGGATGTTGCTGGTATGGAGGGCCGGTCCTATGAGAGAGTTTGAAGGATTGAGGTTGTTTTCGTTAGAAAAGGAAGGCGGCTAGGGGGGATTTTTTGGAATGGCATATAGATGATTAGATTTTGGAATAGGGTGGACAAGTGCTACCTTTTTTCCGCTAGTATGGAGAAAGCTAGCACGAGGGGACACAACTTTAAATTAAGGGGTATGAGTTATAGGACGATATCATAGGTAGGTTCTGTTACCTCAAGAGTGATTAGGGAGTGGAATGCCCTGCCTGCAGCTGTTGTAGATGCGCCAGTTTGGTGGCGTTTAAGAGGTTAGTTATAAGTATATGGATTAGAGGGAATGGTTTAGTTAGGAGGGCATTGCTTTTTATTTTGGTCGCCACAACATCGAAGGCCGAAGGGCCTGTTCTGTGCTGATATTGTTTCTAATGTTCTCTCCAGGAGAACAGTCCCAGCTCCCTCAACCGTCTTATAAGGCCATGCCTCCCATCCATGCAACATCCTTGTCAATCTCCTCTCCACCCTTTCAATAGCTTACACATCCTTCCTATAGTGAGGCGACCAGAACTGCGCACAGTACTCCAAGTGTGGTCTGACAAGGGTCCTATAAAGCTGCAGCATTACCTCCTGACTCCTGAACTCAATCCCTCGATGAATGAAGGCCAGTACACCGTAAGCTTTCTTAACCACATCCTCCACCTGGGAGGCCGATTTGAGAGTCTTATGGACCCAGACCCCAAGATCCCTCTGCTCTACCACACAGCTAAGACTCCTACCTTTGATAGTGTACTCATTCATCCCGTTGGATCTGCCAAAATGGACCACAACACATTTAGTCACGTTGAAGTCCATCTGCCACTTCTCCGTCCAGTCTTGCACCAGTCTTGTGCAAGTATACTCAATGCTTTGATACACAATGCTTATACATAAACATTGCAAGTTTTGGTAAAATCCAAATTGAAACAGGATAAATTTACCTTATAGAACATAGAACAATACAGCACAAACAGGCCCTTCGGCCCACGAGTTGCGCTGATCACATCTACCAATCCACAGACCTATCTATAACCCCCTATCCTATTCTGTTCCATATACTCATCCAGAAGTCTTTTAAAAGACCCCAGTGAGTTTGCCTCAACAACCTCCGACAGCAGTCGGTTCCATTCACTCACCACCTTCTGAGTGAAAAAACCTACCCCTGACATCTCCTTTGTATTTGCTTCCCTGCACCTTAAATCTGTGTCCTCTCATATTGCCTATTTCCGCTCTGAGAGAAATAGTCTGAGAGTCCACCCTATCTATTCCTCTCAACATTTTATAAACCTCTATCAGGTCGCCTCTCAACCTACGTCTCTCCAGTGAGAAGAGTCCAGCTCCCTCAACCTATCTTCATAAGGCCTGCCTCCCAATCCAGGCAGCATCCTTGTAAATCTCCTCTGGACCCTTTCATTGTTCCCTTGGAGCAGCACGGAGAGGCAGCGATTTGGGAGAACGTGAAGTTTGAGTGTTAAGTAGTTTTTAAACTTTTCTCTTTGTTTAAAATAGCTAGCAGGGGTAGTTTTAGCCGTTTTTATTTAAACTAACTGGAAACCGGAAGTCGTCATTAGGAGGCTGCCGGTAGTTTTAGTTTTCTCTGACTCTATAAATTGGTACAGAGAGGAAACCCGATACTCTACACAGGTAGAGTATCCCACCCTCCCCCCTCCGCTAGCCTAACAATAAAAGGGTGTGGGAAGTTTTTTTTTCTCTCTCCTGGAAATTAAAGTATCGGAGATGGCAGTGCAGGCAGTACGTTGCACCTCCTGCAGTATGTATGAGGTGAGGGACACCAGTAGTGTTCCTGCTGATTATAGCTGCAGGAAGTGTGCACATTTGCAGCTCCTTGAGGATTGTGTTAAGGAGCTGGAGCTGGAATTAGAGGAACTCAGGGTAATTGAGAGATTGAGGAGGATATTGGCAGGAGTGACAAAGAGATAGTCACTCCTAAAAGTGATTCTTGGGTAACGATTAGGAGGAGGGGTAAGAAGCAATCGGGTAGACAATCCCCTGGGGCTGTTCCCCTCCAAAACAAATTGTGTGTCTTGGAGGCTACAGTTGAGGAAGAATCAACTGGAGATGACCAAAGGGAGCAGGTCTCTGGGGGTGAGCCTGCTGAGAATGCTCAGGTGGGTAGGGGGGATAAGAGATTGGGCCTAGTAATTGGAGACTCCATAGTTAGAGGGACAGATAGGAGAGTAAATAGTAATAAAAAGGGACTCAGGGCTGGTGTGTTGCCTCCCAGGGGCCGGGGTCCAGGATGTCGCAGATCGGGTTTTTAAGATTCTTAAGGGAGAGGGGAGTCAGCCCCAAGTCATAGTTCATGTAGGGACACATGATATAGGAAGGACGAGGGAAGGGGATATTAAACAGAAATTTATGGAGTTGGGGTGGAAGCTTAGGGCCAAAACTGGCAGAGTGGTTATCTCTGGACTCTTGCCTGTGCCAAGGGATAGTTTAGAGAAGAACAGAGAGAGGGAATGTTTGAACTCGTGGCTGCGGGGATGGCGCAGGAGGGAGGGGTTCAGGTTCCTGAACAATTGGGACTCATTCTGGGACAGGTGGGACCTCTACAAGAGACATGGTCTACACCTGAACCAGAGGGGAACTAATATCTTGGGGGGAAAATTTGCTAAGGGTAGGGCATGGTTTGAAATGCGTATACTTTAATGCAAAGAGTATTCGCAATAAGGGGGAGGAACTTGCAGCTTGGACCAGTACCTGGAACTTTGATGTTGTGGCCATTTCAGAGACTTGGGTAGAGCAGGGACAAGAATGGATGTTGTAGGTTCCAGGGTTCAAATGTTTTAGTCGGAGTAGAGAAGGAGGTGGAGGGGGGGGAGCAGTGGCATTATTAGTCAAAGACTGTATCACAGTGACAGAGAAGAAGTTTGATGAGGACTTGTCTGTTGAGGTAGTATGGGCTGAGATTAGAAATAGGAGAGGAGAGGTCACCCTGTTGGGAGTCTTTTATAGACCTCCTAAAAGTTCTAGAGAGGTAGAGGAAAGGATTGCAAAGTCAATCCTGATCAGGAGTGAAAGTAATAGGGTAATTGTTATGGGGGACTTTAACTTTACTAATATTGATTGGAATAGCTATAGCTCTAGCTCGTTAGAGGGGTCAGTTTTCGTACAAAGTGTGCAGGAAGGTTTTTTGACTCAGTATGTAGATAGGCCAACTAGAGGTGAGGCTACATTGGATTTGGTGCTGGGCAATGAGCCAGACCAGGTGTTAGGCTTGGAAGTTAGTGAACATTTTGGTGATAGTGACCACAATTCGGTTACGTTCACCTTAGTGATGGATAGGGATAGGCATGAAGCTGGGGGAAGGGTAATTATGAGGCCATCAGGAGAGAATTAGGGTGCATAGATTGGACTAGGAAACTACAGGGACTGGGAACATCTGGAATGTGGAGCTTATTCAAGGAGCAGCTACTGCGAGTCCTTGATAAGTATGTCCCTATCAGGCAAGGAGGAAATGGTCGAGTAAGAGAACCTTGGTGTATGAAAAAAGTTGATTTGCTGGTTAAAAGGAAAAAGGAGGCTTATGTCAGGATGAGGCTTGAAGGCTCAGTTAGTGCAATGGATAGCTATAGATTAGCCAGGAGGGAGCTAAAGAGTGAATTGAGGAGAGCTAAGAGGGGACACGAGAAGACTTTGGCTGATAGGATTAAGGAGAATCCTAAAGCTTTCTTTAGATATGTTAAGAATAGAAGATTGGTTAGGGCAAGATTAGGGCCAGTCATAGACAGCAGTGGGAAGTTGTGCGTGGAGCCCGAAGAGATTGGAGAGGTACTGAATAAATATTTCTCTTCGGTATTCACGCAGGGTGATGTAAATGTAGTTATGGAGAACACTGAGGTACTGGGTTGCAAACTGGAAAGTATTGAAGTAGATAGGGAGGATGTGCTAGATATTCTTGAGGGTTTGAAGTTGGATAAGTCCCCTGGGCCGGACGGGATTTACCCTAGGATTGTCTGGGAGGCAAGAGAGGAGATTGCAGAGCCTCTGGCTCTGATCTTCAGGTCGTCGTTGGTTACGGGTGTGGTTCCGGAGGACAGCGAATGTGGTCCCATTGTTCAAGAAGGGGAAGAGAGACCTTCCAGGGAATTATAGGCCAGTGAGTCTTACTTCTGTTGTGGGCAAAGTATTGGAGAGAATTATTAGGGATAGGATTTATAGTTATTTAGAGAGAAATGAATTGATTGGGGATAGTCAGCATGGTTTTGTGAAGGGTAGGTCGTGCCTTACTAACCTCATTGAGTTTTTTGAAAAAGTGACTAAAGAGGTGGATGGGGGTAAGGCGGTTGATGTGGTATATATGGACTTTAGTAAGGCGTTTGATAAGGTGGCCCATGGAAGACTTCTGCAGAAAATGCAGATGTACGGGATAGAGGGTGATTTAGCTAATTGGATTAGGAATTGGCTAGCAGATAGAAGACAGAGGGTGGTGGTTGATGGGAGATATTCATCGTGGAGTTCGGTGACAAGTGGTGTACCTCAGGGGTCTGTTTTGGGCCCCTGCTGTTTGTAATTTTTATAAATGATCTGGATGAGGGTATTGAAGGATGGATTAGTAAATTTGCAGATGACACTAAAGTCGGTGGAGTGGTAGATAGTGAAGAGGGGTGTTATAGTTTGCAGAGAGACTTGGACAAGTTGCAGAGCTGGGCCGAGAGGTGGCAAATGGAGTTTAATGTGGAAAAGTGTGAGGTAATGCACTATGGCAGGAATAATAAATGTGTAGAGTATAGGGCTAATGGTAGGATTCTTAACAGAGTTGATGAACAGAGGGATCTTGGTGTATGTGTGCATAGATCCCTGAAAGTAGGCAGTCAAGTCGAGAAGGTTAAGAAGGCATATGGAGTCTTAGCTTTTATTGGTAGGGGGATTGAATTTCGGAGCCGCAACGTCATGTTGCAACTGTACAAAACTCTAGTGCGGCCGCACTTGGAGTATTGTGTGCAGTTCTGGTCCCCACATTATAAGAAAGATGTGGAGGCATTGGAGAGGGTACAGAGGAGGTTTACCAGGATGTTGCCTGGTATGGAGGGCAGGTCTTATGAAGAGAGGCTGAGGGATTTGAGGTTGTTTTCGTTAGAAAGGAGGCGGCTAAGAGGGGACCTTATCGAAACATAAGATGATTAGAGGTTTAGATAGGGTGGACAGTGATAGCCTTTTTCCTAGGATGGAGAAAGCTAGCACGAGGGGACACAGCTTTAAATTAAGGGGTGATAGTTATAGGACGGATATCAGAGGCAGGTTCTTTACCCAAAGGATGGTTTGGGAGTGGAATGCCCTGCCTGCAGCAGTTGTAGATGCGCCAAGTTTGGTGGCGTTTAAGAGGTTAGTTGATAAGTATATGGAAGAGAAGGGAATGGTTTAGTTTGAGGGTCATTGCTTTTTATATTGGTCGGCGCAACATTGAAGGCCAAAGGGCCTGTTCTGTGCTGTAATGTTCTATGTTCAATAGCCTCTACATCCTTCCTATAATGAGGCAACCAGAACTGTGCACAATACTCCAACTGGGGTCTGACAAGAGTCTTATAAAGCTGCATCATTACCTCCTGACTCCTAAACTCTATTCCTCGATTAATGAAGGCCAGTACGCCGTACGCCTTCTTGACCACTTCCTCTACCTGCGAGGCCGATTTAAGAGTCCTATGGACCCGGACCCGAGATCCTTCTGCTCTACAACACAGCTAAGACTCCTACCCCTTATATTGTACTCCTCTAAGACTCCTTCGCCTTATATTGTACTCCTTATCATAATAAGCTACAACTCCAAGCTTGAACTATGCATAGATTTTGCATTGCTAGCTTTGTATTTGGAGTCTGCGCTATTTGTAACAAACTGAACCAGTCCAGAACACAGCTGAGCCAAATAGCAAAGAAAGTAAATTCTACGAAAGCAAAATATCAGATTCAGGATATCTAAAAAAAACAATGCTGGCAAAACACAACAAGCTAGGCAGCATACGTGGAGAAAGAAAGAGTTAACATTAAAGATTAGTGAACTATTGTCAGAACTGAGTTGAGTCTTTTGCTCGATTTGAACAGCTGGGAGGTACGTGTTGCTTGATACCATCTGCCTTCTATCATTGGAATGTATGTTAGCTTCATACTGGCATTGAAATGCACTTGTGATTGACAGAACATATTTCAGGCTTAATGGCAGTATCCTGTTAATGGAGAGTATCACTTGTGTTGTTTTGCATTGTAACAGCATGCAGTGGCTAATTTCACCTGTTCCTCATAGGCATCTTGAAGTAGATTTAATACTTTTCAGGCTGAAACTAGTGATCTTGGTCTATTCTTGAGTGAGAGATTATATAATAAGCAATGGTGCAGCCTTTATCCTGCAGGTTAGCTTTGATACACTATTTCAGCATCCAGCTTCCAGTGAGCAAATGGTTTGGGCCACATTTACGAGGTTGTCAATAAATTCAATCTTAGCATTTAGAAATGTAGGAATTCTAACATGTATACTGACCACACCCAAACAGTCCATGCTTGTTAAACTCAGAGCAATGCCCAACATTAGATACAATTCTAATTGTTAATTACACTGTCAAACAATTTAAGATGCCAGCTGAGCTCAGTGCAATTCACTTTGCATGCTAGAATCTACATATATTCATACCTAGGGACTGTCCTTCATAGGCAGAAGGAACGCATGCAGATTTTGCATCTCCATCTAATGGTAGCTTAGGGAACATTCTCAAGGAGAAGATTACTCTTTCAGAGTCAACCTGCCTGGATTTGAACAAAGCTACACAGATAACTGCTCCATTTTGCATTCTCCCATGGTAGCACCTCCACCAGAATCCACTTGCCAAGCAATCAGCACTCCCTTCTCCTGCAGAATATGCTATGGATGCCCAGTTAATTTGGTAATTACTTGCGAGATAGCCTGTTGAGTGCAAGATGACAAGCTTAGATACCATGTCTCCAAGTCCTGTATGACCAAGTAACTATATATATCCAATTATTTCACTGTTTCACAAGCTTCAGCACAGCACATTCCTGGATCTGTCCTATGAACTCACTACTACTCAGTGGTCATTAGGGTAAGTGATTAGGCACAGAATAATCCAACACACCCAGTACATTTCAGGAATATTACCAGAGCACTGAATGTTAAATGACAAGAGCAATTAATGACAGAGAATGGCAATTTGCAAGTGATGATACATCAAGTCCTGCAATCAGCCATTTGTGCCAGCAATTTCATACTCACCGGACTACAGTCACAGATTTGGTTCTGTCCATGCAACACGTGATTAGTAGAATGTTTCCTCCATATCAGTTTGTCAAATAGATTATTCAGTCCAGGAATAAGTCGAAATTCTGCCAACATCTTGTGAACCTGAAATAACCAGCATAGAAATCATTTACAAAGAACAGTATAGCATAAGAACAGGCTCTTCAGCCCTCCCAGCCCATGTCAATCATGTGGCCCTAATTAAACTAAAAAACCTGCTCTTACCTCAGTCCCTATACCTCTATTCTCTCCATAGAGATGTACCCATCCAGATGCCTCTTAAATGCTGCTAATGTGCCTGCTTCTTCCTCTGGCAGCACATTCCAGGCACCAATCTCTCCCACATACCTCCCTTAAACTTTCCCCCTCTCACCTTGAGCTACACCCCCTTGGAATTGGGGAAAAAGCCTCTAACTATCCATTTTGTCTAAGCCTCAATTTTGCAGGCTTCTATCAGGGTTTCCCTGAGCCTCCAATTTTCCAGTGAAAACAATCCTAGTTTATTTCAACTTCTCATAAACGACACACTCGTGAGCAGGTGCAACATTCTGGTGAACCTTCTTTGCACTCTCCAAAGCCTCTACATCTTTCTGGTAGTGTGGTGACCAGAACTGCACACATACTTGAAATGGGGCCTAACCAAGGCTTTATATAGTAACATAATTTGCCAACTCTTGTATTTAATGCCTCAGATGATGAAGGCAACCATGCCATATGCCACATTAAGTACCCTAGCCATCTGTGTTGGCTCTTTTAGAGAACTATGGACCTCTACGCACCGATCCCTACTTTATTGATACTAAGGGTTCTGCCAGTTACAGTATAATTCACCCCAATCTTGATCCTTCAAAATGCATCACTTTGCATCTGTCTGGATTAAACTCCACCTACAGTTTCTGTGCCCAAGTTTCCAATCTACATCCTGTTGCATCCTCTGCCAATCCTTGGCACTAGCAGTAACTCCATTAATCTTATGTCATCTGCAAACTTACTAATCAAACCACTCACATTTTCCTCCAGATGATTTATACATACTACAGACAGATGTCCCGACACTGATCCCAACACCATCAGCTACAGATCTCCATTTTGAAAAACATTGTTTCTCCCGCTACTCTGAACAAAGAACAGTACAGCACAGGAAACAGGCCCTTTGGCCCTCTAAGCCTGCGCCGCTCATATGACTATGGTAAGGCAAACGATCCCAGTGTGTCTGCCTTCACCACCCTGCTTGGCAGTGCATTCCAGGTCCCCACCACCATCTGTATAATACGTTTCTCTGATATCTGAGTTAAACCCCCCCCCCAACCCTCACCTTGAGCCTGTGACTGCGTTTGTCACCTCTAACCTGGGAAAAAGCTTTCCACTGTTCACCCTACCCATATCTCTCAATTTTATACACGTCTATTAGATCACCCTTCATTCTCCATCTTTCCAGGAGAACAATCCCACCTCAGCTTATTGAAACATATAAGATGATTAGAGGTTTAGATAGGGTGGACATGATAGCCTTTTTCCTAGGATGGAGAAAGCTAGCACGAGGGGACATAGCTTTAAATTAAGGGGTGATAGTTATAGGACAGATATCAGAGGTAGGTTCTTTACCCAGAGGGTGGTAAGGGTATGGAATGCCCTGCCTGCGGCAGTTGTAGATGCGCCAAGTTTGGTGACGTTTAAGAGGTTAGTAGATAAATTTATGGACGAAAAGGGAATGGTTTAGGTTAGAGGGTCATTGCTTTTTCCTAATTGGTCAGCGCAACATCGAAGGCCGAAGGGCCTGTTCTGTGCTGTAATGTTCTATGTTCAGCTAAGACCGACCATACCAGGCAACATTCTGGTAAGTCTTCTCTACACTCTCTCCAAAGCCTCCACATCTTTCTAGTGGTGTGGCAACCAAAACTGGATGCAGTACTCCAAATGTGGCCTAACTAACATTCTATATAGCTGCAACATTAAATGCCAATTTTTATACTCCTTACTCTGTCCTATAAAGGCAAGCATGCCATATGCCTTCTTCACTATCTTCTCCACCTGTGCTGCCACCTTCAGGGATTTGTGGACTTGCACACCCAGGTCCCTCTGTGTTTCTGTACTCTTGATGGTTCTGCCATTTATTGTATAGCACCCCCCTACATTGGTCTTACCAAAATGCATCACTTCACATTTATCTGGATTAAATTCCATCTGCCATTTCTCTGCCTATTTTTCCAGCCTACCTATATCCTACTGTATTCTCCGACAATGGTCATCGTTATCTGCAAGTCCAGCCATCTTCGTGTCATCTGCAAACTTACTGATCACACCAGTTACACCTTCTTCCAAATCATTTATATGAATCACAAATAGCAGAGGTCCCAGTACAGAACCCTGTGGAACACCACTAGTTACAGACCTCCAGCTGGAAAAAAACCTTTCTACTACCCTCTATCTTGTGGCCAAGCCAGTTTTCTGCCAGCTAGCCACCTCTCCCTTTATACCATGAGATTTAACCTTTTGCACCAACCTGCCATGAGGGACTTTATCAAATGCTTTACTAAAATCCATATAGATGACATCCATGGCTCTACCCTTGTCAACCATTTTTGTCACCTCTTCAAAATACTGCACCAATTTGTGAGGTATGACCTCCCTTTTACAAAACCATGCTGTCTAGCACTATTGCGATTATTCTGTTCTAAACATGCATACATCCTAACAATCCTTTCCAACAATTTTCCTACTACAGACGTTAAGCTCACAGGCCTATAATTACCCAGGTTATCCTTGCTACTCTTAAAAACAGTACCATATTTGCTATCCTCCAATCCTCAGGGGCCTCACCTGCATCCAAATGAACAAAGATTTCTGTCAGAGGCCCAGCAATTTCATCTCTTGTCTCCCTGAGCAGTCCAGGATAGATGCCATCAGGCCTTGGGGATGTCAATTTTAATGTTCCCTAAAGAAATTTAACACTTCCTCCCTTATAATGGAGATTTCCTCTAACTGGTCAACACCTTCCTCTGAGACACTCCCAGTCAACACATCTCTCTTCTTTGTGAATACTGATGCAAAGTATTCATTTAATATTTCCCCTACCTCCTTGGGCTCTAAGCATAATTCCCCTCCTTAGACAGATTTTTTTCACTGACAACTCTCATTCCTAACGTATGAATAAAATGCCTTAAGATTCTTCTTAATCCTGTCTGCTAAGGACATTTAATGACTCGTTTTTGGTCTGTTTCTATGACCAAGCCAGTTCTGTACCCACCTAGCCCAGCCCATTCAAATCCCACGTGATTTTATTTTTTGAACCAAATATTCACTAGTGTCCACATCAACTACGCCCACAGTCCTTCCCTCAATTTTCTTTGTCACTTTAAAAAACTCAATTAAGTTAGTGAGATAAGACCCTCCCTGTACAAAACCATGCTGCCTGTCACTGACAAATCCGTTTTCCTCCAAATGTGCAAATACCATTTGCACCTTGCTAGCACGAGGGGACACAGCTTTAAATTAAGTGGTATGAGTTATAGGACGGATATCAGAGGTAGGTTCTTTACTCAAAGAGTGATTAGGGAGTGGAATGCCCTGCCTGCAGCTGTTGTAGATGCGCCAAGTTTGGTGCGTTTAAGAGGTTAATTGATAAGTATATGGAAGAGAAGGGAATGGTTTAGTTTGGAGGGGCATTGCTTTTTATTTTGGTCGGCACAACATCGAAGGCCGAAGGGCCTGTTCTGTGCTGTAATGTTCTATGTTCTATGTTCCCTATCTCTGTATTTTCTTCATTACAGGCGTCAGGCTCACCAGCCTATAATTTCCTGGATTATCAAGGGAACAACATTGGGTATTTTCCAATCCTCTGGAACCTCACCTGTTGACAGAGGATGTGAAGATACCTTAAAGCCCCAGCTATTTCTCCTGTAGTAATCTGGGATAGATCCCATCTGGTCCCAGAGACTAGTATACATAGAACACTACAGCACAAACAGGCCCTTCAGCCCACAAGTTGTGCCAAACACATCAAAACCTACCCAGCCATAGACCTATCTATAACCTCCAATCCCATTGGATCCCATATACTCATCCAGAAGTCTTTTAAAAGACCCCAGCGAGTTCACCTCGACCACCACCGACGGCAGCCGATTCCATTCACTCACCCACCCTCTGAATGAAAAACTTTCCCCTAGCATCCCCTCTGTACTTGCTTCCCTGCACCTTAAATCTGTGCCCTCTCGTCACGACCATTTCAGCCCTGGGAAATAGTCTCTGAGAGTCCACCCTATCTAATCCTCTCAACATCTTGTAAACCTCTATCAGGTCGCCTCTCAACCTTCGTCTCCCCAGGGAGAACAGTCCCAGCTACCTCAACCTGTCTTCATAAGGCATGCCTCCCAATCCAGGCAACATCCTTGTAAATCTCCTCTGCACCCTTTCAATAGCTTCCACGTCCTTCCTAATAGTGAGGCGACCAGAACTGCGCACAGTACTCCAAGTGTGGTCTGACAAGGGTCCTATAAAGCTGCAGCATTACCTCCTGACTCCTGAACTCAATCCCTCGATGAATGAAGGACAGTACACCATAAGCTTTCTTAACCACATCCTCCACCTGGGAGGCTGATTTGAGAGTCTTATGGACCTGGACCCCAAGATCCCCCTGCTCTTCCACACAGCTAAGACTCCTACCTTTGATAGTGTACTCATTCATCCCGTTGGATCTGCCAAAATGGACCACAACACATTTATCCGCTTGAAGTCCATCTGCCACTTCTCCGCCCAGTCTTGCATCCTGTTGATGTCATGCTGCAACTTCTGACATCCCTCCAGACCATCCACAACACCACCGACCTTCGTGTCATCGGCGAACTTACTCAACCATCCCTCCACTTCCTCATCCAGGTCATTTATGAAAATGACAAACAGCAAGGGTCCTAGAACAGATCCCTGGGGCACTCCACTGGTGGCCGACCTCCATGCAGAAAAAGAGCCATCCACAACCACCCTCTGCCTTCTGCAGGCAAGCCAGTTCTGGATCCACAAGGCCAAAGCCCCTTGGATCCCATGCCCCCTCACCTTCTCAAGAAGTCTTGCATGTGGGACCTTGTCAAATGCCTTGCTGAAGTCCATGTACACCACGTCCACTGCTCTTCTTTCGTCAATGTGTTCAGTCACATTTTCGAAGAACTCAATTAAGCTCGTAAGGCACGACCTTCCTTTTACAAAACCATGCTGACTATTTCTAATCAACCTAAACTTCTCCAAATGCTTGTAAATCTTGTCCCTCAGAAGCCTCTCCATCAGCTTACAACCACTGAGGTCAGACTCACCGGTCGGTTATTTCCAGGACTATCCCTGTTCCCTTTCTTGAAAATAGGGACTACATCCGCAATCCTCCAATCCTCCGGAACCTCTCCCGTCTCCATTGACGACGCAAAGATCATCGCCAGGGGCTCTGCAATGACATCCCTCACCTCCCACAATAACCTGGGGTACATCCCATCTGGTCCCAGAGACTTGTCTATCTTGATAGCATTTAAAAGTTCTAACACATCCGCTTCCTTAATATCTACATGCTCAATCTTTTCAGTCTGCTGCAAACTTGTAGTGCATCCTCCCAGATCACTTTCCACCGTGAATACTGAGGCAAAGTACTCATTAAGCACCTCTGCCATTTCTTCCGGTTCCATACAAACTTTTCCCCCTTCACCTTTTATAGGTCCTATCCCTTCTCCTCTTATCCTTTTACTTTTCACATATTTGTAGAAGGCCTTGGGATTCTCCTTAATCCTACCAGCCAAGGCTTTCTCATGACCCCTTCTGGCTCTCCTAATTTCCTTTTTAAGCTCTCTTCTATAAGCCTTATACTTCTCTAGATCCCCAACATCTCCTAGCTCTTTGAACCTTTTATACACCTTTTTTTTCTTCCTGACTATGTTCACCACAGCCTTTGTGCACCACGGTTCCTGCGCCCTACCAAAACCTCCTTGTCTCACCGGAACGTTGTCGTGCAAAGCTCCAGACAAGCATTCCTTGAATATCTGCCACCTTCCTTCTGTGCTTTTTCCCCAAGAACACCTCCTTCCAGTTTATTCACCCCAACATCTGCCTGATGTCTTCATATTTCCCCTTATTCCAGACAAACACCTTCCTAGCCTGCCTGATCCTATCCTTTTCCAATGCAAGGGTGAAGGAGATAGAATTATGATCTCCATCCCCAAGATGCTCTCCTACCAAGAGATCCATCACCTCTCCTGGTTCATTAGCTACCTTAGTGGGACATGAAAGATAAACTTGGACTACCACTCAACTATCATCTAACCACAGGTGCCAAAAGATCCTTCCATGGGCAGTGCCCAGAAAAGATCAATGTAACCCATGGCCCAATTTTGGAATAGCTACATGGAATTGGGGTAGGTAGGCTGATGTGGGGGCTTACAAGACTTGTGGAACTGGCTCTAGGAGCCAACCTTGAGAGGCACAGAGGGTCAGAATCACTAGAATTAGTAGTAATTTTTATAGCTTAAATTCTGCTGATCTCACAACCAGCTAGATTGTTAAATCACAGATCTATCAGCTGGTTAAAGCAGTACATGCTCCAATTGAACACATTACAGTTCAGTGGCATAATTCGCATATTTTTCTCGAGTACAGAATTGTTACAATGCAAGAGGTAACCATTTGGCCCACCCTGTTTGCACTGACTCTCAAAATGAGCATGCCTCAGTACCATTTCCTCTGCCTTTTTGCTGTAGCCTGTATGTTGTTTCTATTTGTAATGAGTCTAAGCCAACTGTCCTCCACGCACCTCACTGGATCAATCCCAGGATTCATCAGTGAGAAGTTTGTCCTCCAAGCTGCAACAATTCTGTGCGAAATATAGCAGAAAGCAGCTGCAAGAACATCCACAATGTTATCAGGAAGGGAGTTTCATGATTTTGACTGAGCAGTGAAGGAATGATGATGTAGTTCCAAGTTAGAATGGCTTGTATATGGTGCTGTTTCCATGTGCCTACTGTCCTTGCCCTTCTAAGTAGTAGAGATAAAGTATTTAGGTGATATTGAAGGAGTCTTGAGTTGCTGTAGTACATCTCATAGGTGGTACAAATTGCTGCCAATGTACTTTGGTAGTAGAAGGAACGACTGTTTAACGTGGTGGATGGGGTACCAAACAGACAGCTTTGTTGTGGAAAATGTTGAGAATCTCAAGTATTGTTGGAGGCAAATGAACAGCATTACATCACATACCTGACTTGCACCTTGTAGATGGTGACAGGCTTTGGGGAGTCAAGAGTTATTCTCCACAGAATTCCTAACGTCTTGTAGCCACAATATTTAATATGGCTGGTCCAGTTAAATTTCTGGTTAATGGTAACTACTGGCATGCTGGTAATGAGAATTCAGCAATAAAATGTTATTGGTAGAGATGGTTTGACTCTCTTGTTTGAGATAGTCATCGCCTGGCACCATACAACAAGAGTGTCACCGCTCTCAAAGGGAAAGACTCAGAGACAAAGATCACAATTTGTGATGAAATTTGCCAATCGAGTCTAGTCACGAACCTGGTTCCGTTGCCTTCCCATTAGAAGTACACACAACACGTACAGAACTTCCACTTTATACATGATCTCATGCATGATTTTCATGGACTGTGGGAGCCGACTCCTCAGCTGGCTGGCGGCTAGTACACTCTCATCTGCAGACTCTGAATGTAGAAAGGAAAGATGTTTAGACAAACAGTCTACATTTTTTTTGGCTGCTCCAAAGTTCTAAATGCTGTCTCATCTCTCCTCCCTATATCCCTGAACACGTCCAAACTCTCCCATCTCAAAACAAGGATACTTCTTCCTTCAATGCTTATGTTGCTTTCCAAAAAACCCAAAGTTTGGAATCATCAAGCCACATTACATGACTGACCTAGTCTACTTTAAAATCTTAATGCTACTCTATGCAATTTGCTTTGACCATTCATCTAGCTTTTTCAACATATTTGTAATCTACTTCGGTAGTTAACTTGATTAATTGACGAAGCCTTCTCAGTATGCACAGAAAGAGACCACTTGGTCCATCATATCTGTGTTAGCATTTTGAAAGAGTAGTCCAATTTACTAACAATACTTTGAATGTACCTACACCACATGCAGCAATTAAGTGGCTCACTGCAACCTCTTTAAAGGCTATTACGTATGGGAATAAATGCTGCTCTTGACAATGATGCTGGACACCCATAAACACATTTTTGAAAAGCCATTTTTTCACTCCTAATCCTGCAAATTAATTGCCTTTTTAAAAAAAATAAGATGGAATCTGATTCACCTGCCTTTTTAGGCAGTACATACTAGATAACCACCACTCTTCAAGTAAAATGAAGTTACATCTCACCCAAGATCTTTTGCCAACCTTTTAAATCTCTAACGTCTGGTCATGCAAAGTTTCTCCCTCCTCATTTTGAAATTTTCCTATTTTAAGTGTCACTCAGTTCAATTGGTAACATTCATCTCTGAATCAAAGTTTTGAGTTCAAATTCCAGTCCAAAGATATGCAGAGTATGTGGACTGGTCACAGTAAATTGCCCTTAGTGTCCAAAGATATTAAGTTAATTAGATTAGCCAGGGTAGATCCGTGGGTTTACAGAGATGGGTTTGGACAAGATGTGCTTTCGAAGAATTGATGCAGACTTGATGGGCTGAAAGGCATCTTTCTGCCTGTAGGGGTTTTATGATTCCAAAGGTGCCATCTGTCAGATGACAAAACCTATTCTGCCCTCAGGTGCATGTAAAAAAATCCCATGGTATTATTCTGAAGAACAGTAGGGGCATTATTTCTGATATTTTGGCCAACATTTATACCTCAATCAGCAAAAAGAGTTATTTGGTCAGTATTACATTGCTATTATGGAAGCTTGCTGTGTGCAAACTGGTTGCCATGCATTGTTCTCTGGAGCAAACTGAGTGGAGGAGCAATTTGTGACTGGTGCAGTAAGGTAAGCAATTGAGTAAATTTTTATTTTTTTCGTGGGGTTTTTTCTTTTTGCGAGTACAACTGTAAAGCAGAAGTGAGCTGCGGGTAAGCTGGGAAGGATTTAACTATGAGTAAACTACTCATCCGCAAATCCCCCTCATTGTTCCCTGGAGCAAGCTGAATGGAGGAGCGATTTGCGCGTGCAAGATATAAAAGGAAGGCCACTCTTTACAGCAGGCAGCCGAGAGAGAGGAAGCAGAGTGAAGGCTGACAAGGCTTTAGCAAAAAGAGGCAGAGGTGGGACAGGTTGTGTTTTTGGTTCTTCCAAAGCTATAAAGGAAGGGGCTAAGTATGAGAGAGAGGTCAGTTTGTTGCTTTTGGTGTCACATGCGGGAGTTCCTGGAGATGCCTAGCCTCCCAGAAGTCCATATTTGTGCCAGGTGTGTGGAACTGCAGCTGCAGCTCAATAACATTAGTTTAGTCAGGGAGAACGAAAAATTAATAGAGAACAGTTATAGGCAGGTAGTCACACCAGGGCCTTGGGAGGAAGACACTTGGGTCACAGTTAGGAAGGGTAAAAGTCAGAAGAATGACGTACCAGAGAGTACCCAAGTGGCTGTCTCCTATAATAGTAAGGGCTGGACAACAGATGGGAGAAGAGAGGGGAGTCAGCAGTCAATGGAAGGATCCCCTGTGATTATCCCCTCCAAAATAGGTACATCATTTTGAATACTTTGGAAGGGGATGACCCTCCAGGGTAAGCCAAGGTGACCAGATCGTTGGCATGGAGTCAGGCTCTGTGGCCCAGAAGGGAAAAAGGGGGATTAGAAGAGCAATAGTGGTGGGTTTCTTGATGGTTAGAGGCATGGATAGGCAGTTCTGTGAGCGCGAACAAGACTCCAGGATGGTAGTCTGCCTCCCCTGGTGCCAGGTACTGGATGTCTAAGTGGATAGGAAGCATATTAAAAGGGGAAGGTAATCAAACAGATGTCGTCATTGTACACATTGGTGAAAATGACTAAGTAGAAAGAGCAGGGGGATCCTACAAAAGCAATTCAGGGAGGTAGATGCTAAGCTAAAAAGTAGGGCCTTGAGGGCAACAATCTCTGGACTGCTCCCAGTGCCTAGTGCTAGTGAGGCTAGGAACAGGAAGATTGTACAAGTGAACACGTGGCTAAAGGACTGGTGCAGGAGGGAGGGTTTCAAATTAGTGGATCACTGGGAACTCGAGAGGATAGCACCTGTACAAGGAGAAGAGATTGTTCCTTGGGAGCAGTGAAGAGAGGCAGCGATTTGTGAGAGGAGAGCTTGTGAGTGAGTACAAAGATTTTTAAAACTAACTTTACTAGTTTTTTTAAATTTTATACCGAAAGCCGGAAGGTGTTGCAAAGACACGTGGGTAGAGTTTTTTTTAAAACCTTACTATAAATTGGAGCGGTGAGGAATCCCAATACTCTACACAGGTAGATTATCCCACTCCTCCCTCCTCCTCTAACCTAAAAGAGAGAGCAGGTAAGTTTGTTTTTGTGTGTGCTGCAAGGGCTTTGGCTCCCAGGGCCTAAGTGAAAAGAGTGAGGCAAGCTAAGTTATAAGTTTTTATTATATTTTTTCCTCTGGGTTTCTAAAAAGGGACAAGTATGGATGTAAGGCCAGTATGTTGTTGCCAGTGCAATATGTGGGAGGTCTTGGAGGCTTCTGGTCTCCCAGACATTCATACCTGTGCTCGGTGTGTGGAGCTGCAGTCCCTACAGGGCCAGGTTAAGGAACTGGAAATGCAGCTTGAGGACCTTCGTCTCATTAGAGAGAATGAGGAGATAATTGATAGGAGCTATCAGCAGGTGGTCACACCAGGGCAATGGGAAGAAGGCACGTGAGTAACTATTAGGAAGAGGAAACCTCAAGTGATGGAGAGCACGCCGGTGGATGTCCCACTTCAAAACACGGACTCCTGCTCGGCGTGTGTGTGTGGTGTCATCAGAGGGAGGCAGCGGTGGCCAGCTCTCTGGAGCTGAGCCAGTACGTCAAAAAACTAAAAGAGAGCAGCAAGGCAGTACTAATAGGGGACTCCATAGTGAGGGGTTCAGACAGGCATTTTTGTGGACACAGATGGGAGTCGTGGATGGTGGTTTGTCTCCCTGGAGCTGGGATGTCTCTGGATGCGTCCCAGACATCCTGAAAGGGGAGGGTGAGGAACTGGAGATTATAGTTCATATAGGTACTGCTGACATACGCAGGAAGAGGGAAGCGGTCATGAAAAGGGATTATACAGGACTGGGTAGGCAGCTGAGAAAGAGGAAAGTGAAGGTAGTAGTCTCAGGATTGCTGCCTGCGTCTCGGGAGAATGAGAACAGGAATGGAATGAGGTGAAGGGTGAATGCGTGGCTGAGGGACTGGAGCAGGGATTCTGGTTCCTGGATCATTGGGACCTCTTTAGGGGCAGGTGTGATCTGTACAGTAAAGACGGGTGGCACTTGAATCCCAAGAGGACTAATATCTTGGTAGGAAGACTGGCTAGGGCTACTGGGGAGATGGAATAGTGATGAGGAGACAGAGCAAGGAGGTTAGCTCCCAGGTAGGGAAGGATTGTAAACAGTACGAGAGCGAGGTTAGACGGGTGGTGGATAAAGGAAATGTCCAGACTGAGGGGCTGAGGTGTGTCTATTTCAACGCCAGGAGCGTAGTAAATAAGGTAGATGAGCTTAGGTCGTGGATTGCTGCTTGGGAACGCGATGGGGTGGCCATTACAGAGACTTGGATGTCTTAGGGACAGGACTGTGTACTTCAGGTGCCAGGATTCAGATGCTTCAGGGAGGACAGGGTTGGGGGCAAAAGAGGTAGTGGAGTGGCACTGTTGATCAGGGACAGTGTCATGGCTGCAGAGAAGGTGGATGCTGTGGAGGGACTGTCTACGGAGTCTCTGTGGGTGGAAGTTAGAAACACCAATTTTGCTGGGAGTATTCTATAGGCCGCCAACAGTGACAGGGAAGTTGAGGTGCAGATAGGCGAACAGATCCTAGAGAGATGTAGAAATAACAGTTGTCGTGATGGGACACTTCAATTTCTCAAACATCGCCTGGAATATCCCAAGGGTAAGGGGTTTGGATGGGGAGGAGTTTGTTAGGGGTGTTCAGGAGGGTTTCCTGATACAGTGCGTGGATAAGCCTCCGAGAAGAAAGGCTGTACTTGACCTGGTGCTGGCTAATGAACCAGGACAGGTGTCGGATCTCTCGGTAGGAGAGCATCTTGGGAACGAAGATCACAGTTCTATCTCCTTCACGATAGCACTGGAAAGAGATAGGATCAGGCAGTCTAGGAAGGTGTTTGTCTGGAGTAAGGGGGAATATGAAGACATCAGGCAGATAATTGGATGAATAAACTGGAAGGAGGCGTTCTTGGGAAAAGTACAGAAGGAAGGTGGCAGATATTCAAGGAACGTTTGTCTGGAGCTCTGCATGACGATGTTCCGATGAGACAAGGAGGTTTTGGTAGGCCGCAGGAACCGTGGTGCACGAAGGTTGTGGTAAACCTAGTCAGGAAGAAAAGAAAGGTGTATAAAAGGTTCAGAGAGCTAGGAGATGTTAGGGAACTAGAGGAGTACAAGGCTTGTAGAAAGGAGCTTAAAAAGGAAATTAGGAGAGCCTGAAGGGGTCATGAGAAGGCCTTGGCGGGTAAGGTTAAGGAGAATCCCAAAACCTTCCACAAATATATAAAAAGTAAAAGGATGAGAAAAGAAGGAATAGGACCTATAAAAGGCGAAGGAGGAAAAGTCTGTGTGGAACCCGAAGAAATGGCAGAGGTGCTTAACGAGTACTTTGCCTCGGTATTCACAGTGGAAAGTGATCTGGGAGGTTGTACTACAGGTTTGCAGCAGACTGAAAAGATTGAGTATGTGGATGTTAGGAAAGAGGATGTGTTAGACCTGTTAAATTCTATCAAGACAGACAGGTCGCTGGGACTGGATGGGATGTACTCCAGGTTATTGTGGGAGGTGAGGGATGTCATTGCAGAGCCCCTGGCAATGATCTTTGTGTCGTCGGGAGAGGTTCCAGAGGGTTGTGGATGTGGTTCCTATTTTCAAGAAAGGGAACAGGGATAGTCCGGGAAATTACCGACCGGTGAGTCTGACCTCAGTGGTTGGTAAGCTGATGGAGACGCTTCTAAGGGGCAAGATTTATGAGCGTTTGGAGAAGTTTAGAATGATCAGAAATAGTCAGCATAGTTTTGTTAAAGGCAGGTTGTGCCTTACGAGCCTAGTTGAGTTCTTCGAAAACGTGACTAAACACATTGACAAAGGAAGAGCAGTGGACGTGGTGTACATGGACTTCAGCAAGGCATTTGATAAGGTCCCCCATGCAAGACTTCTTGAGAAGGTGAGAGGGCATGGGATCCAAGGGGCTTTGGCCTTGTGGATCCAGAACTGACTTGCCAGCAGAAGGCAGAGTGTGGTTGTGGATGGGTCTTCTTCTACATGGAGGTCGCTCACCAGTGGAGTGCCCCAGCGATTTGTTCTGGGACCCTTGCTGTTTGTCATTTTCATAAACGACCTGGATGAGGAAGTGGAGGGATGGGTTAGTAAGTTCGCTAACAATACAAAGGTCGGTGGTGTTGTGGATGGTCTGGAGGGATGTCAGAAGTTGCAGCGGGACATAGGTAGGATGCAAGACTGGGCGGAGAAGTGGCAGATGGACTTCAACGTGGATAAATGTGTAGTGGTCCACTTTGGTAGGACCAATGGGATGAAGGAGTACAATATCAATGATAGGAGTCTTAGCTGTGTTGAAGAGCAGAAGGATCTCAGGGTCCGGGTCCATAGGACTCAAAGCTGCCTCGCAGGTAGAGGATGTTGTCAAGAAGGCGTATGGTGTACTGGCCTTCATTAATTGAGGGATTGAGTTTACGAGTCGTGAGGTAATGCTGCAACTTTATAAGACCCTTGTCAGGCCCCACTTGGATTTCTGTGCACAGTTCTGGTCACCTCATTATAGGAAGGATGTGGAAGCTATTGAAAGGGTGCAGAAGAAATTTACAAGGATATTGCCTGGATTGGGAGGCATGCCTTATGAAGATAGGTTGAGGGAGCTGGGACTCTTCTCCCTGGAAAGAAGGAGATTGAGAGGCAACCTGATAGAGTTTTTATAAAATGTTGAGAGGAATAGATAGGATGGATTCTCAGAAATATTTCCCCGGGCTGAAATGGTCACTACGAGGGGACACAGATTTAAGGTGCAGGGAAGCAAGTACAGAGGAGATAGAACATAGAACATTACAGCACAGAACAGGCCCTTCGGCCTTCGATGTTGTGCCGACCAAAATAAAAAGCAATGCCCCTCCAAACTATACCATTCCTTCTCCTTCATATACTTATCACTAACCTCTTAAACTCCACCAACTTGGTGGCATCTACCAGCTGGCAGGCAGGGCATTCCACTCCTAATCACTCTTTTGGGTAAAGAACCTACTCTGATATCCCGTCCTATAACTCATACCCCTTAATTTAACGCTGTGTCCCTCGTGCTATGCTTTCCTCTCCCTCCTAGTACAAGGCTATCACTGTCCACCCTAATCTAAACCTCTAATCATCTTATATGACTTCATAAATCCCCTCTTAGCCCCTCCTTTTCTAACAAAAACAACCTCAAATCCTTCAACCTCTCTTCATAGGCCCTGCCCCCATACCAGCAACATCCTGGTAAACTCCTTGTACCCTCTCCAATGCCTCCACATCTTTCTTATAATGTGGGGGACCAGAATGCACCAATACTCCAAGTGCGGCCGCCTAGAGTTTTTTTGTACAGTTGCAACATGTGCTGCCGGCTCCTAAATTCAATCCCCTACCAATAAAAGCTATACTCCATATGCCTTCTAACCAACTTTATCCCACATTGACCTGGCCTACTTTCAGGATCTATTGACCCACACCCAAGATCCTTCTGTTCCCAACACTCATTAGAGCACCTAGACATTGCCCTATACTCTACACATTTATTGTTTCCTGCCAAAGTGCATTACCTCACACTTTTCCACATTACAACTCCATTTGCGCCTCTCTCCCAGCTCTGCAACTTGTCCAAGTCACTCTGTCACTAGACGACCCCTCTTCACTATCTACCACTCCACCGACTTTAGTGTCATCTGCAATTTTACTAATCCATCCTTCAATACCCTCATCCAGATCATTTATAAAAATTACAAACAGCAGGGGCCCCAAAACAGACCCCTGAGGCACACCACTCGTCACCGAACTCCACGATGAATATCTCCCATCAACCACCACCCTCTGTCTTCTAGCTGCCAGCCAATTCCTAATCCAATTAGCTAAATCACCCTCTATTCCACACATCTGCATTTTCTGTAGAAGTCTTCCATGGGCCACCTTATCAAACGCCTTACTAAAGTCCATAAAGGATGTTAGGGGTAAGTTTTTCACTCAGAGGGTGGTGAGTGAATGGAATCAGCTGCCCTTGGTGGTGGTAGAGGCAAACTCGCTGGGATCTTTTAAAAGACTTCTGGATGAGTATATGGGTTCTAATGGGGGTTATAGATAGGTCTATGGCTTGGTAGGTATAGATGTGATAGGCACAACTTGTGGGCCAAAGGGCCTGTTTGTGCAGTAGTGTTCCTTGTTCTATTAGATCTAAACTAGAAAGACACGAATATTCTGGCTGGGAGTTTTGCTAGTGTGTTTCAGGAGGGTTTAGACTAATGTGGCAGGGAGGTGGAGATCAAGACAGTAGGTCAGTAAGCATAGAGGCTGGGGACAAGCTTGGGGCCAGGAAAGGCTCGCTAAGAAGAGCATTCTGGACGATGACCTAAGCGGGCCTGGAGGTCTGGAGTGCATCTGCTTTGATGCAAGGAGCAAAACAAGTAAGGCAGACGAACTTAGTGCCTTAATGCTTATGCAGAATTTGGATGTGGTTGTGGTGATGGAGACTTGGTTAAAAGGAAGACAGAACTGGCAGCTGAATATTCCGGGGTATAAGTGTTTTTAGGCGAGACAGAGGATGGGCCAAAGAGGTGGGGGAGTAGCAATATTAGTTAGGGAGCATATTATAGCAGTGCAGAGAGTGGACAATTTAGAGGGATATTAAAATGAGTCACTGTGGATGGAGCTTAAACAGGAAGGGCACAGTCACTATGCTGGGGGTATACTACAGGCCTCCCAACAGCCCATGGGAAGTGGAGGAACAGATATATAAGGAGACGCTGGATAGATGCAGACAAATAGGGTGTTGTAGTGGAAGACTTTAATTTCCCTGGTATAGACTGGAAATCACTTAGTGCTGGGGGTTTGGAAGGGGAGGAATTTGTAAAATGCTTACAGGAAGGTTCTCTGGAACAATATATAGATAGCCCAACTAGAGAGGGGGCTAGACTGGACGTAATACTGGAAATGAGCTTGGTCAGATCAAAGTTTCAATAAGGGGACATGTGGCAAATAGCGACCACAATTCTGTTAACTTTAAAATAGTAACGGAAAAGGATGAGTGTTGTCCTACAGATAGGATGCTGAATTGGGGCAAGGCTAACTATAGATGAATTACGTAGGAATTGGTGACAGGCTGTTTGAGAGTAAATCCACATCTGGCACATGGGAGTTTAAGGAGCAGTTAATGGGGCTGCAGGACAGACACGTGCCTGTAACAAGGAAGAATGGGAAAGGTAGATTCAAGAGCTGTGGAAATTGAGGATCTGATCAAAAAGAAAAAAGGCATACGTTAGGTCCAGGCAGCTAAAAACAAATGGAACACTGGAGGAATACAGAGAAAGTAGGAAAGAACTCAAACAGGGAGTTAAAAGGGCAAAAAGGGTCATAAAATGTTCTTGGCAGACAGGATTAAGGAAGATCCCAAGGCATTTTATTCATACGTTAAGAACAAGAGAGTTGTCGGGGGAAAAAAATCCTGACCTCTCAGGGACAAAGGAGGGGAATTATACTTAGAGCCCAAGGAAGTAGAGGAGATCCTAAATGAATACTTTGCATCAGTATTCACAAAGGAGAGGGACATGTTGACTGGCAGCGTCTGAGGGAAGTGTTGACCCATTAGAGAAAATCTCCATTACAAGGGAGGAAGTGTTAGGTTTTTTAGGGAACATTAAAACAGACAAGTCTCCAGGAATCTATCCTAGACTGCTCAGGGAGACCAGAGATGAAATTGCTGGGTCTCTGACAAAAATCTTTGTTCACTGGACACAGATGAAGTCCCAGAGGATTGGAGGATAGCAAACGTGGCAGTGTTATTTAGAACGTAGAACATTACAGCACAGTATAGACCTTTTGGCCTGCGATGTTGCACCGATCAGTGGAACCAATCTGATGACTCCCTAACCTAAACTATTCCAATATTATCCACATGCCTATCCAACGACCATTTGAATGCCCTTAAAGTTGACAAGTCCACTACTGCTGCAGGCATTCCACACCCTTACTAGCCTCTGAGTAAAGATCCTACCTCTGACATCTGTCCAAATATTTCTCACCCCTCAATTTAAAGCTAAGTCCCTTCGTGTTAGCCATCACCATCCGAGAAAAAAAGCTCTCACTGCCCACTCCATCTAATCCTCTGATCTTGATATGCCTCAATTAGGTCACCTCTTAACCTCCTTCTCTCTCTAATGAAAATAACCTCAAGTCCCTCAGCCTTTCCTCATAAGACCTTCCCACCATACCAAGCAACATCCTGGTAAACCTCCTCTGCACCCTTTCCAATGCCTCCACATCTTTCTTATAATGCGACGACCAGAACTGTACACAATACTCCCAGGTGTGGCCGCACCAGAGTTTTGTACAGTTGCAACATGATCTCATGGCTCAGAAATTCAATCCCACTACCAATAAAAGCTAACACATCATATACTTTCTTAACAACCCTATCAACCTGAGTGCCAACTTTCAGGGGTCAATGCACGTGGACACCGAGATCTCTCAGCTCATGTACACTACGAAGAATCTTTCCATTAGCCCAATACTCTAATCCTGTCACTCCTTCCAAAGTGTGTCATCTCACTTTTCTGCATTAAACTCCATTTACCATCTCAGCCCAGCTCTGCAGTTTATCTATATCCCTCTGCAAACTGTAATATCCATCTTCATTGTCTACAACTCCTCCAACTTTAGTGTCATCCACAAATTTACTAACCGTTCCCCTACACCCTCATCTAGGTCATTTATAAAAATGACAAACAGCAATGGCCCCAAAACAAATCCCTGAGGTACACCACTAGTAACTGAACTCCAGGTTGAATATTTCCCATCAACCACCACACTGTCTTCTATCAGCTAGCCCATTCCTGATCCAAACAGCTAAATCACTCTCAATTCCATGCATCTGTATTTTCTGCAGTAGTTTACCATGGGGAACTTTATCAAACACTTTGTTGAAATCCATATACACGTCAACTGCTTTACCCTTATCCACCTCTTTGGTCACCTTCTCAAAGGACTCAATAAGGTTTGTGAAGCATGACCTACCCTTCACAAAACCATGTTGATTATCCCTAATCAAATTATTTCTCTCTAGATGATTAGAAATTCCATCTCTTATCATCCTAGCCAAAACTTTGCCTACAAAAGAACTAAGGCTCATCGGTCTATAATTTCCAGGATGGTCTCGACTCCCCTTCTTGAAGAAGGGGACAACATTTGCTACCCTCTAGTCTTCCGGCACTATACCTGTAGTCAATGATGAAAGATCAAAGCCAAAGGCTCTGCAATCTCCTCCCTAGCCTCCCAGAAAATAAATCCCATCTGGTCCAGGGGACTTATTTGTTGTTATACTTTCAAGAATCCTTCTATGTACCTCAATCCCATCTAGTCCAAAAGCCTGTATCACAGTATTCCCCTCGACTACATTTTTCTTGTGTGAATACTGTCGAAAAATATTCATTTACTGCCTCTCTCTCTTCAGGCTCCACGCGTAACTTCCCACTACTAAGAACAAAGCACAGCACAGGAAACAGCCCTTCGGCCTTACAAGCCCGCGCCGCCCATTTTAACACACAGCGACTTATTCAAATCTTTCATCAATCATCGACATTTTTGTCTACCTCTAGTGGACTCCACAATAAAGGGGTGCAAATTTAGGGAATTAAATGCGCATCAGATTAAGGGAGATCAAATTCAGGGATAATTTATTGACACCAATCAGCCTAAAAAGGATGTTTTTGGGATGTGGGAGGAAACCAGAACATCCGATAAAACCCACGCAAGCATGGGAAGAACGTGCAAACTCCCACAGACATTGATCCAAGCTGGAGATCCGACCCAAGTCCCTGTAACTGCACAGCAGTGATAGTCACTGAGCTGTCGTGTGACCCATCAATTAGTCCAGCTTAAGCGTACACTAATGGATGTGAAGCACTAGGCAACTCTTGAAGCAACATCCAAGAACAACCCTCGCATGACCCACTGCGGGTATTACCTTGTTGGCCAACAAGGCAGACCAAATTGCCCGTGGATGTCAAAAGGAGACATCAATAAACATCAATAGACTATACAGAATTAATGGAAGATCCCCAATAGCTTCAACGTAAGTGACAAAGTGAGCCTTAAAATTTGTTGGATGGTCGATAGGAATCTATTAATTCCCAGGAACGTCCTGAGGCTCTTGATCTTCAACTAGAATGTTCTTTTGCATCCCTCAAAGGTCACTGACTGGCCCTAATCTTGCTGTAATCGTTCTTTTATTCCTGAAATATCTATTTAGGGTTCTCCTTGATCCTACCCGCCAAAGCCTTATGTCCTTTCCCAGCTCTTCTTAACTCTCTCTTTAGTTCCTTCCTGCTAATTCTCCAGTGCCCTAACTGAGCCTTCACGTTTAAGGGTAGCAAGGATAACCTGGGTAATTATAGGCCGGTGACCTTGACGTCCATGGTAAGGAAATTGTTGAAGAAGATTCTTAAGATGTATGCACTTTTAGAATGGAATAAACTCATTAGTAATAGACAGCATGGTTTTGTAAGAGGGAGGGCATGCCTCACAAATTTGGTGGAGTTTTTTGAGGAGGTGACAAAAATGGTCAATGAGGAAAGGGCTGTGGATGGCATCTATATGGATTTTACTAAAGTGTTTGACAAAGTCCCTCATGGCAGGTTGGTGCAAAAGGTTAAATCTCATGAGATAAAAGGAGAGGTGGCTAGATGGGTAGAGAACTGGCTTGGCCACAGAATAATCTCGAAAGCTTGTGAGTTTACTATCAAATAAAATCAGTTGGACTTAAACCTGGTGTTGTCAGACTTCTCACTGTGTTTACCCCAGTCCAACGCTGGCATCTCCACATCTTGGCCACAGAAAAGAGAGGGTAACAGTGGAAGGGTCCTTTTCCAGCTGAAGGTCTGTGACTAGTAGTGTCCCGCAGGGCTCTGTACTGGGACCTCTGCTATAGCAATATATATAAATGATTTTGAAGATCGTGTAACTGGTGTGATCAGTAACTTTAAGGATGACACAAAGATGGCTAGACTTGCAGATAGCCTTGAACAGTGCCAGAGAATACAGTAGATATAGATAGGCTGGAAAATTGGACAGAGAAATGGCAGATGGAATTTAATCCAGATAAATATGAAGTGATGTACTTTGGTAGGAGTAATGTAGAGGGGAGCTACACAGCAAATGGCAGAACTATCCAAAGTATAGACATACAGAGGGATCTGCATGTGCAAGTCCACAGACCCTTGAAGATGGCATCAAAGGTAGTGAAGGTGGCATATGGCATGCTTGTATTTATAGGATGGGGTGTAGAGTATAAAACTTGGCATCTGATGTTACAGCTGTATAGAACATCGATTAGGTCACATTTGGAGGACTGCATCTAGTTCTGGTCACTGCACGACCAGAAGGACAGAGGCTTTGGAGAGAGTGCAGAGAAGGTTTACCAGGATGTTGCCTGGTATGGACGGTCTTAGTTATGAGGAGAGATTGAGTAAACTGGGATTGTTTTCCCTGGAAAGGAGGAGGATGAGGGGAAACCTAATAGAGGTATATAAAATTATGAAGGGTATCGATAGGGTGAACAGTGGGAATCTTTTTCCCAGGTCAAAGGTGAGGAACACGAGGGGTCACAGGTTCAAGGTCAGGGGGACAAGGTTTAACTCATATCAGAGGGATATATTTTACACAGAAGGTAGTGGGTGCCTGGAATGCACTGCCAAGCAGGGTGGAGGCAGACACGGACGCGTGGCATCGTTTAAGGCTTATCTGGATAACCTCATGAAAAGACTGGGAATAGAAGGATACAAACAATGATCTAGTTAGACCAATGAGTGGCACAGGCTTGGACAGCTTGACGGGCCTGTTTCTTGTGCTGTATTGTTTTTCGTTCTTTATTACAAAATGATTACATCTCAATAATTATTTCATTGGTTGTAAAAGGCTTTGAGGCATCCTGTAATTATGGAAGGTGCGACATAAATGCAAAACTTTAAGGAACATCAACCCCAGTTTCTCCAATCTGCCAATGTAACTAAAATCCTTCATTTCTGTTACAGTGGCAGTGGTAATGTCACACTGGAGACAAAGGATCAAAACCCACCAAGGCAGCTGGTGAAATTTAAATTCAATTAATGTTGATCTGTCCAAAAATGTGCAGATTAGGTTGATTGGCCATGCTAAATCGCCCCTTACTGTCAGGCAGATTTGTGGATAAAAGGGATAAGGCTTAAGTGGGATTGTTGTTGGTGCAGGCTCATGGGCTGAATGGCCTTCACCTGCACTGTAGGATTCTAGTAAATCTGAAATATTAAACTCTCTCTAGTTCTCACCATGAAACTATCAATTGTTGTAAAAGCAATCTGACACTAATGAATGACCTTTAGGGAAGGAAATTTGCTGCTTTACCTAGTTTGGTTTACATGCAACTCCAAATCCACAGTAACGTGGTTGACTTGAATGCTTCTGAAATGCAAGGCAATTAGGGACAGGCAACAAATGCTGGCCCAGTCAGTGACACCTACATCCATTCTAAGAAACCTACATTTGTACAATTTAACACAGTTTGGCTATCATGGATAATTATCACCTTCAAAAATAATGTTGATAAATCTAATGGAGAGGCCCATTGCAGAATAGCAATATTAGAGGAAAGGGAAAAACACACACACCTCAAATGATGATTAGTGCAAGTTACCTGTGCTGCTGCTTTGGTCAGCTTCTTCAGTGGCCATGTGCATTAACGCGTCAAGGACCAGTGCGTTGTCCAGCCACGCGTACCACTCCTCCAGCTCCTGTAGGAAGTTTGAAGTGCCTGTTGTCTCAGAAACCTTGCGTGTTGCCAATTTACACAATCGTTCAATGAATCCAGGAATATTCAAAAGGGTGACTGAGTAGGGGAGAAGAGAGGTCACATTTTAGCATCTGAGTTATAATTTGAGTGGGTTTCACATGTACAAGAATAAAGAAATGACGATAAAAGGCAAAATAACTGCAACGTACCAGGTTCATTCTGATAATTATACAGGCTCGACATTCTAAAGAATGCTCACACATAGGCTTAAGCTTGGGCTGATAATTTGGCAAGTAAGCTTTGCACCACACAAGAGGCAATGGCTATCTTCAACATGAATCATGATATTCATTCAAGAGAAGCAACCCACCACCTTCAAGGACAATTAGGGATGGGCAACAAACATTTGCATTGACAGTGATGCTCATTATCCAAGAAAGATGTGGAAGTTTTAGAATGTAAAGATTCACTAGGGCGCTCCCTGCTCTTGAGGGCATTGGCTATAACAGGTTGAATAAACTAGGATTGTTTCCACTGAAAAGACAGAGGCTGAGGGGAGACGTGATAGGGGTCTGCAAAACTGAGAGAGGCATAGACAAGTGGATAATCAGAGGCTTTTTCCCAGGGTGCAAGTGTCAATTACAAGGGGGCACAAGTTCTAGGTGTGGGTGAAAGTTTAAAGTACATGTATGGGGAAAGTTTCTCAGAGTGGTGGATGCTTGGAATGCACCGCCAAAGGTGGTGTTGAAAGCAGGCACATTAGCAACACTTAAGAGGCATTTGGATGGGTACATGAATAGGGAAGGAAGAGGTGGATATGGACCGAGTAACCGCAGGTGGCACTTTAAAAAGTGTTTAGCTAGGACATCACGATCGGCATAGGCTTGGAGGGCCAAAGGGCTTGTTCCTGTGGTACATTTTATTCTTTTAAAGACCGAAAGGAAGCATTAATGCAAAGCATTTTTGACTTCAGTGTGAAGCAGGACCCAAATTAAATGCAGAGTAAAGTTAAGTAAGGTGAGTTTCTTCAGGGGGTCCCACTCTGCTTCATTCCAGATTTTCTGAGGAGTGCTGGAATAATGGTGGTTATGGTGCACAGAGGAGGACATGAAGGAATGGTGAGAGAAAAACAGCAGAGAAATTTATCAAACACTAGTTTATTCAAAAAAATTAAAGCATTGCATCCTTAAAGAAAAGACATTCAGGCCCTCAGTCTGTAATGGAGTGAAGCTCCAGACTCTTTACTGCCTTACTTTATTAAGAAGTCTCACAACACCAGGTCAAAGTCCAACAGGTTTATTTTGTAGCAAGAGCTTTCAGAGCTCTGCTTTTTCTTCAGGTGAGGCATCAGGTGAGTCTGCAGCACTTCAAAAGCTAATGCTACCAAATAAGCCTGTTGGACTTTAACCTGGTGTTGAGACTTCTTAATGTGCCCATCCCAGTCCAATACCTTACCTTGGTTGATTTCAGCTCGTGAAGGGCCTGCAGATTTCTTCTGCTGTGCATTTTTAGCAAGTAGTGTGTGCTTGTCATCATTTCCTGTGTCCAGCTCGGAAATAGTGACTGACAGAATGCGACAAAAATTAGCAAGTTGCTGCTGATCAAAACTGGCAACCAGATTTGCAAGATTTGGAATATCTTCCAATTGGATCATCTCCTTAAAAGGAATAGAACATAGAACATTACAGCACAGAACAGGCCCTTCGGCCTTCGATGTTGCGCCGACCAATATAAAAAGCAATGCCCCTCCAAACTAAACCATTCCCTTCTCTTCCATATACTTATCAACTAACCTCTTAACCGCCACCAAACTTGGCGCATCTACAACTGCTGCAGGCAGGGCATTCCACTCCCGAACCACCCTTTGGGTAAAGAACCTGCCTCTGATATCCGTCCTATAACTATCACCCCTTAATTTAAAGCTGTGTCCCCTCGTGCTAGCTTTTTTCCATCCTAGGAAAAAGGCTATCACTGTCCACCCTATCTAAACCTCTAATCATCTTATATGTTTCGATTAGGTCCCCTCTTAGCCGCCTCCTTTCTATCGAAAACAACCTCAAATCCCTCAGCCTCTCTTCATAAGACCTGCCCTCCATACCAGGCAACATCCTGTAAACCTCCTCTGTACCCTCTCCAATGCCTCCACATCTTTCTTATAATGCGGGGACCAGAACTGTACACAATACTCCAAGTGCGGCCGCACTAGAGTTTTGTACACTTGCAACATGACTTGCGGCTCCGAAATTCAATCCCCCTACCAATAAAAGCTAAGACTCCGTATGCCTTCTTAACAACCTTATCGACGTGACTGCCTACTTTCAGGGATCTATGCACATATACACCAAGATCCCTCTGTTCATCAACACTATTAAGAATCCTACCATTAGCCCTATACTCTACACATTTATTATTCCTGCCAACGTGCATTACCTCACACTGTTCCACATTAAACTCCATTTGCCACCTCTCGGCCCAGCTCTGCAACTTGTCCAAGTCCCTCTGCAAACTATAACCCCCCTCTTCACTATCTACCACTCCACCGACTTTAGTGTCATCTGCAAATTAACTAATCCATCCTTCAATACCCTCATCCAGATCATTTATAAAAATTACAAACAGCAGGGGCCCCAAAACAGACCCCTGAGGTACACCACTTGTCACCGAACTCCACGATGAATATCGCCCATCAACCACCACCCTCTGTCTTCTATCTGCCAGCCAATTCCTAATCCAATTAGCTAAATCACCCTCTATTCCACACATCTGCATTTTCTGTAGAAGTCTTCCATGGGCCACCTTATCAAACGCCTTACTAAAGTCCATATATATCACATCAACCGCCTTACCCCCATCCACCTCTTTGGTCACTTTCTCAAAAAACTCAATGAGGTTAGTAAGGCACGACCTACCCTTCACAAAACCATGCTGACTATCCCCAATCAATTCATTTCTCTCCAAATAACTATAAATCCGATCCCTAATTATTCTCTCCAATACTTTGCCCACAACAGAAGTAAGACTCACTGGCCTACAATTCCCTGGAAGGTCTCTCTTCCCCTTCTTGAACAACGGGACCACATTCGCTATCCTCCAGTCCTCCGGAACCACACCCGTAACCAACGACGACCTTAAGATCAGAGCCAGAGGCTCTGCAATCTCCTCTCTTGCCTCCCAGAGAATCCTAGGGTAAATCCCGTCCGGCCCAGGGGACTTATCCAACTTCAAACCCTCGAGAATATCTAGCACACCCTCCCTATCTACTTCGATACCTTCCAGTTTGCTACCCTGTACCTCAGTGTTCTCCATAACTACATTTACATCACCCTGCGTGAATACCGAAGAGAAATATTTATTCAGTACCTCTCCAATCTCCTCAGGCTCCACGCACAACTTCCCACTGCTGTCGATGACTGGCCCTAATCTTGCCCTAACCAATCTTCTATTCTTAACATATCGAAAGAAAGCTTTAGGATTCTCCTTAATCCTATCAGCCAACATCTTCTCGTGTCCCCTCTTAGCTCTCCTCAATTCACTTTTTACCTCCTTCCTGGCTAATCTATGGCTATCCATTGCACTATCTGAGCCTTCAAGCCTCATCTGACATAAGCCTCCTTTTTCTTCTTAACCAGCAAATCAACTTTTTTCGTACACCAAGGCTCTCTTACTCGTCCATTTCCTCCCTGCCTGACAGGGACATACTTATCAATGACTCGCAGCAGCTGCTCCTTGAATAAGCACCACATTCCAGATGTTCCCAGTCCCTGTAGTTCCCCAGTCCAATCTATGCACCCTAATTCTCTCCTGATGGCCTCATAATTACCCTTCCCCCAGCTATAACTACAGCCCCCATCTTCATGCCTATCCCTGTCCATCACTAAGGTGAACGTAACCGAATTGTGGTCACTATCACCAAAATGTTCACTAACTTCCAAGCCTAACACCTGGTCTGGCTCATTGCCCAGCACCAAATCCAATGTAGCCTCACCTCTAGTTGGCCTATCTACATACTGAGTCAAAAACCTTCCTGCACACTTTGTACGAAAACTGACCCCTCTAACGAGCTAGAGCTATAGCTATTCCAATCCATATTAGTAAAGTTAAAGTCCCCCATAACAATTACCCTATTACTTTCACTCCTGACCAGAATTGACTTGGCAATCCTTTCCTCAACCTCTCTAGAACTTTTAGGAGGTCTATAAAAGACTCCCAACAGGGTGACCTCTCCTTTCCTGTTTCTAATAAATAGGATATTACAAAATAAGCCTAAATTAATATTTAGTTGTCCTTACATCCAAAATGTTAGGATATAATACAGAAATGTGGATCCCCTAAAAAAGTCATTGCACTTTATTTTATATGTCCGATCATAGCAGCATTAAATTAGGCCCTCATCATAATCTTTGACAGCACCTTCCAAACCTGAAACCTCTAACACCTAGAAGAGCAAGGACAGTAGATGCATGGGAACACAAATTGCAAATTCCCTGCCAAGTCACTCAGCATCCTGACTTGGAAATGCATCACCACTACTTCATTGCCGCTGAGTCAAAGTCTTGGAAGTCGCTCTCGATCAGCGCTGAGTGCACCTACACCACATGGACTAGAGTATTTCAAGGAGGCAGCTCACCACCACCTCAAGAACAACTAAGAGTGGGTAATAAATTTTGGCCAAGTCAGTGACTCCCACATCCCCTTAAGTAAATAAAGGAAATCAAGAAAGATGCAAGGCCAAGAGGAGAGAGCAAAGCGTGGGATAAGTTGTGGGTAGCTTGGGAAATCTGACAGACATAGTGGGTTGAAAAGCCTCTAGAACAAAGAGCAATACAGCACAGGAACAGGCCCTTTGGCCCTCCAAACCTGCACTGATCATGTTATTCTAGCTAAACTGCCTGTATTCATCTATTCCCCATCCATTCACATGTCTATTCAGGTAAGTCTTAAATGTTACTAACATAACTGGCTCAACCACTTCACTTGGCAGTGCATTCCATTCCATTCCAGGCTCCCATCTCTGTGCAAAAAACCTCCCCTTGAATTTGTAATTGTCATTTCTGCTCCGAGAAAAAGCTTCGAACTGTTCATCCTATCTATACCCTTCAATTTTATAAACTTTGATCAGTTCACCCCTCAGCCTCAATCTTTCCAGGGAGAACAATCCCAGTTTATTCAATCCCTCTCATGGCTAATACTTCCATACCAGACAACATACTTGTAAACCTTTTCTGTATTCTCTCCAAAGCCTCCACCTCCTTCTGGTAGTGTGGCAACCAGAATTGGACAGAGTATTCCAAATGTGGCCTAACTAACATTTTATTTAATTTGCCAGCTTTTATACTCGATGCTCCAGCTGATGAAGGAAGCATGCCATACGCTTTCTTCACCACCTTTTCTACCTGTGCAGCCACTTTTAAGGATCCGTGGACCTATACTCCCACATCCGTGTCTATGCTCCTGATTGTTCTGCTTTTTATTTCATAGTTCCCACCTGAATTAGATCTACCAAAATGCATCACCTCGCACTTGTCTGCATTAAATTCCATCTGCCATTTCTCCCCAATTTTTCAGCCTATATCCAGTTGTATTCTCTGACAATCTTCGTCACTATCCACAGCTCTACCAATCTTAGTATCATCCGCAAACTTGTTAATCAGACCAGCTGCATTTTCCTCCAAGTCATTTACATATTACAAACATCAGAGGTCCCAGCACTGATCCCTGCAGACGACTGATGAGATCAGTCACCAGTGGAGTCCCCAGGGATCTGTTCCGGGACACTTGCTGTTTGTGATTTTTATAAATGACCTGGATGAGGAAGAAGGATGGGTTGATAAGTTTACCGATGACACAAAGGTCAGAGGTGTTGTGGATAGTCTGGAGGGATGTCAGAAGTTGCAGCATGATATTGATGTCTTTGTTTTATCCTACAGGTGCTTTGGTCCGCCTCGTTGTCTAACAAGGGGCATATGTGCGATGAGTCGTGAGAGGGCTGCTTTTGGATTTTGACAGTATCCTAGTGCTTCACGTCGTTAGTGTACGCTTGACCTGGATCATTTGATGGGCAACACGACAGCTCAGTGACTATTGCTGTGCTGTGCAGATACATGGATTTGGGCCTGTGTCTGTGGGAGTTTGCGCATTCTCCCCATGCTTGCGTGGGTTTCCTCCGGGTGCTCCGGTTTCCTCCTACACCCCAAAGACGTGCTCTTAGGCTGACTGGCAGAACAAATTCTCCCTAAACTTTCTCAAAGTTGGTTTCAATGCATAGATCTATAAACATAGACAGGGATCACAGGTAGAGGTGGGAGCATCGAGGTGGCAGCGTGGGCTCGTTAGACCGAAGGGCCTGTTTCCCATGCTGTTTTGTTCTTTGTATATAGATAGGATGCAAGATGGGCAGAGAAGTGGCAGATGGACTTCAACCCGAATAAATGTGCGGTGATACATTTTGGCAGGTCAAATGGGATGAGGGAATATAATATTAACAGTAAGACTCTTAGTGGAAGATCAGAAGGATCTTGGGGTCCAGGTTGATAGGACTAAATCAGCTTCGCAGGTAGAGGATGTGCGTAAGAAAGCACATGATGTACTGGTCTTCATCAATTGAGGAACTGAGTTTAGGAGTTGGGAGATAATGCTGCAACTGTATAACTTGCTGGTCAGACTTGGAGTACTGTGTTCAGTTCTGGTCACCTCATTACAGGAAAGACGTGGAAGCCATTGAAAGGGTGCAGAAGAGAATTACAAGGATGCTTCCGGGATTGGGTGGCATGCTTCATGAGGCTAGGTTGAGAGAGCTTGGTCTTTTCTCTTTGGAGAGATGAAAGATGAGATGGCCTGATAGAGGTGTATATGATGATGAGGGGTATTGATCAGGTAGACTCAGGGGCTTTTTCCCAGGGCTGAAATGGCTGCCACTAAAGGACGCAGGTTTAAGGTGCTGGGGAGTTGGTTCAGAGGAGATGTCAGGGGTAAGGTTTTCACTCACAGGGTAGTGGGTGAGTGAAATCAGCTGCAGTCAGTGGTGGTGGAAGGTCATTAGGGTCTTTTAAGAGACTTCTGGATGACGACATGCGACTTAATAGGATTGAGGATTATAGGTAAGCCTAGTAAATAGCAATATGATCGGCACAACCCATGGGCCAAAGGGCCTGTTTGTGCTGTAGTTTTTCTATGATTCTATCACTTGTTACAGCGCTCCGTTCAGAAAGACACTCTTCCACCGCTACCCTCTATCTTCTATGGCTAAGTAGTTCTGAATCCATCTAGCTAGTTCACCCCGATCCTGAGAGATTTATTCTTTTGCACCAGCCTGCCAAGAGGAACCTGGTTGAATGCTTTACTAAAGTCCAACATGTAGCCCTTTCCTCGTCAATCATTTTTCTCTTTATTGTAGCTGGTCATTCAACTATGAAACCTGGGCTTGAATGTATGCCAGACTGAATGGAAGATTTTCTCTGCTCGCTGTCCCAGAAGTGAATTTGCACAGTCCTAATCAAATTCCTGATGCATATGTGTCCAAAACACGAACCCACTCTCAATGACTAAAATGGCTACAGTTAACTAGTGTTCCACACTGTTAGTGGGGTGATCCAACTTTTCTGTTAAATGAGGATAAGGGAGAGAGGCTCTTTTCCTCAACTCACTGTCTTTAACATGACTTCACTGGAATCCACTCATCATGCCTTTAACGTAGAGAATGTCAAAAGGCCCTTCAGAGGCAGGGAGAAAATGGACACCAAACCAAAACAGAACCTACTGGATAGGTGATCAAAAGCTTGATCAAAGAGGTGGGTTAAAAGGAGTGATGTGGAGAAGTTTAGGGTTAAACTCGAGACAGCTGATAAGAGTGAAGACAGAAAGAATATACAGGCAAGAGTTAGGGGAATAAAATGAGGATAAGTTTATGGAGTAATTTAAACACAAGGAATAGAATTTTATATTTGAGGCTTGGCGGGAGATCAGGAGGCAACATACTCCAGTGACAGGTAAGCAGAACTTGGTGCATAATAGAAAATAGGCATTAGTGTTTGCAGAGTTGCTGTTATTGATGGGTGGAGGAAGGCAGGCAAACGGAGAGAGATTACAATACTTGGCTGGAGAGGACACAGCTATGCTTGAGCATTAGTATGTTCATACATGGGGTGAGGCAAAGACAAAAATGAACCGTACAAGTGGTGGCAGTAGGTGGCCTTTCTAAAAAAGATATGGGCTTACAAAAACTGTTTGGGGTTGCATACGACCTCTCAGTTTGAGGCAGAGATAAGGATGAAGAGTTATCCAGACTTGAAATGTTAGCTCTAATCTCTCATCACAGATGCCAGTTGACCTGCTGAGATTTTCTTGATTTTCTATTTTTGTTTCAGCTTCCAGCATCCACAGTCACTTGTTTTTATATTAAGGGAAATGGAGGTTGGCACCATCCAAAGAGGAAACATGCACCCAGACCCACATCACTAAGAATGAAAGCAAGAGCAGGCATCGCTCTCCTCAAATACAAACAATAGAAGGGACTTTAACAGAATGTTCAGACCTTTTTCACTCCCAGAATATCTTCTATAAGTGTAGCAGTTTGCAAAAAGGTCTTTTTATTTGTCATAAGCGTGAAGAGGAACAGCACAAAGTCATTTCGTTCCGAGAGGCGCTTGGTCACTCCATCCGTCTGAAAGTAAAGAGAACATTGCATCACCAACTGTCAACAAATCTCTCCTGATACATCACCTATCTACCTATGTTAAAACATTTCCTAAGGTGCGCAACTAATCACATTCTGATTTTCACCACCTCTCCTACTTGACAATTTGATGCGAGCTGTTTTTCAGTCTTCCTAAATTCAGCCCTCCCACCCCCTGGCTCCATGATGACTTGGGAATATACACCAAGAGCTATGGATCACTTGGTAACATTTATTCCTCTGAGACACAAGTTTCCAAGTACAGGAAAGAGACGGAGACAACCTAGTGCAACAACAATAATCTCTCAATGTCAACAAAATGAAGACAGTCATCAACTTCAGGAAACATAGTGGAGAACATACCCCTATGTACATTAATGGAGACAAAGTAGGAATGGTCAAGAGCTTCAGGTTTTTAGATCCAGATCATCAACCAGCTGCCCTGGAACCCCCCATCCCAGCACTACAGTTAAGAAAGCCCACCAATGCTCCTACTTTCTTAGGAGGCTAAAGAATTTTTGCACATCCGCTTCAACTCTCAACTTTTACAGATGCACCATAAGAAAGTATACTTTCTGGTTATATCCACAGTTTAGTATGGCTAATGCTCTGCCCATGACCACAAGAAACAGTAAAGAATTGTGAACGTAGCCCAGTCCATCACACAAACTAGCCTTCCACCCAGTGACACTGTCGATACTTCCCATTGCCTTGGAAAAGCAGCCAACATAATTAAGGACCCCACGCATTCCAGATGCACTCTCTTTCACCTTCTTCCATTGGAAAAAAAGACACAAAAGTCTGAGGACACCCAGCAACTGCTTCTTCCCTGCTACCAGGCTTTTGAATGGACTTGCCTCGTATTAAATTGATTTTTCTCTATACTACATTCTGCACTCGCTCCTTTTTTCCCTTTATGAGCGGCATGCTTTGTCTGTATAGCGCGCGAGAAACAATACTTTTCACTGTATGTTAATACATGTGACAATAATAAATCAAATCTCAGGGACAAAAATCAACATTTCAATGAATCACAGAATCGCTACAATGCGCAGGATGACTATTTGGCCCATTGAATGTACACCGACCACAATTCCAGCCAGGTCCTATTCCCATAACTCCACATATTTACTCTGCTAATCCCTTGATACCAGGGTCAATCAACATAACCTGCACATCTTCAGAGTGTGGGAGGAAACCAGAGCATCCCGAGAAAACCCATGCAGACGTGGGGAAAACATGTGAACTCCAGTGACCATAGGCCAGAATTGAACCCAGGTCCCACGGTGCTAACCGTGCTGCAGAATCGACATTGCTGGAGGGCTGCCTTTTAAGAACATAAGAAATAGGAACAAGTGCAGGCTGTTCGGCCCTTCGAGCCTGCTCCACTACTCAACAAGATCATGGCTGATCCAACATTCCCATCATTCACTTTCCTGCTTTGCCTCTATAATCCTTAACTCCCTTACGGATCAAAAATCTATCCTTAGATATACAGACAGATTCTGTCCCCACAGCTCTCTGTGGCAAGTTCCAAACAGTGGTGAACTTCTGGCATTCTTTATCCTGGAAAGTTGTGGATGTTGAGTCTTTAAACATTCAAAGCTGTGATCAAGAGGTTTTCAAATCCATAGGGGAACTAAGGGTTATGGAGATAAGGCAGCCATCATGTTATTAAATGGTGGAGCAGGCTCAAAGGGCCTATTTCTGATCCTACTTCTGATGGTCTTAATATTCTCTAGAGGAAGTATAAGTAAAGGGAGTACTTTATGGGCAAGACATGGCAGGGCAACTTGGCCCAGTGGAATGCTCCTCATGAGAAATGTGGGGGTCAGGAACAATTCCCATGTCCAAGATAATGTGTACAGCAAGTGTTTCCAGCTGCAGCTATTCAAAATCCACTTGTCAGAGCTGCAGCTGCTATGGTGCATCTGCAAGGATGAGATCTTTGCCGACAGCAGATATAATGATCTGGTCACAATGCATTTCAGAATACAGGGCAGAAAGTGAATGGGGCCCGGTGGCATGCTCTGTTGCCTCTCACACTCGGGCTCAATTCCAGCCTTAGGTGACTTATAATCATCATTGATTATTCAATTTAGCAACCTGTCCCTGCTTCCCCCCCATATCTTTTGATCCCTTTAGCCCCAAGAGCTATACATAACTCCTTCCTGAAAACAATCACCACAATCGTGGCTGTTCATATAACTCAATAGCTGAATCTTGCTTCCCCCCACCAAAACCTTTGATCTCATTTGTCCTAAAAGCTACATCTAGCTGCCTCTTGAATGCATTCAATATTTTGGCATCAAATACTTTCTATGGTAACAAATTCCTCAGGCTCACCACTCTTTGGGTGAAGAAATGTCTTCTCATTTCTGTCCTAAAAAGGTCTACCGTGAATCCTCAGACTGTGACCCTGGTTCTGGACTCCCCCACCATTGGGAACATTCTCCCAGCATCAACACTATCTAGACCTGTTAGAATTTTATAAGTCTCTATGAGATCTCCTCATTTTTCTGAACTCCAGCAAAAACAATCCTAACCTAGTCAATCTCTCCTCATACATCAGTCCTGCCATCCCTGGAATCAGCCTGGTAAACTTTGGTGCACTCTCTCTCTAGAGCAGAAGCTTCCTTCCTCAGAAAAGAGGACCAAAACTGCACACAATACTCTAGGTGTGGCCTCACCAAGGCTTTGTATAGTTGGAACACATCCCTGCTCCTGTACTTGCGACCTCTTGTAAAGACAGCCAATATAACATTTGCCTTCTTTATAGCCCACTGCACCTGCATGCTTACCTTCAGCGACTGGTGCACAAGGACACCCAGGTCTGCTGAATACTCCCCTCTTCCAATTTACAGCTAGGCTAATAAGCCAGTGCTGTACTGAGAGACTACGTTGTCAAGACAGACTGAATGCATTGCTGGAGCTGACATCTTTCAGATAAGACATTCAAATAAGGACCAGAGTACCATCTCAGTTTAATGTAAAGAACCCATATTATTTGGGATGGACAAAAGCCCTTTTTCTGTGAAATATTATTCTATGATTCTAGTTTCCTTTTTGCAGAAACTGGGCTGTGTTACAGGTCTCAAATTGACAGACAAGAGTTTTAATTGTTCTTTGGAAATGTTATAGTTACAGAAAGCAGACCTACTCTCACTTACACAGATACACGTGTTGTATAATATGCTTAGACAATCCTTTATCAAGTCTTCACTCACTGCAAGACAAAAAATGCATTAGATTTAGCAAACCTAGCTTCCACTTTAACTTATAACATTTAATAATACAGAAGTGCTTGCTCTTGTAAAACCAGACAAAAACATTGGAAAAACTGGTTCACATGACTGAAAGCTTTGCCCATTTGAAAATCCCACATATTTGTTTCAACATAGATTCAATTAGGTGATTGCAATACAGTAGGTTACTCCATTGCAAATTTAGTGGAAAGGAGGAAATGAAACCAACTCAATGCAATAAAGCAATACTCAGTTTGGAATACAGAAAATATTGGAGACCAAAGTGGAGATCGTTCAGCTCTCTAGCCTGTTTCGCCAATTAATTCGGTCACAGCGATCCCACTGGTCTCAACTCCACTTTTCTCCTTATACCCATGTGCTTTGATCCCCTTGTTAATCAAGAGTCTATTCAATAAGCCTGCCTCCTTTGATTTCTGGAAAGAGTTCAACAACCTTGAGACCCTCAGAAAAAGTTGTCTTAAATGGGAGTCCCTTTATTGTTAAACTGCATCTCATGGTTTTAGTCTCTCTTACAAGTGGAAATATCCTTTCAGTCAAGTCTCCCCAGGATCCAATGTTTCAAAATGATTATCTCTCATCCTTCTAAAGTCCAATAGAAGTTCAGATCCAACCTTTCATCAGGGAAAAGCATTCATCCTAGCAATCACATCCTCTTAAACTATAGGCAAAACTCTGTGGTTTCACTAATACAAAAGTTACAAAATATCCCTTTTATTTTACATTTCTCTTTCACTTGCTGTACCTGCATACTAACTTGTGATTTGTATACCAGGACCCCCAGATCCCTCTGTACTTCAGGTATCAGCCATCTCTCCCTATATGAATAACATGTAGTTTTTAAATTCTTAGCTCCAAAGTTTACTAATTTAGATTTTCCCATAACATAATCCATTTGCCAAAATGATGCCCACTTACTTAACCTATCCCCCTTTGCAGGCTCATGACCTTTTCACAACTTACCTTCCTGTGTATCATCAGTAATGTAGTAACCATACATTCGTACCTCTCACAACTCATTGATAGAGAGTAAATAATTGAGGGCCCAGCACTGTCCCAATGGCACTCTACTCATTAGATTTTGTCAAACCAAAAATGAATCTTTTGTACTTGCTGTATCCTGCAAGCTAACTCATCCTCTATCCACGCTAATAGGTTACCTTACTAGTTTTTAAATTTTGCTCAGTAACCTTTGATGTGGCACCATGTCAAATGTTTCTGGAAATCTAAACACATCTCATCCATAAGTTCCTCTTCATTCACATTTCTTGTTACTTCCTCAAAATACCCAAATAAATCAAAAACTATTTCCCTTTTGCAAAACCATGCAGTTTCTGCGCAATTGCACTGAAATTTTCAAAGTGCTGTATGATCTTACTAATAGATTCCAGCCATTTCCCTATGGCAGATAAGGGCAACACAGCGGTTAGCACTGTTGCTTCACAGCTCCAGGGACCTGGGTTGGATTCCCTGTTTGGGTCACTGTGTGGAGTTTACACATTGTCCTCATGTCTGCATGGGTTTAAGAACATAAGAAATAGGAGCAGGAATAGGCCATCCAGCCCTTTGAGCTGGCCCGCCATTCAATAATATCATGGCTGATCTGAAGTGGATCAGTTTCACTTTCCTGCTTTCTCCCCACAACTTTAATTCCCTTGTCTGTCAGAAACCCATATCCCCCCTCAGGCTTCTGAGCTTCAATGGGTACAGACCCAACCTATTCAATCTCTCCTCGTAGGCTAACCCCCTCATCTCTGGTATCAGCCTAGTGAACCTTCTCTGTACTCCTTCCAAGGCCAATATATCCTTTCACAAATGCAGTGACCAAAACTGCACATAGTACTCCAGTTGTGGCTTCACCAGTGGCCCTATACAGTTCCAGCAAGATCTCCCTGCTTTTATACTCTCTTCCCCTTGCTATGAAGGCCAAATTTCATTCACCTTCTTGATCACCTGCTGCACCTGCAGACTGGGTTTTGCGATTCATGCAAAAGGACCCCGAGGTCCCTCTGCATTGTAGCGTGCTGAAAAGCTGCAGCTTTTCACCCTTTAAATAATAATCCCTCTTATTATTTCTACCAAAGTGGATAACCTCATTTGTTAACATTATATTCCACCTGCCAGGTCCTTGCCACTCACTCAGCATATCCAGATCTCTCTGCAGACTTTCTGCGCCTTACATGCAATTTGCTTTTCTACTAATCTTTATGTCATCAGCAAATTTTGTTACCCTACACTCAGCCCCTTCCTCCAGATCATCTATGTAAATGGTAAACAGTTGAGGCCTCAGCACCGATCCCTGCGGCACTCCACTAGTCACCAACTGCCGACCAGAAAAGCACCCATTGATTCCAACTCTGCTTCCTGTTAGGTAACCAATCCTCAATCCACGCTAACACCTTACCCCCAACTCCATGCACCTTAATCTTTTGCAGCAACCTTTTGAGAGGCACCTCATCAACACCTTCTGGAAATCTAAAAACACCACATCCACTGGTTCCCCTCTGGCTACCGCACTAGTCACATCCTCATAGAAATCCAATAAATTCATTAAACACGACTTCCCCTTCATGAATCCATTGCTGCGTCTGCTTGTTCTTTTCTAGATGCCTTGCTATTTTTTCTTTGATGACGGATTCTAGCATTTTTTCCAACTACCGACGTTAAACTAACCGGCCTCTTTAATTTGGTTTCCAGATTATCCTACACCCTCTGTAGATCCTTAGTTCCTGTTTTGCCTATGTGTCGTTAGCACCCACATGAACCACGACAACAGGATTCTCACCCTCCCACTCCAGGTTCCTCTGCAGCCCAGATGAGACATCCTGGACCTGAGCACCAGGCAGGCAACACACCCTTTGGTATTCTTTATCCTTGTCACAAAGGACAGTGTCATTGCCCTTAACTACACTATCCCCAATTACCACTACATTTCTCTTCTTCTGCTTTGACCTTTCCTCCAGGTCGTCTGGTTTTCTCCCACATTCCAAAGATGTGCAGGTTAGACTGATTGGCCATGCTAAAAAAATTGCTCCTTAGTGTCCTAAGATGCATAGGTTAGAGGAATTAATGGATAAATATGTAAGGATATAGTGGTAAGGTCTGGGTGGCATTGTGGTCAGTGCAGACTTGATGGGCCAAATTTCCTTTCTGTACTATAGGGTTTCTATAAATAACTAAATGTTAAGCTGGCTGGCATGCAAGTTTCCTCTCTCACTCGTTTCCAATAGAGTCGTCATGTTCCCCATTTTCCAATCTGATGGGACTTTTTCAGGATTTAGACAATTTTACAAAATTAAAGCCCATGCATCTGCTATCTCAGTAGCCACTAGAATAAAATCTATTAGTACCTGGGGACTAGTCAGCTTTTAGTTCTAATAGTTTTCTTGGTATCATTTCCCAGATTATAAAATTGTTTTAAATTCCCCCTCCCTTTCAATTCCCAATTCAAACTTATTTCTGGATTGTTAATTGTATCCTCTATAGTAACCAGAAGAAATATCCAATTCCTAGTTTCCATTATCTTACTTATTTCTTTTTATTTACCTGCAGAAACCCTCCTGTTTTTATATTACTGGCTAGCTTTCTCTTACATTCTCATTTCTCCATTTTTTAAAAATCATACTTTGCCTTTTTTATAGACTGTCCAATCATCTGAGCTGCCACTTATCTTTCTGGAATTGTACATTCTCAATTTGATATTATCTTTAATGCATTGGGTTAATCACAGATGATACATCCTGCCCTTAGATTGTCTTTCCAACAGGAACGCATGTGAGCTGAGTGTTAGGAAATATCTTCTTAAATATGTCACTGCATCTCAACTTAATTTCCCGGTTTAATTTAGTCAGATGTACATAGAACATTACAGCGCAGAACAAGCCCTTCGGCCTTCGATGTTGCGCCGACCAATTAGGAACAAGCAGTGACCCTCTAACCTAAACCATTCCCCTTTCATCTATAAACTTATCTACTAACCTCTTAAACGCCACCAAACTTGGCGCATCTACAACTGACGCAGGCAAGGCATTCCATACCCTTACCACCCTCTGGGTAAAGAACCTACCTCTGACATCTGTCCTAAAACCACCACCCCTTAATTTAAAGCTATGTCCCCTCGTGCTAGCTTTCTCCATCCTAGGAAAAAGGCTATCACTGTCCACCCTATCTAAACCTCTAATCATCTTATATGTTTCAATAAGGTCCCCTCTTAGCCGCCTCCTTTCTAACGAAAACAACCTCAAATCCCTCAGCCTCTCTTCATAAGACCTGCCCTCCATACCAGGCAACATCCTGGTAAACCTCCTCTGTACCCTCTCCAATGCCTCCACATCTTTCTTATAATGCGGGGACCAGAACTGCACACAATACTCCAAGTGCGGCCGCACTAGAGTTTTGTACAGTTGCAACATGACGTTGCGGCTCCGAAATTCAATCCCCCTACCAATAAAAGCTAAGACTCCATATGCCTTCTTAACAACCTTATCGACTTGATTGCCAACTTTCAGGGATCTATGCACATATACACCAAGATCCCTCTGTTCATCAACACTATTGAGAGTCCTACCATTAGCCCTATACTCTACACATTTGTTATTCCTGCCAAAGTGAATTACCTCACACTTTTCCACATTAAACTCCATTTGCCAGCTCTGCAACTTGTCCAAGTTACTCTGTAAACTAGAACACCCCTCTTCACTATCTACCACTCCTCTGACTTTGATGTCATATGTCTTCATATCCTCACAATTGTGCTTATTTAATTTCAAAACATGAGCCTTAGACCTACTTTTCATCTTCTCAAACGGAATGTGAAACTCAATGTTATTATCACTGTTACCCAAGACATCTCTATTATTCTGATCTCATCCTTAATTAACAGAACTATCGATCACCTTTATAAATCGTTACTGTTCTTTAAGTGTCTGATCTTTAGACACTATCCTAAAACTAGCCCAGAATTATGGTCTTGTGTGTTAGGTTATTGGCCTCTTGAGCAACCATTCCCTTATCAAGGGAGAGTTTTTAAGTTTGTTTATTAATGTCACAAGTAGGCTTACATTAATGCTGCAATGAAGCCCACTGCATTTTTAACTTGATACCTGTTTGCTGGTCAAAGTTCTGCAACAAGGCAATCTGACCTCTTTGGCCTCGGTGGGAATATTTTAAGACAACCCATATTTTCTTTCTGTGCTCATCTATGTTTGGGAATAGAGTCCCACACCTAAACCATTGACAGGTGTTATTAAAAGCTGAGGTCCCATTAAAGCTCACTGGGCATCATCACATCCTGTCAACATGTTTGTTTTCTGAAACTGAAGCAACTTTCAATCCATGTCGTATGGTTACTTTTAATTCCAGGCACTTTTTTATTATATATATATATATATATATATAGTGAGTCAATCAATCCAAGTTCCACATTCAATACATAATCAGTGACCATTTATTATGTCACCTTTATCAGAGTTCTAATTCTCAGCTTAATTCAAGTAGAAATATATTTTTGTAATAGTCTTCCTTTATTTAGATGTTCCTGAGCCACATACTGAGAACTACAAGGACATATGAGCAACATGCTCCAACACAATGTCCATATCTGCCTCCAGAATGCAGTGCTCACAGATAAGTGGCAATTTCCTGGAACCCTCAGGCACCCTTCAGCCCCACTCCACCGCACCCACTCTCTCTCCCAAACATAAGAAACGATTCAATATTGTACTCACTTTTTTGTTTCTTTTTCTGTGGTGCAAGCGTTGGCCGCATAAGGATTTCAATTAAAAGCTGCAAAAGTGGAAAAGCATGGAACATGTCAAAATGCAGGCACTCAAAGTTTCTCAGCAGTAAAAAGGAAAGCGGACTTTTGTTTAGCAGGTGCAGATGAAGGCAGATTTGGTTATATCTGGTCTTTATGCAGAATGATGTGGATGGCACAAGGTTAAAACAGCTACATAAAAGGCCTAATCAAAAGCTGTTGCATCCCATTCAGTTTCAATGCCTCCAACTTTTCGGAATGAATGACACCTACACAGAAATCTGGAGCCACATATCTGGTTATTAGTAACCCATATTGCAAGTGTAAGTGGGTGTGAACAAAGGAAAGTGAATGAACATAGAACATAACAGCGCAGAACAGGCCCTTCGGCCTTCGATGTTGCGCCGACCAATTAAGAAAAAGCAATGACCCTCGAACCTAAACCATTCGCTTTTCATCCATAAACTTATCTACTAACCTCTTAAATGCCACCAAACTTGGCTCATCTACAACTGCAGCAGGCAGGGCATTCCATATCCTTGCCACCCTCTGGGTAAAGAACTTACCTCTGACATCCGTCCTATAACTACCACCCCTTAATTTAAAGCTGTGTCCCCTCGTGCTAGCTTTCTCCATCCGAGGAAAAAGGCTATCACTGTCCACCCTATCTAAACCTCTAATCATCTTATGTTTCAATAAGGTCTCCTCTTAGCCGCCTTCTTTCTAACGAAAACAACCTCAAATCCCTCAGCCTCTCTTCATAAGACCTGCCCTCCATACCAGGCAACATCCTGGTAAACCTCCTCTGTAACCTCTCCAATGCCTCCACATCTTTCTTATAATGTGGGGACCAGAACTGCACACAATACTCCAAGTGCGGCCGCACTAGAGTTTTGTACAGTTGCAACATGACGTTGCGGCTCCGAAATTCAATCCCCCTACCAATAAAGCTAAGACTCCATATGCCTTCTTAACAACCTTATCGACTTGATTGCCAACTTTCAGGGATCTATGCACATATACACCAAGATCCCTCTGTTCATCAACACTATTAAGAGTCCTACCATTAGCCCTATACTCTACACATTTGTTATTCCTGCCAAAGTGAATTACTCACACTTTTCCACATTAAACTCCATTTGCCACCTCTCGGCCCAGCTCTGCAACTTGTTCAAGTCTCTCTGCAAACTATAACACCCCTCTTCACTATCTACCACTCCTCTGACTTTGGTGTCATCCACAAATTTACTAATCCATCCTTCAATACCCTCATCCAGATCATTTATAAAAATTACAAAACAGCAGGGGCCCCAAAACAGACCCCTGAGGTACACCACTTGTAACCGAACTCCAAGATGAATATCTCCCATCAACCACCACCCTCTGTCTTCTATCTGCTAGCCAATTCCTAATCCAATTAGCTAAATCACCCTCAATCCCATACATCTGCATTTTCTGCAGAAGCCTTCCATGGGCCACCTTATCGAACGCCTTACTAAAGTCCATATATACCACATCAACTGCCTTACCCCCATCCACCTCTTTGGTCACTTTTTCAAAAAACTCAATAAGGTTAGTAAGGCACGACCTACCCTTCACAAAACCATGCTGACTATCCCCAATCAATTCATTTCTCTCTAAATAACTATAAATCCTATCCCTAATAATTCTCTCCAATACTTTGCCCACAACAGAAGTAAGACTCACCGGCTTATAATTCCCCGGAAAGTCTCTCTTCCCCTTCTTGAACAATGGGGCCACATTCACTATCCTCCAGTCTTCCGGCACTATATCCGTAACCAACGACGATCTCAAGATCAGAGCCAGAGGCTCTGCAATCTCCTCTCTCGCCTCCCTGAGAATCCTAGGGTAAATCCCATCCGGCCCAGGGGATTTATCTAACTTGAAACCCTCAAGAATATCTAGCACATCCTCCTTATCTACTTCAATACTTTCCAGTTTGCAACCCTGTATCCCAGTGTTCTCCACAACTACATTTACATGTCCCTGCGTGAATAGCGAAGAGAAATATTTGTTCAGTGCCTCTCCAATCTCTTCAGGCTCCACGCACAACTTCCCACTGCTGTCCATAACTGGCCCTAATCAATCTTCTATTCTTAACATATCTAAAGAAAGCTTTAGGATTCTCCTTGATCCTATCAGCCAAAGTCTTCTCGTGTCCCCTTTTAGCTCTCCTCAACTCACTCTTTAGCTCACTCCTGGCTAATCTATAGCTATCCATTGCACTAACTGAGCCTTCAAGCCTCATCCTGACATAAGCCTCTTTTTTCTTTTTAACCAGCGAATTAACTTTTTTAGTACACCAAGGTTCCCTTACTCGACCATTTCCTCCTTGCCTGACAGGGACATACTTATCAAGGACTCGCAGCAGCTGCTCCTTGAATAAGCTCCACATTTCAGATGTTCCCAGTCCCTGTAGTTTCCTAGTCCAACCTATGCACCCTAATTCCCTCCTTATGGCCTCATAATTACCATTCCCCCAGCTATAACTACTGCCCCCAGCTTCATGCCTATCCCTATCCATCACTAAGGTGAACGTAACCGAATTGTGGTCACTATCACCAAAATGTTCACCAACTTCCAAGCCTAACACCTGGTCTGGCTCATTGCCCAGCACCAAATCCAATGTAGCCTCACCTCTAGTTGGCCTATCTACATACTGAGTCAAAAAAACCTTCCTGCACACTTTGTACAAAAACTGACCCCTCTAACGAGCTAGAGTTATAGCTATTCCAATCAATATTAGTAAAGTTAAAGTCCCCCATAACAATTACCCTATTACTTTCACTCCTGTCCAGGATCGACTTTGCAATCCTTTCCTCTACCTCTCTAGAACTTTTAGGAGGTCTATAAAAGATTCCCAACAGGGTGACCTCTCCTCTCCTGTTTCTAACCTCAGCCCTTACTACCTCAACAGACAAGTCCTCATCAAACTTCCTTTCTGTCACTGTGATACAGTCTTTAACTAATAATGCCACTCCTCCCCCGCTTCCACCTCCTTCTCTACTCCGACTGAAGCATTTGAACCCCGGAACCTGCAACAACTATTCCTGTCCCTAATGAAATGGTTAAGGCAACACGAGATACTTGCCTTTTATTAGTTGAGGCACAGAATACACGAGCAGGGAGATGATGAAATAAAAGCAAATTACAAAAACAGAAAATGCTGGAAAGTCTCAGCAGGTCTGGCAGTATCAGCAGAGAGAGAATAGAGATAACACACCAAATACTCAAAACGCTGGCTCTTTTCTCCCTCCACAGATGCTGTCAAACCTGAGATTTTCTGGCATTTTCACATGATTGGAGCTGTATAAAACAATTAGACCACAGCCAAGTACTGCATGCAGTACTGGGCACCACACTTAAGAGGAAGTAGAACATAGAACATTACAGCACTGAAGGCCGAAGGGCCTGTTCTATGTTGCACCGACCAATTATGAAAAAAGCAATGACCCTCCAAACTAAACCATTCCCTTCTCTTCCATAAACTTATCAACTAACCTCAAACGCCAAACTTGGCGCATCTACAACTGCAGCAGGCAGGGCATTCCACTCCCTAACCACCCTTTGGGTAAAGAACCTACCTCTGTTATCCGTCCTATAACTACCACCCCTTAATTTAAAGCTGTGTCCCCTCGTGCTAGCTTCCTCCATCCTAGGAAAAAGGCTATCACTGTCCACCCTATCTAAACCTCTAATCATCTTATATGTTTCAATAAGGTCTCCTCTTAGCCACCTCCTTTCTAACGAAAACAACCTCAAATCCCTCAGCCTCTCTTCATAACACCTGCCCTCCATACCAGGCAACATCCTGGTAAACCTCCTCTGTACCCTCTCCAATGCCTCCACATCTTTCTTATAATGTGGCAACCAGAACTGCACACAATACTCCAAGTGCGGCCGCACTAGAGTTTTGTACAGTTGCAACATGACGTTGCGGCTCTGAAATTCAATCCCCCTACCAATAAAAGCTAAGACTCCATATGCCTTCTTAACAACCTTCTCGACTTGACTGCCTACTTTTAGGGATCTATGCACATACACACCAAGATCCCTCTGTTCATCAACACTATTAAGAATCCTACCATTAGCCCTATACTCTACACATTTATTATTCCTGCCAAAGTGCATTACCTCACACTTTTCCACATTAAACTCCATTTGCCACCTCTCGGCCCAGCTCTGCAACTTGTCCAAGTCTCTCTGCAAACTATAACACCCCTCTTCACTATCTACCACTCCTCCGACTTTGGTGTCATCCGCAAATTTACTAATCCATCCTTCAATACCCTCATCCAGATCATTTATAAAAATTACAAACAGCAGGGGACCCAAAACAGACCCCTGAGGTACACCACTTGTAACCGAACTCCACGATGAATATCTCCCATCAACCACCACCCTGTCTCGCTAGCCAATTCCTAATCCAATTAGCTAAATCACCCTCTATCCCATACATCTGCATTTTCTGCAGAAGCCTTCCATGGGATACCTTATCGAACGCCTTACTTAAGTCCATATATACCACATCAACCGACTTATCCCCATCCACCTCTTTGATCACTTTTTCAAAAAACTCAATAAGGTTAGTAAGGCACGACTTACCCTTCACAAAACCATGCTGACTATCCCCAATCAATTCATTTCTCTCTAAATAACTATAAATCCCATCCCTAATAATTCTCTCCAATACTTTGTGATTGCACTAGTAAGGGCGCAGAGAAGATTTACCAGGATGTTGCCTGCGCTGGAGTGTTTCAGGTATGAAGAGGGACTGGTTAGGTTTGGCTTGTTTGCTTTAGAGTAGAGGAGGATAAGAAAAGACTTGATTGAGAGGTACCAAGTTATGAGGGATGGAGATAGGGCAGATAAGAAGGAGGAACTTTCCTTTCAGCAGAGTAGTCATTAATCAGGTATAGATTTAAGGTAAGCAACAGGAGATTGACAGCAGATTTGATGAAAAGCTGTGTCATCCAGAGGATGGTGGAAATCTGAGATTCTCTGCCTGAAAAGGTGACATAGGCAAAACCATCCTTATTTAAACAGCATTTAGGTGAGCATTTGAAATGCAACAGCATATGAGGCTGTGGACCAAATGCTGGAAAATAGGATTAAAATAGTTAGGTATTTGATGGCTCATTACTTTTGCACGGGCTAGAGTGCCTCCTCATCTGATGGAGAACTCTGGCTTTATAAAAATAGAGCTGCAAGTATCAAAATTTCAAACTGCACAAATACCAAAGGAGTATTTCAACATCAGGTGCTCATATACTCCACCTTCTCCCATGATACAAGGAGATAGTAGAACCATTGGAAGAAATTATTGCAACATCCATATTAAACCCAAGAAATGGAAGAATAACTGTACATATGATATCTCTGCAGTCAGACAACGTTCCTAAAACATTCTGCACTCAAAAGTCAAAATCAAAACCAGTGCAGCAAGCAATTAGGAAGGGAAATAGTATATTGACTTAACAGTAAAGGGACTCAAATACAGGAGTAAAGAATGTCTTGCTGCCACCTTATGGAGCTTTGCTGAGACCACACTTGGGGTATTGTGTATAGTTTTGGTCTCCTTATCCAAGAACGAATGTGTTTGCCACAGAGGGATTTCAACAGAGCTTCACCACATTAATCCCTGAGATGACAGGGTTGTCACAAGGAAGCCTGTGTTCACTAGAGTTTCAAAGAATGAGGTGTGATCACATTGAAACTTACGAAATTCTTACAGGGCATGACAGGGTATCGTAGATGTTTCCTCTGGCTGATGAATCTTGTTCAATATACAGTCTCAAACAAGAGGCAGATCATTTAAGATTAGCTTAGGAATTTCTTCATTCAAAACACGGTGAATCTTTGGAATTTTCTAGCCCATAATGCTGTGAAAAATCATTGAGCATGTTCAAAACAGAAATTGGTGGATTTCTAGATACCAAGACATATGGAGATAGTGGGGAAAAGTGGTGGAGATGGATGATCTACTACGAACTGCTTTAATTGCACAGTAGGCTCAATGGGCCAAATGGCCTACTCATATTCCCATGTTCGTTTGCAATTCTAGTTTGAATACAGAAATTATAAAATGGTGGTCAGTGCTGCACTATTATCTTTATTCCACGGTACCTAATTCATGCAAAAAAGTAAGATAGGGATTATCTACATATGATTGGTTTAAGAGGTGCATTGGTTAGGATGTGTTGGCAAAGGAGCTGAAGTCGACAATGAATAGGAAATAACAGACATTTAATGGATGAACTTCAAGAACTGCACATCCCTGTTTCACGCAAGAATTAAACAGGGAAGGTTACTCATCCATGGCTAACAAGGGAAATCAGCAATAGTGTTAAAGCTAAAGAAGAGATATATAAATTGGCCAAAGTAGCAAAACCTGAGGACTGATAGAAATTTAAAATCCAGAGGAGGACAGAGAGTTTAAGGGGAAAATACAATTCGAGAGTAGACTTGCAGAAGACACAAAAACCGCAAAGTCTATATGTATGTGAAGAGAAAAAGACTGATGAAGACCAACGTAGGTCCCTTACAATTAGAATCAGGTGAATTCATAATGGATAAAGAGATGGTAGACCAGCTGCACAAATACTTTGAATCAGTCTTCTCTAAGGAGGGCATAAGTAACCTTCCAGAAATACTAGGGGACAGAGGATATAGCGTGAAGGAGGAACTGAAGGAAATCCTTATTAGTCAGGAAATTGTATTGGGGAAATTCCTGGAATTAAAACACGATAAATCCCCAAGGCCTGATGCTCTGCATCCCAGTATACTCAAGGAAATGGCCCTTAAAATAGCAGATGTACTGAACAAAGAACAAAACAGCCTTTCAGCCCAACGAGCCTGCACCGCCACCCCGATGTTCCCACCTCTACCTGTGATCCCTGTCTATGTTTATAGATCTATGGATTAAAAACCAAATTTGAGACAATTTAGGGAGAATTTGTTTTGCCAATTAGCCTAAGAGCACATCTTTGAGATGTGGGAGGAAACCGGAGCACCCAGAGAAAACCCACACAAGCATAGGGAGAATGCGCAAACTCCCACAGACACAGGCCCAAATCCACGTATCTGCACAGCACAGCGGTAGTCACTGAGCTGTCATGTTGCCCATCAAATAGTCCAGGTCAAGCATACACGAACGACGTGAAGCACTAGGATACTCTCGAAAAAAATCCAAGAGCAGCCCTCTCACGACCCATCGCGTGTATGCCCCTTGTTAGACGACAAGATGGACCAAAGCATCTGTAGGATAAAAACAAGTACAGGTCATCATTTTCCAGCATTTTATTTATTCAAAGAATTCCAGTCGATTCAAGGGTAACTATGAAACTCCACTTAAAAAAAGAGTAAAAACAGGGAATTGTAGACTGGTTAGCCTGACATCAGTGATGGGGAAAATGCTGGAGTCAATTATTAAGGATGTAATAACTGAGCGTCTGGAAAGCAGTGACAGGATTGGTCCAATTCAACATAGATTCAGTAAAGGGAAATCATGCTGGACAAATCGTATGGAATTTGAGGATATGACCAGTAGATTGGACAAGAGTGAACCAGTGGATATTGTGTATGTAGACTTTCAAAAGGTTTTGACAAGATCCAACACAACAGATTAGTGAGCAAAATTAAAGCTCATGGTATTGGTAGGGGGCGGGGTAATGTATTGACGTGGATAGAGAACTGATCGGCAGACAGGAAGCAGAGATTGGGAATGGATAGGTCCTTTGAGTGGCAGGTAGTGACTAGTGGAAACTGAATGCATTAACAGCAAATTTGCTGATGACATTAATTTGGGTGGAGTATGCACTGCGAGGAGGATGTTAAGAGGCTATAGGGTGATTTGGACAGGCTGGCTGAGTAGGCAAATGCAATAAACTGCAGATAAATGTTATCTACTTTGATAGCAAAAACAGGAAGGAAGGTTATCTGAATGATGGCAGTTTAGGAAAATGGGAAATGCAACATGACCTCAAATAGTTGCTGAAGGTTAGTATGCAGGTACAGCATGCAGCAAGGAAAACTAATAGCATGCTGGCCTTCGTAGCAACAGGATTTGAGTATAGCAGTAGAGATGTCTTGCTACAGTTATACAGGGCTTTGGTGAACGTAGAACATTACAGCGCAGTACAGGCCCTTTGGCCCTCGATGTTGTGCCGACCTAAAGCCCATCTAACCTACGCTATTTGAATATCATCCATATGTTTATCCAGTAACTATTTAAATGCTCTTAATGTTGGCGAATCCATTACTGTTGCAGGCAAGACATTCCATGCCCTTACTACTCTAAGTAAAGAGTCTACCTCTGACATCTGTCCTATATCTATCATCTACCAATTTAAATGGCGAAGTCATACCTTGAGTAGCATGTGCAATTTTGTCCTCCTAATCAGAGGACGATATTTTTGCTACCGAGGGAGTCTAGTGAAAGTTCACCAGATTAATTCCCAGAATGGTGGATCAACTAGGCTTGTACTCACTGGAATTCAGAAAGAATGGGGGGGAGTTGGGGGGGGTGCAGGGAGAGAAGAGAAGAGAGGTAGTAGATACTCAAACAAAATCCTGATGGGCCTGGACAGGCTAGATGTGGGAAGAATCTTCCCAATGTTGGGGAAGTCCTGAACTAGGGGTCACAGTCCAAGAATAAGGTGTAAGCCATTCAGGACTGAGATGAGGAAAAACTTCTTCATTCAGAGTTGTGAATCTGTGGAATTCTCTACCACAGAAAGCTGTTGGAGCCAGTTCATTAGATATGTTCAAGAGGGAGCTGGATAGCCACAAGGGGCACAAAGGATCAAGAGGTATGGACAGAAAGCGGAAATGAGATAGTGAAAGCGTATGATCAACCATGATCATATTGAACAGTGGTGCAGTCTCAAAAGGGCTGAATGGCCTACTTCTGTACCTACTTTCTATGAATTCATTATTGGTGGTTAATAACTTGGAAATAGAACAATTGATGCACATGGACTGCAGGATTTCAAGAGGCTTACACCACCTTCAAGGTGAATCAGGGCTGGGCAATAAACACTAGCTCAGTGTTGTCAAGCTTGCAATGCACTTAATTGAAAAATTTGTAGTCCAACATTTATAATTCCAATTAACTTTTAAACCCACTGAAACAGGAAACTATTTATTCAATTTGTTCCACCATTCAAGGAGGTCATGGATGGCATAATGGTGGGCACTGCTACCTCACAGCATCAGGAGTCTGGTTTCAATTCTGGTCTTGAATTAGTCGATGCACATTCTCTAGGTGCTCCAGATTTCTCTCACTTTCCAAAGATGTGCAGGTTAGGTTTATTGGCCTTACTCACCGATGGGACGAAGGTTAGTTTCCAGGTAGGGAAGGACTGCAGGCATTCTGAGAGGGGGGGTTAGGCAGGTGGTGGAAAAGGGAAATATCCTGACTGAGGTGTCTCTATTTTAATGCCAGGAGTGTAGTAAATAAGGTAGATGAGCTTAGGGCGTGGATTGCTGCTTGGGAGTGTGGTGTGGTGGCCATTACAGAGACTTGGTTGTCTCAGGGACAGGACTGGGTACTTCAGGTGCTGGGATTCAGGTGCTTCAGGAGGGACAGGGTTGGGGGCAAAAGAGGTGGTGGTGTGGCACTGTTGATCAGGGACAGTGTCATGGCTGTAGAGAAGGTGGAAGACGGGGAGGGATTGACTACGGAGTCTCTGTGGGTGGAAGTTAGTGGGTGGATTAGTAAATTTGCAGATGACACTAAAGTCGGCGGAGTGGTAGATAGTGAAGAGGGGTGTTATAGTTTGCAGAGGGACTTGGACAAGTTGCAGAGCTGGGCCGAGAGGTGGCAAATGAAGTTTAATGTGGAAAAGTGTGAGGTAATGCACTATGGCAAGAATAATAAATGTGTAGAGTATAGGGCAAATGGTAGGATTCTTAGTAGTCTAGATGAACAGAAGGATCTTGGTGTGTATGTGCATAGATCCCTGAAAGTAGGCAGTCAGGTCGAGAAGGTTGTTAGGAAGGCATATGGAGTCTTGGCTTTTATTGGTAGAGGGAGTGAATTTCGGAGCCGCAACGTCATGTTGCAACTGTACAAAACTCTAGTGCGGCCGCACTTGGAGTATTGTGTGCAGTTCTGGTCCCCGCATTATAAGAAAGATGTGGAGGCTTGGGAGAGGGTACAGAGGAGGTTTACCAGGATGTTGCCTGGTATGGAGGGCAGGTCTTATGAAGAGAGGCTGAGGGATTTGAGGTTGTTTTCGTTAGAAAGGAGGCGGCTAAGAGGGGACCTAATAGAAACATATAAGATGATTAGAGGTTTAGATAGGGTGGACAGTGATAGCCTTTTTCCTAGGATGGAGAAAGCTAGCACGAGGGGACACAGCTTTAAATTTAAGGGGTATGAGTTATAGGACGGATATCAGAGGTAGGTTCTTTACTCAAAGAGTGATTAGGGAGTGGAATGCCCTGCCTGCAGCTGTTGTAGATGCGCCAAGTTTGGTGGCGTTTAAGAGGGTAGTTGATAAGTATATGGAAGAGAAGGGAATGGTTTAGTTTGGAGGGGCATTGCTTTTTATATTGGTTGGCGCAACATCGAAGGCCGAAGGGCCTGTTCTGTGCTGTAATGTTCTATGTTCTAAGTTAGGAACAGCAAAGGCTCGATAACTTTGCTGGGTGTATTCTATAGGCCGCCCAACAGCGGCAGGGAACTTGAGGTGCAGATAGGGAAACAGATCCTAGACAGATGTAGAAATAACAGGGCTGTCGTGATGGGAGATTTCAATTCGATTGGAATACCTATAGCTCTAGTACGTTAGAGGGGTCAGTTTTTGTACAAAGTGTGCAGGAAGGTTTTTTGACTCAGTATGTAGATAGGCCAACTAGAGGTGAACATAGAACACTACAGCACAAACAGGCCCTTCGACCCACAAGTTGTGCCGAACACATCAAAACCTACCCAGCCATAGACCTATCTATAACCCCCAATCCCATTGGATCCCATATACTCATCCAGAAGTCTTTTAAAAGCCCCCAGCGAGTTCGCCTCGACCACCACCGACGGCAGCCGATTCCATTCACTCACCACCCTCTGAGTGGAAAACTTTCCCCTAGCATCCCCTCTGTACTTGCTTCCCTGCACCTTAAATCTGTGCCCTCTTGTCGCGACCATTTCAGCCCTGGGAAATAGTCTCTGAGAGTCCACCCTATCTATTCCTCTCAACATCTTGTCAACCTCTATCAGGTCGCCTCTCAACCTTCGTCTCTCCAGGGAGAACAGTCCCAGCTCCCTCAACCTGTCTTCACAAGGCATGCCTCCCAATCCAGTCAACATCCTTGTAAATCTTCTCTGCACCCTTTCAATAGCTTCCACGTCCTTCCTATCGTGAGGCGACCAGAACTGCACACAGTACTCCAAGTGCGGTCTGACAAGGGTCCTATAAAGCTGCAGCATTACCTCCTGACTTCTGAACTCAATCCCTCGATGAATGAAGGCTAGTACACCATAAGCTTTCTTACGGTGAGGCTACATTGGATTTGGTGCTGGGCAATGAGCCAGACCAGGCGTTAGACTTGGAAGTTGGTGAACATTTTGGTGATAGTGACCACAATTCGGTTACGTTCACCTTAGTGATGGATAGGGATAGGCATGAAGATGGGGGAATGGTAATTATGAGGCCATAAGGAGGGAATTAGGGTGCATACGTTGGACTAGGAACATCTGAAATGTGGAGCTTATTCAAGGAGCAGCTACTGCGAGTCCTTGATAAGTATGTCCCTATCAGGCAAGGAGGAAATGGTCGAGTAAGGGAACCATGGTGTACTAAAAAAGTTGATTCGCTGGTTAAAAGGAAAAAGGAGGCTTATATCAGGATGAAGATTGAAGGCGCAGTTAGGCAACGGATAGCTATAGATTAGCCAGGAGGGAGCTAAAGAGTGAGTTGAGGAGAGCTAAAAGGAGACACGAGAAGATTTTGGCTGATAGGATCAAGGAGAATCCTAAAGCTTTCTTTAGATATGTTAAGAATAGAAGATTGGTTAGGGCAAGATTAAGGCCAGTCAGAGACAGCAGTGGGAAGTTGTGTGTGGAGCCTGAAGAGATTGGAGAGGCACTGAACAAATATTTCTCTTCGGTATTCACGCAGAGAGATGTAAATGTAGTTGTGGAGAACACTGGGATACAGGGATGCAAACTGGAAAGTATTGAAAGTAGATAAGGAGGATGTGCTAGATATTCTTGAGGGTTTGAACTTAGATAAGTCCCCGGGGCCGGATGGGATTTACCCTAGGATTCTCTGGGAGGCAAGAGAGGCGATTGCAGAGCCTCTGGCTCTGATCTTCAGGTCGTCGTTGGTTACGGGTATAGTGCCGGAAGACTGGAGGGTAGCCAATGTGCTCCCATTGTTCAAGGGGAAGAGAGACTTTCCGGGGAATTATAGGCCGGTGAGTCTTACTTCTGGTGTGGGCAAAGTATTGGAGAGAATTATTAAGGACAGGATTTATAGTTATTTAGAGAGAAATGAATTGATTGGGGATAGTTAGCATGGTTTTGTGAAGGGTAGGTCGTGCCTTACTAACCTTATTGAGTTTTTTGAAAAAGTGACCAAAGAGGTGGATGGGGGTAAGGCAGTTGATGTGGTATATATGGACTTTAGTAAGGCATTCGATAAGGCGGCCCATGGAAGGATTCTGCAGAAAATGCAGATGTATGGGATTGAGGGTGATTTAGCTAATTGGATTAGGAATTGGCTAGCAGATAGAAGACAGAGGGTGGTGGTTGATGGGAGATATTCATCGTGGAGTTCGGTGACAAGTGGTGTACCTCAGGGTCTGTTTTGGGGCCCCTGCTGTTTGTAATTTTTATAAATGATCTGGATGAGGGTATTGAAGGATGGATTAGTAAATTTGCAGACGACAGTAAAGTCGGTGGAGTGGTAGATAGTGAAGAGGGGTGTTCTAGTTTGGAGAGAGACTTGGACAAGTTGCAGAGCTGGGCCGAGAGGTGGCAAATGGAGTTTAATGTGGAAAAGTGTGAGGTAATTCACTTTGGCAGGAATAACAAATGTGTAGAGTATAGGGCTAATGGTAGGAATCTTAATAGTGTTGATGAACAGAGGGATCTTGGTGTATATGTACATAGATCCCTGAAAGTTGGCAATCATGTTGATAAGGTTGTTAAGAAGGCATATGGAGTCTTAGCTTTTATTAGTAGGGGGATTGAATTTCGGAGCCGCAACATCATGTTGCAACTGTACAAAACTCTAGTGCGGCCGCACTTGGAGTATTGTGTGCAGTTCTGGTCCCCACATTATAAGAAAGATGCGGAGGCATTGGAGAGGGTACAGAGGAGGTTTACCAGGATGTTGCCTGGTATGGAAGGCAGGTCTTATGAAGAGAGGCTGAGGGATTTGAAGTTGTTTTCATTAGAAAGAAGGCAGCTGAGAGGAGACCTTATTGAAACATACAAGATGATTAGAGGTTTAGATAGGGTGGACAGTGATAGCCTTTTTCCGAGGATGGAGAAAGCTAGCATGAGGGGACATAGCTTTAAATTAAGGGGTGGTGGTTATAGGACGAATGTCAGAGGTAGGTTCTTTAGCCAGAGGGTGGTAAGGGTATGGAATGCCCTGCCTGCTGCAGTTGTAGATGCGCCAAGTTTGGTGGCGTTTAAGAGGTTAGTAGATCAGTTTATGGATGAAAAGGGAATGGTTTAGGTTAGAGGGTCATTGCTTTTTCCTAATTGGTCGGCGCAACATCAAAGGCCGAAAGGCCTGTTCTGCGCTGTAATGTTCTAATGTTCTAATTTCTCAAACATCGACTGGAATATCCCAAGGGTAAGGGGTTTGGATGGTGTGGAGTTTGTAAGGTGCGTTGAGGAAGATTCCCTGACACAGTACGTGGAAAAGCCTTCGAGAGGAAAGGCTGTACTTGACCTGGTGCTTGCTCATGAGCCAAGGCAGGTATTGGATCTCACGGTAGGTGAGCATCTTGGGAATGGGGATCATAATTCTATCTCTTTCACGATAGCGATGGAAAGAGATAGGATCAGGCAGGCTAGGAAGGTGCATGTCTGGAGTAAGGGGAAATATGAAAACATTAGGCAGGTAATTGGACACAAACTGGAAGGTGTTCTTGGGGAAGAGTACAGAAGGAAAGTGGCGGTTTTTCAAGGAATGTTTGTCTGGGGCACTGCAAGACAACGTTGAGTCAAGGAGGTTCTGGTAGGACGCAAGAACTGTGGTGCACGAAGGTAGTGGTGAACCTAGTTAGGAAGATAAAAAGATATATAAAAGGTTCAGAGAGCTAGGGGATGTTAGGGATCTAGTGGAGTATAGGGCGTGTAGAAGGGAACTTAAAAAGGAAATTAGGAGAGCCAGAAGGGGTCATGAGAAAGCCTTGGCAGGTAAGATTAAGGAGAATCCCAAGGCCTTCTACAAATATGTAGAAAGTAAAAAGGTTGAGAAGAGAAAAGGGATCGGGCCTATAAAAGGTGAAGGGGGTAAAGTCTGTGCAAATCCGGAAGAAACGGCAGATGTGCTTAACAAGTACTTTGCCTCGGTATTCACGGTGGAAAGTGAACTGGGAGATTGCACTGCAGGTTTGCGGCATATGGAAAAGATTGAGAATGTGGATTTTAGGAAAGAGGATGTGTTAGATCTGTTAAATTCTATCAAGATAGACAAGTCGCCGGGACTGGATGGGATGTACTCCAGGTTATTGTGGGAGGTGAGGGAAGAGGTTGCAGAGCCCCTGGCGATGATATTTGCGTCGTCCATGGAAATGGGAGAGGTTCCGGAGGATTGTGGATGTGGTTCCTATCTTTAAGAAAGGTACAGGGATAGAACATAGAACACTACAGCACAAACAGGTCCTTCGGCCCACAAGTTGTGCCGAACACATCAAAACCTACCCAGCCATAGACCTATCTATAACCTCCAATCCCATTGGATCCCATATACTCATCCAGAAGTCTTTTAAAAGACCCCAGCGAGTTTGCCTCGACCACCACCGACGGCAGCCAATTCCATTCACTCACCACCCTCAGTGAAAAACTTTCCCTGATAGTCCAGGAAATTACTGACCGGTGAGTTTGACGTCAGTGGTTGGTAAGGTGATAGTGAGGCTTCTGAGGGATAAGATATATGAACATTTGGAGAAGTTTGGACTGATTAGAAATAGTCAGCATGGTTTTGTTAAGGGCAGGTCATGCATTATGAGCCTAGTTGAGTTCTTCAAAAATGTGACTGAACACATTGACGAAGGAAGGGTGGTGGACGTAGTGTACATGGACTTTAGTAAAGCGTTTGATAAGGTCTCACATGCAAGGCTTCTGGAGAAGGTGAGAGGGCATGGGATCCAAGGGGCTTTGGCCTCGTGGATCCAGAACTGGATTGCCGGCAGAAGGCAGAGAGTGAAGGCAAGAATGGGTCTTGTTCTGCATGGAGGTCGGTAACCAGTGGAGTGCCCCAGGGATCTGTTCTGGGACCCCTGCTGTTTGTCATTTTCGTAAATGACCTGGATGAGGAAGTGGAGGGATGGGTCAGCAAGTTTACAAGGATGCTGCCTGGATTGGGAGGCAGGCCTTATGAAGATAGGTTGAGGGAGCTGGGACTCTTCTCACTGGAGAGACGTAGGTTGAGAGGCGACCTGATAGAGGTTTATAAAATGTTGAGAGGAATAGATAGGTGGACTCTCAGAGACTATTTCCCCGAGCTGAAATGGTCACTACGAGAGGACACAGATTTAAGGTGCAGGGAAGCAAATACAAAGGAGATGTCAGGGGTAGGTTTTTCACTCAGAGGGTGGTGAGTGAATGGAACCGACTGCTGTTGGAGGTTGTTGAGGCAAACTCACTGGGGTCTTTTAAGAGACTTCTGGATGAGTATATGGAAAAGAATAGGATAGGGGGCCATAGATAGGTCTGTGGATTGGTATATGTGATCGGCGCAATTCGTGGCCGAAGGGCCTGTTTGTGCTGTATTGTTTTATGTTGTAAACAGCCCCTTAGTATTAAGGGTATGAGTAGGGTAAATGCTGTGGAGTTACAGGGCTCGGGTGGGATTGTCAGTGCAGGTTCAAAAGACTGACTGACTCCTTCTGCACCGTAGGGATTCTATTCTATGATTGTGATCTGCAACATAACTTTCCCCAGCATCCTTCAATACCTTTGGGTAACAAAAGCCTGTTTCATTTAGTTATCAATTATCATTTGCAGAGGGGAAATCCAAAATTCATGCAGAAGTATTTCCTAATTTCACTTGTGAAGTGTCTACCTTTTTTTTTGAAACTTTACCACTATCGTCCCTAACCCATCATGATCTTCAGAACTCCTTTGTAAAGAAATTTAAGAAAGGAGACATCTTGGGGACATAATTTGCTTTGTGCAGACCAGCATGTAAAAAATTCAACTTACTGACAGTCTCTTACTTTAAGAAATGAAAGGTTGGTCAATGCTATTGTATGGGCAGGTAGGGGAAATAGCTAATCAGACGAGTAAAGATTTTACTTTCAGGAAGAGAAACTCTTTTGATGTCCAGAATACTCCAGCAGTGCACAGTTTATGATGTAGTAAAGACAATATTTCCAGATGTTGGCTAGCATTGTGTAACAAGAAAGCATTGCAATTTTACACAGTGGCATCCAATGAGAAATTGGTACTCAGTCTGATCTGTCTCACCCAAACCCCCTTCCTCCTCCTCTTACACAAAGGAATTGCTTTACATTCTAAATGATCCCAAAAGTATTTTCAAAGTTTAGTGCAACACTTACATCTACTCCACCAAACAGATCAAAAACATGAGTGTTGGGAAATTTGGACTCCAGGGCACCTTTCCCATCCTCTGTCACAAATGCCATTGCCTCCATGGAGAGAAGTGGAGCAATTTCCTGCACATAAAATGGATAAAAAAGGAACAATCAACATCTCAACTGATCAAATTTCAAGTAGCATAATCCTTTCACCCTCAAGCTGATGTTTTGAGGAATGTACATATTAGAGATGGTAGTGCTGGAAGTCTTAAAGTTCAGAGTAGATAATTTCCTGGGACCTGATGAGATATATGTTCTGGAAGGCTAGGGAAGAAATTGCAGGTCCCCTAGCTCAGATATTTTAATCAAGAGTGTGGCAAATGTTATGCCTTTGTTTAAAGAGCGTTGCAGGGAAAAGCCTGGGAACTACAGGCCAGTGACCCTCATTTGTGGTGGATAAATTGTTGGAAGGTATTTTGACAGACAGGATCTACAGGCATTTAGAGATGCAAGGGCGAATTATGGACAGTCAACATGGCTGAGTGGAAAATCATGTCTCACAAATTTAATAGAATTTTTTTGAAGGGGTATGAAGAAGATAGATGAGGACAGTGTAGTTGATGTTGTATACATGGACATCAGCAATGCCTTTGATAAATTCCTGCATAGTAGGTGGTGCTTGAAGTTAAATCTCACAGGATCCAAGGTGAGGTATCTAAATGAATACAAAATGGGCTTCGAGGGTGGTTGTAGAAAGTTGTTTTTCAAATTGGAGGCCTGTGACCAGAGTGCCTCAGGGATCAGTGCTGTGCCCACTGTTACTTGCCATTTATATTAATGATTTGGATGAAAATAAGAGGCGATAAGAGAAAATAAGTTTGCAGATGACACCAAAATTGGTGGCATTCTGGATAGTGAAGAAAGTTATCTCCAATTGCAACAGGATCTTGATCATCTGGGCCTGTGGGCTGACGAATAGCAGATGGGATTTAATTTAGACAAATGCAAGGTGATGCATTTTGGTAGATTGAACCAGGGCAAGACTTACTCAGTTAATGGTAGGATGACATGGAGAGTTCAGAACAAAGGGATTTAGGGATACATGTTCATAGCTCCTTGAAAGTGGAGTCACAGGTGGACAGAGTGGTGAAGGTGCATTCGGCATGCTTGGTTTCGTTGGTCAGAACATTGAATACAGGAGTTGGGATGTCTTGTTGAAGTTGTACAAGACATTGTTAAGGCCACACTTGGTATAGTGTGTGCAATTTTGGTCACCCTATTATAGAAAGGATATTATTAAACTAGAAAAAGTGCAGAAAAGATTTACTAGGATGCTTTTGGGCCTTGATGGATTGAGTTAAAAGGAGAGGCTGAATAGACTGGGACATTTTTCCTCTAGAGCGTAGGAGGTTGAGGGGTGACCTCAGAGGTCTACAAAATAATGACAAGGTGGATAATCAATATTTTTTCCCCAAAGGTAGGGGAGTCTAAATCTGGAAGGCATAGGTTTAAAGTGAGAGACGAGAGATACAAACGGGTCCAGAGGGGCAATTTTTTCACACAGGTGGTGAGTGTCTGGAACAAGCTGCCAGAAGTAGTAATAGAGCAGGTACAATCTTATTTTTTTTTAAAAAGTATTTAGACAGTTACGAGGGTACAATGGATATAGAGGAATATATGCCAAATAGGATTGGCTTAGGTTTTTAAAAAAAGGCATGGACAAGTTGGGCCAAAGGGCACGTTTCCATACTGTAAATATCAATGGCTCTATTATCTGGATGGAGTGACCAAATACTCTCACTACCTGGGGATTATGAGATAATAAAATACTTGCTCAACTTAAAGATTAAAATGTCTTTTTCTTTCAGACTCAATCAGATCATTTCCATCATTTTTTGCTAATTTTAGAGCTTGAGGAATCAAGATTTCCTTGATTACTATGGTAATCCAAAAATGTAGGGTTAGTGAGCAAATAAGACAAGAAACATTAAGCAGAGGTAATAGCCCAAAGCTTGGCAAGATGTCATTCCAGCAGGCAAGCCTCCTAGGAAACGAGTGAGACAGCATCTTCTTATTTTCACTCTCCTCTCCTTCCTCTTAAAGGATTCTTACAAACAGTGGTTCCAGCCAAGCTGTTCCTGTACATATACAACACTGGTATCTACTCCGCAATGTGAAAGTGGGATGCCCAAATAAAAGGGTATTGCCATGGTATCCACTCGAAGGCCAAAACTTGCTAATAGCTTTGCCGGTTTCCGCAAGAAACGAATCTTAAACAGAATGACACCTAACTTGTCCTCACATTCACCTCTGAAATGCAGCTATCAAATGAGCTCCCTTGTCTCAAAGTGCTATTGATAAATAAGAGGGCTCTCTGTCGTCAACTTTTACTTATCTCCCTTTATTAGTCAATATATGGGTTGGCAATCCTATAGTTCTACATGCTGTATTATCAGCAACCTCGTAAATAGGGGCATAAGCCATTTGTTTACTGTATAAACTTGATATTGAAATAATTCAAACCATCCTGCAGGATATGGCTACCCTGATCACATCACTGCTCACTGTATAATGCATAAAATCAAGAATGAGCCTAAGGCTTCCATTTTCATTCCTTTAAGATATCTACCTCAATACTCTGGAAGTTTAAGATGCATTAAAATTTAAATGTGAAACCAGCTATTTCACACTGTTACTTTGCAGTAGCAGCATGAGTGCTATTCTTTATTGATAAGATGCTGTCACCAAGCCAAAAAGATGTTCTGCCTATCACGCAAATGAGTAATATGATGCACAAATTGCACTATGTCTTTATGGTCTTCCAACCATTGGGACATGAACAGCCTATGACTTCAGCTATTCATAACAGGCAAAACAATTTACAACCAGCCCATGCTTGCAAAACTCAAAGCACTGTTCAATCTGATTCCATGATTGGACAGCACTTGTTAAACAATCCTAACTATGCCAAAAATTATACTGACAACAAATTAGGCAGCACAGTGGTTAGCACAATTGTCTCACAGATCCAGGGACCTGGATTTGATTGCCGGCTTCTGTCACTGTGTGTGGAGTTTGCACATTTTCCTTGTATCTGCATGGGTTTTCTCCAGGTGGTCTGGTTTCCTCCCATAGTCTAAAGATGTGCAGGTTAAGTTCATTGACCATGCTAAAAAAATTGCTTCTAGTGTCCTAAGATGCATAGGTTCAAGGAATTAAATATATAAGAATATGGGCAGGATTGTAGTTGGTGCAGACTCGATGGGCTGAGTGGCCTCTTTTTGAGCTGTAGGGTTTCTATGAATCTATTATTTTTATGAAAATTAAGATTGCCAGTTTGGCTCACTTACATGTGCTAGAAGCTCAATTTATTCAGAGTTCTGTCATTTACAGACAGATGGAACACACTGCCTTTTTCAACCAAAAGCTTGGACTCAGCCATTCCCTGGTTCATCCTCCATGGCAATGCCTTGACCACTTGCATTCATTTAAAAACTTGCAGTTAAATGTTGCCTGGTGTATTTGTTATGGTAACACCTCTACTAATCAAAATACAACTTTCAACCAACAAGCAATCTCTTCACATGCAAGATAAATTGCTCCCTTTACAAGTTGTATTCTTGTAAAGAATATGAGACTAAGAAAAACTTCAACAACATGTTTCTTTTTCCAGTATCTAAGGAGGATTGTTCTCCTTGAAATAGGAAAGGATAAGTGATGACTCAACAGATTTTTAAAATGAGAAGTTATGATATAAGATAGAACAAAGGTAAAGATTGTTTCCTGTGACAAGTGGGGCAATAACAAAGTCACTGATGCAAAAATCATTGGAAAAAGATGGAGACAATAAATGAAAATCTTTCCCCCCGACTCAGCCATGACAAACTGGAATTCTCTACCGCAAAGGTGATACAAGCTGGTTCTGAAATTCTACATTTCTTGTTGTAACAATTATCTGTATTCACAGAAGATCAAGTTGATGACTACTTTGATTCTGCTCTTTTCATTGTTGTTTTTCCCTTTGGGGAAAACAGACAAGAAGAATGGTTGTAAAATACATAACAGCCTTTTTCCATTTGTATGAATGTTCTTGCCTTCAGGGAGCCAATAGGTGACACTACCATTCACAATTTAACAGGCCACATTATTGCAAGATGCTTTGCTTGTACCACAGGCAGGAGTTTCAGCAATTGCAATTATATCAGTGTCTTGCATCACAATCTTCGTACTGACCTTTAAAATACCATGACACAGCAACAGGCCGTCATTGTTGGGTTGGCTGTTTGTGTATAACTTCTGAACCAGATGTGGGATTCCATTCCATTTTGCAGTCTTGTCCCTCTCTCTCAGCAAAGAATCTGGAATCTACAAAGAGTTAGATATCACAGTCACACAAAAAAAAATTGAAGGCTATACATTCAGCATGCAATTTAGTTTTCAGATTTCAGAAGAGTCAATTTAGATCTACAACTCCAGGTCTAGCTCCTGGCCTTTTTACAGTATGATCTTTCTCCAATGGAGGGGCATGTAGTGGTGAACAGAATCAGTAAAGTAGAGGAGCGTGTTACCAAAATTTACTTTTTGAAAATGAGGACTCCATCATGAAAGGGAGACAGATGGGTTAAGACATCTAATGCTCCATGTCAACAGTCACTGCATTGCTTTTATTTCCTCCTTCACTGTCCCTTTACCACTCTTCACATCTCGCTCCAGATGATATCATGGCCTTGACAGAAAGTTGACTGACAGCAGATAAAATCTTCCCTTTAACTGAAGCCTTCTCATCTGGCTATACCTTCCGCTTGTTCATTCTTGAAAAGGGACAGCATTCTGAAAGCTCATGATTTCAAATAAACCTGTTGGACTTTAACCTGGAGTTGAGAGACTTCTTACAGCTAAAGAAGTGTGCGCAGTTCTGGTCACCACACTACAGGAGGGAATGCAGAAGAGATTTACCAGGGATACTGCCTGGGATGAAACAGTTAAGTTATGAAAGAGAGGTTGGATAGGTTTGGGTTGTTTTTAATCGGAGCAGAGAAGGCTGAGGAGTGACCTCAAGATTATGAGACATGAGGGTAGAAAAGGAGCAGCTGTTTCCCTTAGGTGAAGGGTCAGTCATGAGGGGACATAAGTTCAAGGTGAGAGGCAGAAGGTTTAGGGGTATGTGATGAAAAATTTTACCTAGAAGGTGATGATGGTCCAAGTGCACTGATCAGGAGGCTGGTAGTGGTAGGCTGCCTCATCATTTCAAATGCATCTGGATGAGCGCTTGCACACCATAACAATCAGGGCTATTGACCAAGTGCTGATAGATAGGATTAGATGGGAGTTCAGATGCTCCTCATGTGTCAGTGGGGATTTGATGTGCCAAAGGATCTCTTCTGCACTGTAGAGTTCTATGATTGTCCTGCCCAAACCTCCAGTGACAGTGAGGTTCTCATCACATCATTGTCTGATCATCAAATCATTGGGCGTGTTCTCAAACATATTATGGACAACAAGGTAGCAAAGTGGTTAGCATGGCTGCTTCACAGCTCCAGGGACATGGGTTCCATTCCCACTTGGGACACGAGTTTGCACATTCTCATGTCTGCATGGGTTTCCTCCAGGTGCTCCAGTTTCCTCCCAGTCCAAAGATATGTGGGTTAAGTTGATTAGCAATGCTAAAATTGCCCTTAGTGTCCTGAGAGGCATAGGTTAAAGGGATTAGTGGGTAAATATGTAGGGATATGGGAGGTAGGGCCTGGGTGGGATTGTGGTCAGTGCAGACTCAATGGACCAAATAGCCTCTCTCTGTACTTTAGGGTTTCTGTAATGATTCTAAGATAAATCCTTAATCATCTCAGTAAGATATATTCATTACTTTCCCAGCAAACAGCTCATGCTCAATATTTTCAAACTCCATTTCAACCCTCTCTGCATCCCAAATTTAATGATTGGGGAAATTTCATACTGTTTATAGAGGGGGAAATCAGAAGAAAAATACCTGTTTATGAAGTGTGGACAAATCTCAACAATTTAAATTGACCATCCTCCTATCCTTAACACTTCAATGCAAGCAATATTAAAGGGATGTGGGAAGCCATGACATTTGTTTGGAGAGCTGATGCAGTCGCCATAAGAACCAAGAACAGCAACAGGCCATTCAACCTCTCCAATCTGCACTACTATTTTGTAGGGATCATGGCTGATCCCACAGCCATTCTCTTTTTCTCCAAAAAATTGAGTTCCTTACTGATCTAAATTCGTCCACAAAGAGAAATTACCAGAATGGATAAAGAGGGGCAGAAGATGCTGTATTTGGACTTCCAGAAGCATCTGACAAGGTACCTCACAAAAGATTGTCATTAGATAAAAGTTCATAGTGTTGGATGCATTATATTGGCATTGACTAATGAGCTGGAAACAGCGAGAGTGGATAAAGGGTTCTTTTTCAGGTTGCCAAACTGTAACCAGTGGTGTTCCAGTGCTGGGATTGCATCTGTTTACAATATATATTAATGACATGGAGAGAGGAAACAAAGGTACGGTAGCCAGAAACAAAGTGGAAAGACAAATTGCAGGAGGGATATAGGTAGCTTACAAAAGAGATATTGATAAGTTAAGTGAACAAGGAGTTGTCAAATGGAATATACTGCAGGAAAATGAGAAGTTGTTCATTTGAAGGAAGAACAAAAGAAACAAATGTTATTTAAAAGGAAAAAGACTGCAGAAAGCTGCATCACAAGGGATTTGATGGTACTTGTGCACAAAACAAAGCTAGCGCACAGCTGCAGCAGGTAAGCAGGAGGTTCATGAAATTGTAGCCCTTTTTCAAGTGGGTTGGAAGTTAATAGTAGGGAAGTCTTGTTGCAACTGTACAAGGTATGAGAGACGACATCTGGACTACTGTGGGCAGTTTTGGTCCTCTCATTTAAGGAAAAATACTATTTCACTGGAAACAGTTCAGAGAAGGTTCACTAGAATGATCCCCAGTAAGGGGGGATTGTCTTATGAGGAAAAGTTAAACAGGTTGGGACTTCATTAATTAGAATTTAGGAGGTGAAACATATAGGATTAAGGGGCTGGACAGGATAAATGCTGAGAGGATGTTTCCTTTCATAGGAGAACCTAGCACTAGAGGACAGTCTCAGAATAAAAGGGCACTGATTTAAGACCAAAATGGAAGAAATTCTCTACTTAGGAGATTGAGTGTTTTTGGAACTCCTTGCCACAGACAGCTATGGGACAGAGTTCTCGCATATGTTTACGGTTGAGATAGATTTTTGATCAGCAAGGGAATCAAGGGTTACGGGAAAGGACAGGAAATGGATGTGGGGAACATGTTTAGGTGCTGCTGAGAAAACATCAAACTGGTCACAAGACATTTGGACCCTACTCAAACTAAAGTTGTAGGTTGTGCTGGTGAAGTCCAAGCATTTTGGCAGAGCAAATGGGGACTGAGGGGGATTGAAGAAAGCTATTTTGGGTGCATATCAACTGGTATTGAGCTTTCAGGCAAAACTTTGGCAAGAACACAGTGCGGACAGACTTGCAGTGAACTAGAAAGGGATAAACAAATTCATTTTGATTAAGGGTGGGAGCATTGACAGAAGAAATACATGACACTCACTGAAATCTGTTGAAGAAATTTAAAGATTCGTTGCCTGAAATTCAATTATAGAATCATGGAATCCCTACAATACAGGAAGAGGCCATTCAGCCCATCAAGCCTGCAATGACAATTACATCCATCCCTGTAACACCAAATTTACCTTATTAATCCACACCACCCTTATCAAAATGACTGTTTGTCCCTTCCTAGTTCAGTGCAAGTCTGTCCACAGTTGTGTTCTTGCCAGGCTTTTGCCTGAATGCTCCCAATAACAGCTAATGTGCACTCAAAATAGCTTTCTTCAACATCTGTCAATTTAGCACGGCCAATTAACCTAATCTGCCATATTAGAGACTATACCCGACTGAAAACAACGACGAGAGCTTATAACAAATCAGACCATCCTCGATTTCAGAGAAGGATTCCATTTTTATTATTTGCAATTTACCTAATAGAACTCTACAAGATTATGAGGGGCATGGATAAAGTGGACAGTCAGTAGTTTTTCCCCAAGGGTGGGAGAATCAATTACTGGGGGCACAGTTTAAGATGCAAAGGACAAGGTTTAAAGAAGATGTATGAGGCAAAGATTTTTTTTAAACCTAGATGGTGACGGTGTCTAAAATTTGCTGACAGGAAGGTAGTGGAAGGAGATATCAGTGACTTTTAAGGAGCATCTTGACAAATACATAACTAGGATAGGAATGAGAAGATACGGTTCCCAGGAAGGTAGGGGATTTTAGTTGATGGGCAGTATGGTCAGTGCAGGCTTGGCAGGTCTAAAGGCTTGCTTCTATGCTGTAATTTTCTTTGTTTATAGTCATAGAACCAGGGAGGAGTACAGCATGGAAACAGGCCCTTCAGTCCAACTTACCTATGCCACCTTTTTTTTTAAGCCATTTAGTTCCAATTGCTGCGTTTTGGTCCATATCCCTGTAAACCCATCTTACCCATATAATTGTCTAAATGCTTTTTAAAAGACAAAATTATACCCACCTCAAATACTATCTCTGGTAGCTTGTTCCAGACATACTCAACCCTGTGTGTGAAAAAGTTGCCCTCTGGACCCTTCTGTATCTTTCCTCTCATTTTAAACCTATGTCCTCTAGTATTAGACTCGCCTACCTTTGGGAAAAGATATTGACTATCTAGCTGATTTATGCCCTCATTATTTTATAGATCTCTAAGATTACCCCTAAGCTTCCTACGGTCCAGAGGAAAAAGGTCCCGGTCTATCCAGCCTCTCATTAGAACTCAAACCACCGAGTCCCGGTAGCATCTGACAAAATCTGTTTTTATCTTACAGGTGCTTTGGTCCACCTTGTTGTCTAACGAGGGGCATACACGCAATAGGTCGTGACAGGGCTGCTCTTGGATTTTTTTCCCAAAAGTATCATAGTGCTTCACGTCGTTAGTGTATGCTTGACCTGGACCATTTGATGGCCAACACGACAGCTCAGTGACTATCGCTGTGCTGTGCAGATACATGGATTTGGGCCTGTGTCTGTGGGAGTTGCGCATTCTCCCTGTGCTTGTGTAGGTTTTCTCCAGGTGCTTTGGTTTCCTCCCACATCCCAAAGATGTGCTCTTAGGCTAATTGGCAAAGCAATTTCTCCCTAAATTGACTCAAATTTGGTTTTTAATCCATAGATCTATAAACACAGACAGGGATCGCGGGTACAGGTGGGAACATCGGGGTGGCAGCGCGGGCTCGTTGGGCCAAAGGGCCCGTTTCCCATGCTGTTTGGTTTTGTTTTTTGAAATCTTTTCTGCACTTTCCATTTTAATATCCAGAATATTGGTAGGGGGATTGAATTTAGGAGCCGCAGCATCATGTTGCAGCTGTACAAAACTCTAGTGCGGCCGCACTTGGAGTATTGTGTGCAGTTCTGGTCGCCACATTATAAGAAAGATGTGGAGGCATTGGAGAGGGTACAGAGGAGGTTTACTAGGATGTTGCCTGGTATGGAGGGCAGGTCCTATGAAGAGAGGTTGAAGGATTTGAGGTTGTTTTCGTTAGAAAGGAGGCGGCTAAGGGGGGATCTTATTGAAGCATATAAGATAATTAGAGGTTTGGATAGGGTGGACAGTGATAGCCTTTTTCCTAGGATGGAGAAAGCTAGCACGAGGGGACACAACTTTAAATTAAGGGGTATGAGTTATAGGACGGATATCAGAGGTAGGTTCTTTACTCAAAGAGTGATTAGGGAGTGGAATGCCCTGCCTGCAGCTGTTGTAGATGCGCCAAGTTTGGTGGCGTTTAAGAGGTTAGTTGATAAGTATATGGATGAGAAGGGAATGGTTTAGTTAGGAGGGGCATTGCTTTTTATTTTGGTCGGCACAACATCGAAGGCCGAAGGGCCTGTTCTGTGCTGTATTGTTCTATGTTCTATGTTCTATCCGTACATGATATTCTACGTATGGGGTCTTACCAATGTCTTGTATGACTTCAACAAGATGTCCCAACTCTTTTATTCAATGTTCTGATCAATGAAACCAAGCATGCCAAATTCCTTCTTCACCATTCTGTTCACCTGTGGCTCCACTTTCAAAGAGCTATGAAAACATACTCCTAGATCTTGTTCTATAGCTCTCCAACAGCCTACCATTAACTGATTAAATCCTGCTCTGGTTCAATCTACCAAAATGCATTACCTCGTATTTAAATAAATTAAACTCTGCCATTCATTAGGCCCCTGCCCAAGTCATCATGATCCCGTTGTAATGCTAAATAATAATCTTCATTGTTCACTATGCACCCACCAACTTGGGTGTTACTCAAGTTGATAAAGTTGTTAAGAAGGCGTATAGTGTGTTAGCATTTATTGGTAGAGAGATTGAATTTCGGAGCAGAGATGTCAGGTGGCAACCGTACAAAACTCTGGTGCGGCCGCACTTGGAGTATTGTGTACAGTTTTGGTTGCCACATTATAAGAAAGAAGTGGGGGCATTGGAAAGGGTGCAGAGGAGATTTACTAGGATGTTGCTTGGTATGATGGGTAGATCTTATGAGGAAAGGCTAAGGACTTGAAGTTATTTTCATCAGAAAGGCGGCGGCTAAGAGGTGACCTAACTGAGATACAAGATGATCAGAGGGTTAGATAGGGTGGATAGTGAGAGCCTTTTCCCTCAGATGGAGATGGATAACACGAGGGTACATAGCTTTAAATTAAGGGGTGGTAGTTATAGGACGGATGTTAGAGGTTCTTTACTCAGATGGTAGTAAGTGCGTGGAATGTCCTGCCTGCAGAAGTTGTGGACTTGTCAAGTTTAAGGGCATTCAAATGGGCAGTGGATAGGCATATGGATAGCATTGGAATAGTTTAGGTTAGAGGGTCATAAAATTGGTTGGCGCAACATTGAGGGCCGAAGGGCCTGTACTGCACTGTAATGTTTTATGTTATACCTGCAAACGTACTAACCACGCCTCCTAAATTCTCATCCAAATCATTTATATTAATGACAAATTGGACCCAGTACCAATCCGAGGCACACCACTAGTCACAAATCTCCAGTTTGAAAAGCAACCTTTACAACAATCTGTCTTCTGTCATCAAACCAATTTTGTATCTATTTGGCTACCTCACCCTGGATCCCGCGAGATTTAATTTTGCGTAACAACCAACTACGTGGTACCTTGTCAAGGGCCTTTTTAAGTCCATGTAGACAACATCAACTGCACCACCCTCATCTATCTTCTTGGTTACCCCTTCAAAAAACTCAGTCAAATTTGTGAGGCATGATTTTCTACTCAAAGCCATGCTGACCAGTCCATGTCTGTAAATGCCTGCAGATCCTGTCTCTTAGAGACCTTCTGACAACTTACCATTACAGATATTAGGCTCACCGGCCTATAGTTCCCAGGCTTTTCCCTGCAGCTCTTCTTAAAGGCACAACATTTGCCACTCTCCAATCTTAAGGCACCTCATCTATGCCTGTCAATGATTCAATTATCTCTGCTAAGGGACTGGCTATTTCCTCCCTAGCCTCCCACAATGTCCTGGGATACACCATCAGCTCCCAGGGATTTATCTATCTTGATGTGCTTTAAGACTTGTAGCACCTCCTTCTGTGTTATATGTACACTTCTTAAGACATTACTATTTATTTCCCCAAATTCCCTAACATCCATCCCTTTCTCAACAGGAAATACTGATGAGAAATATTCACTCAGGATCTGACCCATCTCCTGTGGATGTGCACAAATGACCCGATTAGGGATGCATTGAGTAAGTCTATCAAATTTAGTTCTTTCGAAATTGGTTTATGGGCATGAAATCAGAAGACCATTGAAATTAGTTTGTGAAAAGTTACCAAACATGAAGAGTCAGAAACTATCCTTTTATAATACAACTTAATGAAAGATTAAATGGGGCCTATGAGGTGGCGAGAAAACATCTGAAGACAACCCAGTACGGAATAAAAGCAAAGCTGATGAGAAGACCCAGACTCACTGTTTTACAATGCGAGCGGGTTTGTGTTATTAACTGTCACGCAAATCCCCAGAAGCTAGATTGAGTGGGCTGTAGCACCTGAGCAGTCAACAGCCAGACAGATGCAAATTATACACGTGTGAATATGTAAAAAAAATGGGATAAAGGAAATGAAAACAAGTATGGGGTCTTGGTAATAATAAAAGGGGGAAGACAAGCAGTTAAATTCCGACAGTGACTTCCCAATGATTCATTTGGACAATGCATAAGTAATGGAGAATTTAAACCTGTGGTTACATCATCTGAGATAAGAGCCAGAGAGAACTGAGAGTAAGTGCAGTCCTATAAACATATTTGTGGGAATAAACTTGGTAGAACAGAGTTGCCAATACATGACTGAGACGTGGGGACAACATTCCCCCCCCCGAGCAACATCCATATAGGTTAAGTCCAGCTAAGGGGTGTTGTCCTTTAGCATGGAGATCTACACTTATGACACCTCAAGGACTTCATCAATTCAAAGCACTGCTGCTTGGGTTCAGAAAACCCCCACAATTTTTCAAAGATTCACAAATGACGATTTGAGATTGAACCACTGTTTATTTATTAGTTACAAGTAGTTTTACATTAACACTGCAATGAGGTTACTGTGAAGATCCCCAGTCACCACATTCTGGTGTCTGTCAGGTACACCAAAGGAGAGATGACCAATTCACTCAATCTGCACATCTTTGAACAATGGTAGGAAACTGGACCACCTGAGGGAAACCCATACAGACACAGAGAGAAAGTGCAAACTCCACACAGTGACCCAAGCCTAGAGGCAAACGCAGGTCCCTGGCACCGAGGTGGCAGTGCTACCCAGTGAGCTGTATATATTGATGAAAATGGGGCTCAGCCAGAGCTGGAAAATGCATCTACAGTGCCAAAAGGAACAGCTGACTGCTCAGAATAAGTCAATCATAATTAATTTAGCAAAAGCAAATTTGCCAAGGCCCAAATTTCATATCATATTTGGCTATGGCCAAATTGCACGCGTTTGGGACTAGAGACTAAATAGTCTGGGGTCTGTATTCCTTGGGGTTAAGAGTGAGAGGTGACATTATTCAAACATATTTGATCCTGAGGGTGCTTGACAAGGTAGTTAGTGAGAGGCTTTTAATAACAGGAGAGTCTCAAACAAGGGGACATCATTACAAGTGGCCTTGTAGCATAGTGGTTAGCGCTGCTGCTTCAGTGCCAGAGACCCAAGTTAAATTCCTGCCTCTGGACACTGCCTGTACATTCTCCCCATGCCTGCGTGGGTCTCCTCCAGGTGCTCTGGTTTCCTCCCGTAGTTTAAAGATGTGCTGATTAGATTGATTGGCCATGCTAAGTTGCCTCTTAGTGTCATGCTGACTAGCAGAGTAAAATACCAGTGGTTAGAGGATAGGGCCTGGATAGGATTGTAGTTGAAGGCTCCATGGGCCAAATGGTCTCTTTTTGTATTTTAGTGATTTTGTCGAGATATAGCGCTGATCATTTAAAACAGAGGTGCATAAAAATTTCTTTTTGCAGAATCTCTGAAATTCTGTGTCGGATCATTAGATGTATTCAAAGTTGAGGTGGATATTTATTCAAGGAATAGAGGGCTATGATTAAATGGCACAGAAAAGGAGTCGAGGCCAGCATAGATCAGCTATATTTGAATGGCGAGGTAGGCTTGATAGGTCTACTCTTACTTTTATTCCTTGTGCTCTAACACTCAGGGAGCTGGACACCATCCAGGACAAAGCAGTCTGCTGGACTGCTACCTTTTCCACATTTACACTCTCCACCAAAGAGTGATAGCAGTGTGTACTAATTACAAGGTGCGCTGCAGGAATTCACCAAGATTCCAAAGCAGCATTTTTCAAAGCTACAATCACCACCATCTGAAATTATAAGGACAGCATGGGAACACAATCACCTGGTCACTCATCTTCCCGATTTGGAAATATACCACTTTTTTTTTATTGTTGCTGGGTCAAAATCCTGGAATTCCTTCCTTAACAACATTGAGGGTGTACACCACTTTCTCAAGGACAATTAGGGATGTGCAATAAAAGCACCCATCTCACGAATGAATTTGGCCTTTACTGCAAGAGGATTTCAGTAAAAATATCAAAGTATAACAAAGAACAGTACAGTTAGGGGGAGGTCGTGCCTTACGAATCGGGTAGAATTTTTTGAGGTGGTGACGAAAACAGTCGATGAAGGGTGAGCCATTGATGTCGTCTGTATGGATTTCAGTAAGGCGTTTGACAAAGTCCCTCATGGGAGGTTAGTTGAGAAGGTCAAGGCTCATGGGATACAAAGACAGGTAGCTAGATGGATAAGTAACTGGCTTAGTAATAGGAGACAGAATAATAGTGGAAGGGCGTTTTTCTAGCTGGAGGTCTGTCACTAGTCATGTGCTGCAGGGCTCGGTACTGGGACTTCTATTTGTAATATATATAAATGATTTGGAAGAGGGAGCAAGTGGAGTCATCAGCAAGTTTGCAGACGATACAAAGATGGCTGGACTTGTGGATAGTGAGGAGCATTGTCAAGCGATGCAGCAGGACATAGATAGGCTGGTAGCTTGGGCACAAATGGCAGATGGAATTCAATCCTGATAAATGTGAGGTGATGCATTTCGGGAGAAAGAATGTAGGGGGGAGGTATATGATAAAGGGTAGACCTATTAAGAGTATAGAAACGCAGAGGGACCTGGGGGTGCAGGTGAATAAGTCTCTGAAGGTGACAGAGCAAGTGGAGAAGGTTGTGAAGAAAGCATATAGTATGCTAGCCTTTATAGGAAGGGGTAGAGAGTACAAGAGCTGGCCTTTAATGTTGCAGTTGTATAAAACGTTGGTTAGACCTCAGTTGGAATACTGCGTCCAGTTCTGGTCGCCTTACTACCGGAAGGATGTGGAGACTCTGGTAAGTCTCCTCTGCATTTTCTCCAGGGTGCTGCCTGGTATGGAAGGTCTGAGTTACGAGGAGAGGTCAGGCAAATTGGGGCTATTTTTCTTAGAAAGATGTAGACTTAGGAGATCTGATAGAGGTATACAAGATTATGAGGGGTATAGAGTAAACAGGGTTAAGCTTTTTCCTAGGTTGGACTCGAATAGCACAAGGGGTCACAGGCTTAGGGTGAAGGGGGTAAGGTATAATTTGGATGCTAGAGAAAGTTTTTTAATACAGAGGGTAGTGGGGATATGGAATGCGCTGCCAAGTAAAGTGGAGGAGGCAGGTACTCTGGAGTTATTTAAGAAATACTTAGATGGGCACATGAACAGAATGGGAATGGAGGGGTATAGAAAACGGATTTAAAATAGGGATCATAAGCCTTGGGAGTCCCTGGGAAGTGTGTAAATAGATGATGATATTGATGTACTTGTTTTTAATTCTACAGGTGCTTTGGTCCACCTTGTTGTCTAACAAGGGGCAGATATGCGATGGATCTTGAGGGCTGCTCTTGGATTTTTTGAGAGTATCCTAGTGCTTCATGTTATTATTGTACACTTGACCTGGACCATTTGATGGGCAACACGACAGCTCAATGACTATTGCTGTGCTGTGCAGATACTTGGATTTGGGCCTGTTACATAGAACATTACAGCACAGAACAAGCCCTTCGGCCTTCGATGTTGCGCCGACCAATTAGGAAAAAGCAATCACCTTCTAACCTAAACCATTCCCTTTTCATCCATAAATTTATCTACTAATCTCAAACGCCACCAAACTTGGCACATCTACAACTGCAGCAGGCAGGGCATTCCATACCCATACCACCCTCTGGATAAAGAACTTACCTCTCACATCTGTCCTATAACTACCCCCCTTAATTTACAACTATATCGCCTCATGCTAGCTTTCTCCATCCTAGGAAAAAGACTATCACTGTCCACCCTATCTAAACCTCTAATCATCTTATATGTTTCAATAAGGTCTCCTCTTAGCCTCCTCCTTTCTAACGAAAACAACCTCAAATCCCTCAGCCTCTCCTCATAAGACCTGCCCTCCATACCAGGCAACATCCTGGTAAACATCCTCTGCACCCTTTCCAATGCCTCCACATCTTTCCTATAATGAGGGGACCAGAACTGCACACAATACTCCAAGTGCGGCCGCACTAGAGTTTTGTACAGTTGCAACATGACGTTGCGGCTCCGAAATTCAATCCCCCTACCAATAAAAGCTAAGACTCCATATGCCTTCTTAACAACCTTCTCTACTTGACTGCCTACTTTCAGGGATCTATGCACATACACACCAAGATCCCTCTGTTCATCAAGACTACTAAGAATCCTACCATTAGCCCTATACTCTACACAGTTATTATTTCTGCCATAGTGCATTACCTCACACTTTTCCACATTAAACTCCATTTGCCACCTCTCGGCCCAGCTCTGCAACTTGTCCAAGTCTCTCTGCAAACTATAACATCCCTCTTCACTATCTACTACTCCACCGACTTTAGTGTCATCTGAAAATTTACTAATCCATCCTTCAATACCCTCATCCAGATCATTTATAAAAATTACAAACAGCAGGGGACCCAAAACAGACCCCTGAGGTACACCACTTGTCACCGAACTCCACGATGAATATCTCCCATCAACCACCACCCTCTGTCTTCTATCTGCTAGCCAATTCCTAACCCAATTAGCTAAATCACCCTCCTATCCCATACATCTGCATTTTCTGCAGAAGTCTTCCATGGGCCACCTTATCAAACGCCTTACTAAAGTCCATATATACCACATCAACCGCCTTACCCCCATCCACCTCTTTAGTCACTTTTTCAAAAAACTCAATGAGGTTAGTAAGGCACGACCTACCTTCACAAAACCATGCTGACTATCCCCAATCAATTCATTTCTCTCTAAATAACTATAAATCCGATCCCTAATTATTCTCTCCAATACTTTGCCCACAACAGAAGTAAGACTCACTGTCCTATAATTCCCTGGAAGGTCTCTCTTCCCCTTCTTGAACAATGGGACCACATTCGCTATCCTCCAGTCCTCCGGAATCACACCCGTAACCAACGACGACCTGAAGATCAGAGCCAGAGGCTCTGCAATCTCCTCTCTTGCCTCCCAGAGAATCCTAGGTAAATCCCGTCCGGCCCAGGGGACTTATCCAACTTCAAACCCTCGAGAATATCTAGCACAGCCTCCCTATCTACTTCGATACTTTCCAGTTTGCTACCCTGTACCTCAGTGTTCTCCATAACTACATTTACATCACCCTGCTTGAATACCGAAGAGAAATATTTATTCAGTACCTCTCCAATCTCTTCAGGCTCCACGCACAACTTCCCACTGCTGTCTCTGACTGGCCCTAATCTTGCCCTAATCAATCTTCTATTCTTAACATATCTAAAGAAAGCTTTAGGATTCTCCTTAATCCTATCAGCCAAAGTCTTCTCGTGTCCTCTCTTAGCTCTCCTCAATTCACTCTTTAGCTTCCTTCCTGGCTAATCTATAGCTATCCATTGCACTAACCGAGCCTTCAAGCCTCATCCTGACATAAGCCTCCTTTTTCCTTTTAACCAGCAAATCAACTTTTTTCATACACCAAGGTTCTCTTACTCGACCACTTCCTCCTCACCTGACAGGGACATACTTATCAAGGACTCGCAGCAGCTGCTCCTTGAATAAGCTCCACATGTCTTATTAACAACCTTATCTGTGTCTGTGGGAGTTTGCACATTCTCCCTGTGCTTGCATGGGTTTTCTCCGAGCGCTCCGGTTTCCTCCCACATCCCAAAGATGTGCTCTTAGGCTAATTGGCAAAACAGATTCTCCCTAAATTGTCTCAAATTTGGTTTTTAATCCATACATCTACAAACATAGACAGGGATCATGGGTAGAGGTGGGAACATTGGGCCGAAGAGCCTGTTTCCCATGCTGTTTTGTTCTCCATTCTTTGTAACGTTCTAGCACAGGGACAGGCCTTTCAGCGCTGTAAGCCTGCATTGCTCACACTCCCAACTAGACCATTCGTTTGTATCCTTCTATTCCCATTGTACTTCAACTGTATAGAGCCTTGGTGAGACCACACCTGGAATAGTTTTGGTCTCCTTACCCAAGGAAAGGCAGCCTCGCCATACAGGTAGTACATCAAAGGCTCAGTAAATTAATTCTTGGGATTGTGCAATGAGGAAAGATTAAATCAACTGGCTTTTATTCTCTTCAGTTCAGAAGATGCAGGATGTCTCTCTGGCTGGTGGGTCTAGAACAAGAAGGCACAGTCTCAGAATAAGAGGCAGCACATTTAGGATAGCGACGAGGAATAATTTCTTCAGAATGGTAAATCATTGGAATTCTCTGCCCAGAAGGCTGTGAAGGATCAGTCAATGAGCATGTTCAAGACAGATTGATAAGATTTCTACATATTGAAAAGGATATGGAAATAGTGCAGGAAATGAAGGAGACCAGCCATTCTCTCATTGAATGTAGCAGCAGGTTTGATAGGCTGAATCGTCTACTCTTGCTCCTGTTTCTTATATTCTAGAAGGTGCTGAGTGGATCAAACAGATGGATTAAATCAATTAGGGCCTCCCAACTCCTGGGAAAGACCAATGTCCACTCATGTCAATCCAAAAAAAAAACACATTCACCACTATCGTCTGTTTTCTATCCCTTTGCTAACTATGGGCCCAAACTACCATTGCCTCTCACCTCTTCGGTTAATTTATTTATATTGTCACACAGAATATGGCCCTCATTGGCTAGGTCAACCTTTATTGCCAATCCTAATTGCCCTTGAGAAGGAAGTGGTGTTGAGCTACTTTCTTGAACTGCTGAGGTCCATGTGGTGTGGGTCCACCTTCTTGGAAGAGAGTCCCAAGAGAGTCTATGTTTTGATTCAACGTTGAAAATAGAAGGGTAGGTTATTCAACCCTTTGCATCTGTTCCACCTTCATTATGATCATAGCTGATCAAAATCAATATCCTGATCCCTCCTCCTCCACGTTTCCCTTGATCACTTTAGCCGCAAGAGCTATATATCTAATTTCTTGAAATCACACAACGTTTTAGCCTCTACTTTGTGGTAGTGAATTCCACTCGTCCACGACAGTTCCAAATTAGAATGCCATCACCCAATTCAGTTCGAAGGCATCTTAGTGGCTTGCTAGGCCAGCAAACAGTCCACCACATTACTGTGAATCTAGAGTTAAATATAGGCCAGATCAGGTTAAGGATGGCAGATTTCCTTTTCAAGGAAACCAAATGGGTTTTGGACTTTTAATTGAATGTCATGGTGGGATTTATATCAGGGTCAAGAATTTCCCTAGATCTCTGGATAGCTAATCCCAATATTCCAATTAGAATCACTGTAAAAAGGACAAGATTGAAAGCTCGGGCACTGCAGTTGGAGAGGAGAGAACAAAAGACTAACATAAATGAGCAAGCCATTCAGTCCTTCAAGCCTGCGCTGAAATTCACTCAGCTTGGTTGATCCTTTATCTCAATGCCATATCCTGCCTTCTCCCCATACATGTTGATGCCATTAAAAACTAAAACATTATCTACTGCTATCTTGAACATATTCAGTGGCTTAACTTACACAGCTTCCTGTGGTATAGAATTTCAAACATTTACTGTCTTCAGTGCATAGATTTTTCCCTCATCTCAGTTCTAAATGTCTATCCCCTTATCCCAGGTCCATGACAAAGAACAAAACAGCACAGGAAACAGGCCCTTCGGCCCAACAAGCCCACGCCGCCACCCCAATGTTCCCACCTCTACCCGTGATCCCTGTCTATGTTTATAGATCTATGGATTAAAAACCAAATTTGAGACAACTTAGGGAGAATTTGTTTTGCCAATTAGCCTAAGAGCACATCTTTAGGATGTGGGAGGAAACCAGAGCACCTGGAGAAAACCCACGCAAGCACAGGGAGAATGCACAAACTCCCACAGACACAGGCCCAAATCCATGTATCTGCACAGTGATAATCACTGAGCTGTTGTGTTGCCCATCAAATGGACCAGGTCAAGTGTACACTAATGACGTGAAGCACTAGGATACTCAAAAAAATCCAAGAGCAACCCCCTCACGATCCATCGCATGTATGCCCCTTGTTAGACAACAAGGTGGACCAAAGCACCTGTAGGATAAAAACAAATACATCAATATCATCTATTTACACACTTCCCAAGGCTCATGATCCCTATTTTAAATCAGTTTTCTATACCCCTCCATCCCATTCTGTTCATGTGCCCATCTAAGTATTTCTTAAATAACTCCAGAGTGCCTGCCTCCACCACTTGGCAGCACATTCCATACCCCCACTACCCTCTGTGTGGGGAAAAAACTCCCTCTAGCATCCAAATTATACCTTATCCCACCCCCCCTCACCCTAAGCCCGTGACCCTTCGTACTATTCAAGTCTATCTTAGGGAAAAGCTTAACCCTGTTTACTCTAACTATACCCCTCATAATCTTGTACACCTCTATTAGATTTCCTCTAAGTTTATGTCTTTCTAAGGAAAAGAGTCCCAATTTGCCTAACCTCTCCTTGTAACTCAGACTCCCTTGGTCCAAATCTTCCCTACACCAATGTGTCCAGCCCTTTTCAAACTTTATGCATTTCAATGGGATTTCCACTCAGCTTTCCACACACTAATCCCATTTGAACCAATTTCTTCTCAGAGCAGTCCTGCCAATCCTAGTGAACCTCTGCTGCACTCTTAATTATATCCTCTCTTAGGTAGGGAGTTCAGAAATTGCACGCAATACTCACCAAGCCCCCATATTACTGCAAGGCATTTCCACTTGTGAACTCAAATCTTCTTACAATAAAGGCTAACATACATAGAACATAACAGCACAGAACAGGCCCTTCGGCCTTCGATGTTGTGCCAACCAAAATAAAAAGCAATGCCCCTCCAAACTAAACCATTCCCTTCTCATCCATATACTTATCAACTAACCTCTTAAACGCCACCAAACTTGGCGCATCTACAACAGCTGCAGGCAGGGCATTCCACTCCCTAATCACTCTGAGTAAAGAACCTACCTCTGATATCCGTCCTATAACTCATACCCCTTAATTTAAAGCTGTGTCCCCTCGTGCTAGCTTTCTCCATCCTAGGAAAAAGGCTATCACTGTCCACCCTATCTAAACCTCTAATCATCTTATATGCTTCAATAAGATCCCCTCTTAGCCGCCTCCTTTCTAACGAAAACAACCTCAAATCCTTCAACCTCTCTTCATAGGACCTGCCCTCCATACCAGGCAACATCCTGGTAAACCTCCTCTGTACCCTCTCCAATGCCTCCACATCTTTCTTATAATGTGGGGACCAGAACTGCACACAATACTCCAAGTGCGGCCGCACTAGAGTTTTGTACAGTTACCTGTTGCTTCTTAATTGCTTGCTATACCTGCCTCTCTACTTTCACTGACCGGTACATAAGAACACCCAGATCAGTATGTACATCCACACTTATCAATATGTCACCATTTAAACAATATTTTTTTTCCACAAAGTGCATAATTTCACATTTATCCATGTATTTACTGACTCAACTTGTCAAGATCACCTTGAATCCTCCTTGCATCCTCTTCAATTCAATTCTGTCTGGTTTTGTGTCATCAGCAAACTTGGAAATATTACATCTAGTTCCCTCATTCAGATCATTTGTATATATTATATATATATTGAAAGCTGGGTCCAAGCACAGTTCCCTGCAGTCAGCCACAAGTCACCACTGGCCACTTGGAAGACCCATTTACTACAACTCTCCTTTTTTGTCAACCAATTCATGACCCATGCCAATACATTACTCCTTATCCCATGTGCTTTAATGTTTTCCAATAACTTAGAGGAATCTTATCAAAGTCTTTGGAAAGTCCAAATATATCACATCCACTGGTTTTCCTTCATCTAATCTACTAGTGACAAACAAAAACACTGCAGTAGATTTGTTATGCATGATTTGCCTTTCATAAACCCATGCTGGCTTTGTCTAGTGTGACAATACTGTGCCTTTAAGAAATGCATTTATCGTGTCTTTATTGTGCAGGATCTGTTGTAGCAGTTTGTTTCTTTTAAAATAAGCAGACCCATTCTGTCCAGATCCAGTAGCACTATATTGTTACCGTAGCAGCATAATTGATCTTAATTACTACACTATGTAATAATCTGGACTAATGCAGGGTTTTGTTATTTTGTGATTTCCCTTGGGCTATTGCAGAGTATGGTTTTGATAGGTTGATTGACAAGTAAGGTTATATGACAAGATACAGCCAGGGTTTCAAGGACCTCAGAGCAGCCTGCTTTTTGGGATCTTTGGCAAGAGATCACTTTCTGCACATCTCTTACTCTTTCTGAAGTGGAGATTGGAATTTGACAAGGAATAAGCCTCCTTCTCAGGTTCTATTGTCTGGGGTTGGAGCTCTCTGGTAGTTGCTGCATGAGAATTATAAGACCAGTACCTGTCTAGATCACTTTCCAGATATGCAAAAAGACCATAAATCTGGCATCCACTGAAACATCTTTGTTTTTTTTGTCCAAAAAATAAAAAAGACTGCTTTGACATCACCGTGAAAGCTAAATGGTTCTAAAACAAAAAAGGACTTGTGCCTATGGCAGTGGGGGAGGGTTGGGAGGCAATATTGCTAAATTGGAACAATAGAGAAAGCTAGCTGTTAAAAATTATACTTTATGTTTAAGTCCTTAATTTTTCCCAATTAATGCTAATTGTTACATTTTAAATGCATTCTTAAGTAAAGTCCGTTGAGATAAAAATTTCAGTGGGTCACTGAAACGAAATACATTCCGCTCACCCTACTACCAAAAATCAAATGCAAAAGTTAGAAGAAAAAAAGAGCAAAAAAATTACAGCACAGGAACAGGCCTTTCAGCCTTCCATGGCTGCATCAACCATGCTGCCCGTCAGAACTAAAACCCGCTACCTTTCTGGGGACCATATCCCTTGATTCCCATCCTATTCATGGTGCCCCTTAAGTCACTGTTATATCTGCTTCCATGACCTCCCCTGGCAGCGAGTCTGCCTTGTACATCTCTTTTAAACCTTGCCTTTTGCACCTTAGAGCTGTGCCCTCTAGTAATTGACTCTTGGGAAAAAGCTTCTTGCTACCCATTCTGTCCAAGTCTTTCATAATCTTGGACACTCCCTATCTCAGCCTTAATCATTCCAGTGATAACAAACCAAATTTCTCCAACCTCTCCTCATAGCCAATACCCTCTAACCTGGTAAATCCAAAGCTTCCACATCCTTTTAATAGTGTGGCAACCAGAATTGAACACTATCTCAAGCGCAGCCTAAGGTTCTATAAAGCTGCAACATGACTTGCCAATTTTTAAATTCAATGCCCCAGCTGACAAAGGCAAGCATGCCGTGCGCCTTCTGGACTACCTTTCCTAACAGCTTTGTAACTTTCAGTGCCTTGTGTATCCAGATCCCTCTGCTTACCAATATTCAAGGGTTCTGCCATTTACTGTGTATTTCCCACATGTATTAGATCTTCCAAAATGCATTACCCCACATCTGTCCCAGATTAAACTCCATCTGCCATCCCACCCCTTAAGTCTCCAGCCGATCTGTATCCTGATGGTCCTTTTGCTATCTGCAATTCCACAAAGCTGTGTGTCAAACTTACTCATCAAACCAGTTACATTTTCCTACAAATAATTTTTATATATTACAAACAGCAAAGGTCCCAGCACCAAACTGGGAATGCCACTTGTCACAGCTCTCCATTCAGAAGTGCATCCTTTCTCTGCTACCCTCATGTCACTGAGCCAGTTCTGTATCATCTTACCAAGTCACCTCTGATCCTATGCAACTTCACCTTCTGTATCAGTCTGCCATGGGGGACCTTGTCAAATGCTTTACTGAAGTTTACAACATCCACTACCCTAAATCAATCATCTTTGTTACTTCCTTGAAAACCTTGATCAAGTTAGTGATACATGACCTCCTCTTCACAAAATCATGCTGCCTCTCGCTAACACGTCCACTTATTTCCAGGGGAGTAAATCCTGTCTCGAAGAATCCTCTCCAATAATTTCCCTACTGCTGATGTAAGGCTCACCAGCCTTTAATTAACTGGATTATTCTCACTACCCTTCTTAAACTCAAGTTGGTACTCAAGTTGATAAGATTGTTAAGAAGGCGTATAGTGTGTTAGCATTTATTGGTACAGGGATTGAATTTGAGCCAAGATGTCACGTTGCAACTGTACAAAACTCTGGTGCGGCCGCACTTAGGAATATTGTGTACAGTTTTGGTTGTCACATTATAAGAAAGATGTGGAGGCATTGGAAAGGGTGCAGAGCAGGTTTACCAGGATGTTGCTTGGTATGATGGGTAGTTCTTATGAGGAAAGACTACAGGACTTCAGGTTATTTTCATTAGATAGAAGGCAGCTAAGAGGTGACTTAATTGAAACATACAAGATGATCAGAGGGTTAGATAGGGTGGATAGTGACAGCCTTCTTCGCATGGAGATGGATAACACGAGGGGACATAGCTTTAAATTAAGGGTGGGTAGTTATAGGACGGATGTTAGAGGTGGGTTCTTTACTCAGTAGTAAGGGCGTGGAATGCCCTGCCTGCAGCAGTTGTGGACTTGACAGCTTTAAGGGTATTCAAATGGTCAGTGGATGGGCATATGGATAGCACTGGAATAGTTTAGGTTAGAGGGTCATAAAATTGGTTCCATTGGTCGGCACAGAGGGCCGAAGAGCCTGTACTGCGCTGTAATGTTCTAAGCAAAGGAACAACCTTGGCTATTCTCCAATCCTCTGGTACCTCCCTTGTAGCCAGTGAGGATACAAAGATTTCTCTCAAGGCCCTAGCAATTTCCTCCCTTGCCTCTCTCAGTATTTTGGAGTACATCCTATCAGAACCTGGGGACATGCCTTTTTCCCCCCCAAGAGCCCCAGTGCCTCCTCTAGTTCTAGGCTAACTTAAAAAAATACTCGAGTTACTGATCTGATCCACAATACCAGTTCCCTTAATATTTCCCAAATGTTATCATGTCTTTTACAGCAGACCATAACAGATATCAGGAACTTAGTCATTAGAAGAACAAAAAGGACGCCAAGTTCCAATCCAGTTTTTTTATAAAAAAATTGATGGCTGGGATAGATTGCAAATATTTTTGATGTTGTAGTTAACAATTCATTTTACAGCTCAGCTGACACAATGTGACTAACTGTGAATGATTCAGGGGCAATGATTTAACTTGAAGGCCGCGGTCACAAAGCCACTCATCTTCCAGTTGTGTAGAAAAAGTCCATATTTTCCCTGGCACGTCCTCAAGCAGGTGAAGGTTGTCCAGTGTACTTGATCTCAGATTTTTGTCCTGATGGAAGAAGGTGGAAGAGAGAATGTCCAGGGTGCGTAGGGTCCTTGATTTATGCTGGCTATTTTATCCAGGCAGTGGAAAGTGTGGAGAGAGTGGACGGGAGGCTGGTTTACGTGATGGACTAGGCTACGTTCATAACCCTTTGTAGTTTGTGATCTTAGAGCAGAATCCATACCAAGCCATAATATATTGAAAAGAAATGCTTTCAATAGTGCATCCAGAAAAGTTGGAACGGACATGCAGAATTTCCTTGGCCTCCTAAGAAAGTAGAGGCATTAGTAGGTTTTAACTATAGCGTCAGCTTGAAGGAATCAGGAAGGTTGTTGGTGATCTGCACATAAGCTTGAAGTTCTTGACCATTCCCACTTCATCACTGTTGACATAGGTAGGGGTTTGTCCTCCACTACGCTTCCTGAAGTCGATGACGATCTCCTGCATTTTGCTGAAATTGAGGAAGATTATTTTTGTTGCATCATTTCGCTCAACTCTCTAATCTCTTCCCTGTACTGTCTGGTCATTGTTGAAGACCCAAACCACTACGGTGCTGTTACCAGCAAACTTGAACATTGAATTGGAGTGAAATTAGGCCACAGCCATTGTTATATACAAGGTATAGTAAGGGGCTGAGGGCAAAGCCTTTTGAGACCTTGGTGTTGAGGATAATGTGGAGGATGTATCATTATCTATGGGTTAGGAAGTCTAGGATGTGCTGCATCCTAGGGGGAGGAGCTGAACCTAAGCCACAGAGACTTGGAGTTTTGTAAAGATCATGGTATTGAAGGCTAAGCGATCGTCAATAAATACAATAAATATAAGTGCCCTTGTTATCCAAATGTTCCAAGGTTGTGTGTAGGACCAGGGAAACAACATCTGCTATGGAATTGTTGCAACAAAAAGTAAACTGTAGTGGACCTAAGCAATCTGGGAAACTGGAGTTGCTGCATGCCCTGAGTAACCTTTCAAAGCATTTCATAATTCCAGATGTCAGAGTCACCAGGTGACCATTAAGGCACACTGCCTGGCTTTTCTTTGGTACAGGGATGATGGTCATCTTCAAGAAGCAGGTAGGGCCTCAGATCTGAGTAAGGAGAGGTTAAAGGTATCTGCATATACCCCCACCAACTGGCCTGTGAAGGATCTGAGTGCTTGGCCAGTTATCTCATCCAGGCTAGTAGCTTTCCTTGGATTGACTTGGCCAATTTGACATCTGTGATGGTGACCTTGAATATTGGTTTGGTCAAGAGTCCAGAGGCTGATGGTGTCTTCTTACTGACCTCCTGCTCAGAACCAGCATAGAATGCATTGAGCTCATCAGGGAGGGTGCATTGTTGCACCCTTCCATGCCTTTGCTTTTTAGTATAGGTCTATATCTTGTCACCAATGTGGCTAGCCTGGGACTCTAGCTTGGTCCAGTACTGTCTCTTGGCATCCTTGATAATTCAAGGTAGAATACCTTTGGCTGACAGCTAACTATGCAGTTACCAACAGGACCTCAAAAAAAATTGTCTGAAATCCCAGAGCCCATACTGGAATACACTCCAATTTACAAACTGACAACAGCTCCACTTCAACAGCATGCTTCCTAGCTGACTGCAAGCATTATTGATTGCAACCTGATAACTGACTTGAAGAAATCCCTTCCAACCTAGTAACCAAATCAAAGTCTTGGGCATCCTAAGATGTGGCCCAGAACCAGAAATACTCCAACTCCATTCGGTCATAGAATTCTATAATTGGCAGTTGTTTTTAGCACAGCGAAGTTATAGTCAAAAGTAAAAAATATTGGAGATGCTGGAAATCTGCAATAAAAACCTAAAGTCCTGTTAAAACTCAACAGTATCTGTTGGAGAGAATTAACCTTTCAAGTTTGTTCTTTCATCCAGAGTTTTTCCAGAACTGTTTATTTCAGAAATAGCAAAAGGTTAAATCACAGAGGATGCCATTCAGTCTGCTGTGTCTGTGCTGGCTCTATAAATTTGTTTTTTTGTGTGAGGGAAGGAAACCAAGGTACATCGATTTTTAAAACAGTAAAACTCCAAGTTTTTTTTTAAAACAGTTACCTGCAGAACAAGCCCCAGTCCCCACTTCGTTTGAAATGACAAACCATTAGATAATGCACAAGTTCCCTCCACCACCCCCGCCATCCCCACACACCTTCTCCTAACAAATGAGAAACACCCACTCCTTCCCACACCAAATGAGGAACACCCTTATGTGGCAAGGTTAGACAGAGTAGGCTTGCATCTGCTGGAGTTTCAAATAATAAGCTACTTGATTGAAATACACAAGGTCCTGTGGGTTCCCGTGTGGGAGAATCTAGAACTAGGAGCTGCTTAAAAATAATGCGTTTAAATGGAATTTAAAACAGAAAAGTGCTGAATTTCTTTGAAGGTTAAGAATCTTTGAAACTTGCTTCCTGAAAAGGTGGTGCAAACAAAATCTTTAAATATTTTAAAGACTGTTAAATATTTTAAAGACTTCTTCGTAAGCAAGGCAGTAAAAAGCTGTTGAAGGTAGCTTCTGAAGAATTTGAGGTAACTATCAAATCAGCCATGGCTTTATTAAATTGGTGGAGCAGATTCAGGGAACTGAATGACCCACCTATCCTTGTTCTATGCTTCGACCTGTTAAAGTGGGTGCATCTCTGAACAGAGACATTTACAAATTCAGATCTTTCGAAGATGACAAGACAAGTTGACAAGACTGTTAAAAGTGTCCTTGGCTTGATAAATAAAGTACAAAAGAAGCTATGGTAAAACTTTGGAGAGGATGTAGATTGCATCAGAGACAACAGACTTCAGTAATGTGGAGAAATTGGAATTCTTAGAAGATTAAGCAGAGACTACACGTGTTCAAAACTATGGAAAGTTTTAATAGTAAAGAAGGATAAACTATTTTCAGTGACAAGAGAAGGAATACAGAGATTTAACATAATTAGCAAAGTGATGAAAGGGGTGAAGATGATGATGCTTTTTTCCCCTCAGATTTCAAGAGTCCAGAAATCTGGTACTGGTTAGGCTGGCTAAATTTTTCCCTCACTATACCCAAACAGGCAGAGTGTGGCGACCAGGAGATTCCACAATAACTTCATTGCAGTGTTAATGTGATCATTTTTGCAATAATACTGCAAATTTTAGAACATAAGTAGGAGGAGTAGACCATTTAGTCCCTCAAGCCTATCACGCCATTCAATAAGATTATGGCTGATCTGATAGTGGTTCAGTTCCACTTATCTGCCTGCTCCCCATAACCCTTAATTCCCTTATTGGTCAAAAATCACTGACTTAAAAACACTTAACGAGGTAGCCTCCACTGCTTCAATGGGCAGAGAATTCCAAAGATTCATTACCCTCTGGGAAAACAAAGAACAATACAGCACAGGAAACAGGTTCTTTGGCTCTCCGAGCCTGCGCCACTCGTGCGTCCGACTAGACCATTTGTTTGTATTTCTCCATTTCCAATCCGTTCATATGGCTATCCAGATAAGTCTTAAACAATCCCAGCATGACCACCTTGCTTGGCAATGCATTCCAGGCCCCCACCACTCTATATAAAATACGTCCTTCTCACATCTGTGTTAAGCCTTGCCCCCCTCACTTTGAACTTGTGACCCCTTGAGTTTGTCACCTCTGACCAGGGAAAAAGTTTCCCATTATTCACCCTATTTAAACCCTTCATAATTTTATATACCTTCATTAGGTCACCCCTCATCCTCTGTCTTTCCAGGAAGAACAACCCCAGTTTACTCAATCTCTCCTCAAGTAGTTCCTCTTCAACTCTGTTCTAAATTGACTTCCCCCTATTTTGAGGCTGTGCCCTCTAGTTTTTTTTCCCCATTTTAAGTGGAAATAACCTCAGGGCTTCTACCCTGTCTAGCCCCTTCATTATCTTACATGTCTCTATAAAATCTCCCCTCAACCTTCTAAACTCCAATGAATACAGGCCAGTCCACTCAATCTCCTCTGGAATCAACTTGGTGAACCTTCTCTGCATCCCTCCAAAGCTAACATATCCTTCTTAAATAAGACCACCAAAATTGTACACAGTACACCAGGTGCTGCCTTATCAATATCTTGTATAATTACAATAAGACTTGCCTGCTTTTATACTTCATTCCTCTTGCAATAAATGCCAAAATTCCATTTGCCTTCTTGTTCACTGCTGCACCTGTAAAGTGGCTTTTTGTGATTCGTGCACAAGAACCCCCAGGTCCCTCTGCACTATAGCATGTTGTAATTTTTCACTATTTAAATAGTCTATTTTACTATTATTCCTTCCAAAGTGGATAACCTCACACTTGCCACCATTATACTCCATCTACCAGATCTTTGGCCACTCACTATTTGCAGGATTTTTGCAGTAACTTTACTGCAATGTCAGTTCAAACCTACTTGTGACACTAATAAACTTTAAACTTGCTGTGATCCGAAGTGCACAGAAAGGGTGGCAGAAACTAATTCAATTGCAGCTTTCAAAAAAAAGAGAAATAAATGAAAATAAAATGAACAGGTTTTGAAAGAAACAGCACAAGGAAGATTAGATTAGTGGCCTGCTAATTCTTATCAACCTTGTCAAAGACCAATAAGTTTATACACAATTAGTTTAGACAATGTTTTGGGTATAAAAATATAATCCTTCTATTACTGGATTAACAATCCAGATCTGCATTAACATTCCAGTGAATGCGAACACGGCAGTTTAAGAACTAGAAAGGAGTTTTAGGACGGTTTAACAAGACTCCAGTTAGGATTTAACCATAGGATTTCTTTCATAACCCACACTTTGCCTAAACCCGAGAATGTGATCACCATTCTCTGATATTGGAAGAAACTGATTACCGGCTCCCTTCGAATGAACGTAGGCCTACAGCAACCGCTCACTCGCCACCCCACTCCTAAACAGAATCCCAGGCTTCCGGAGCCTTCATCGCGGGCCACCAACTGACTCCCCAGGCTTACCTGTGAAACTCTGGTGGGCCCGTGCCCCGTGTAACGACCATGCTGAAGGCGGGGTACGATGTTGTGGGCTCGGCTGGAGCGAGAAGAGGCACTCAGATTCTCCGGATATCCAGGTGCGGCCGCCATTTCCCTCACAACGGGAAAAAAAAAGCAGCCCCGCCCCAACCCGCCCTCCCATTGGCCCAAATTGGACAGACACCGCTCCATCTGGCACTCCCATTGGCCCAAATCCGGACAGACCCCGCCCTATCCGGCGTTCCTATTGGCCCAAATCCAGACAGCCCCCGCCCCATCCGGCGCTCCCATTGGATCACAGCAGGAGGACACTGGGCCCAGTTCTGTAAATGGGCATCATGCCTGCCTTTTCCCCCAACCTTTGCGCATTGTTTCTATTCCAGTAATCTAATGCCTTCTGGTATTCTTCGCTTCAATCTTAGTGTATTCCAGACTCAACCACTGTCGGGCTATGTTCATGTGATGCAGTGCAAGGAGGGGCCTCAACAGCGGCCAGACTGCATCCGCGTCTAGATCCCGATCCGGATTCCCATCCGGATCCCAATCCCCATTCAGATGCTGCTCTGGATCGTAATTCCCATCAGGATCCTGCCCCAGATGCCCATCCGAATTCCGATCCCCATCCGGATTCTGATCCCATCAGGATCTTGCTCCAAATCCCCATCCCCATCTGGATCTCGCTTCAGATTTCCATCCAGATCCTGCTCCAAATCCCTATCTGGATTCCGAACCCCACCCAGATCCCGATCCACAGCGCCATCCGGATCCCGATCCAGAATCCCATCTGGAATCCGATTCAGATCCCATCTGGATCCAGTTCCCAATGTAGACTCTGATCCCAGCCTAATCCCGATCCAGAATCCAATCCTGACCCGTTTCTGAGTGTCATCCCCATCCAGATCCTGATTCTACTCCAGATTCTCATCCCAAACCAGATCCCAGTTCTGATTCGGATCCCTATTCTGACTTCCATCTAGATCCCAATCCTGATCATCATCCAGATCTTGATCCCAATCCTGATTTTGATCCCAATTAAGTTGCCAAAGCCAACCTGGAATCTCATCCCAACCCAAATTCCGCTTCTAATCCTGATCTACTTCCAATCCAGATCCTGAACTCCACAGCAACTCCTTGTCAGCGAATGATTGTCATAAAATAACAACATTTTAACGTACCTTGTCTCTTTGGAAATGGTAAGAATATTGAAGAGAGTCAGATATTCTTTTATTCTAATCAATGTGCTTTTGTGTATTTGTACATTGGTTAGAGAAGTATGAGGTATCATGTTACCAAGAATTATTGCTCATCCAGGCATATCACATAGTTTATGCGTAAGTACCTATTATTGGTAAGATTGGAATTTACTCCTTATTCCTAAAGCTAACAGAATCCATTACCATTTGCCTACTGTCGCAACAGGTCCACAGTAGATACAATTTCCCTGGCCCTACATTCAACCCTGGAACACCTAGATAACAAGGACACCTATGTCAGACTCCTATTTATTGACTACAGCTCAGCTTTCAATAATATTATTCCCACGAAACACATCTCCAAACTTTGTGGCCTGGGCCTTGGCATCTCTCTCTATGACTGAATCCTGAACTTCCTAACTCATAAACCACAATCAGTAAGGATAGGCAACAACACCTCCTCCACAATCACCCTCGACATCAGTGCCCCACAAGCCTATGTTCTCAGCCCCCTACTATATTCCTTGTACACCTACGACTGTGCAGCCAAATTCCCTTTCAATTTGATTTTCAAGTTTGCTGACGACACCACTGTAGTGGGTTGGATCTCAAACAATGACGAGACAGAGTACCGGAATGAGATAGAGAATCTTGTGAATTGGTGTGGCAACAATAATCTCTCTCTCAACGTCAGCAAAATGAAGGAGATTGTCATTGACTTCAGGAAGCATAGTGGAGAACATGTCTCTGTCTGTATCAATGGGGATGAAGAAGGAGGAGTCGAGATCTTCAAGTTTTTAGGTGTCCAGATTACCAAAAACTTGTTCAGGACCACTATGCCGATACTATAGTTAAGAAAGCCTCTACTCTAGAACACCGCTATTTTCTCAGAAGACTAAGGAAATTTGGCGTGTGAGCTACGACTCTCACCAACTTTTACAAATGCATCATAGAAAGCATCCTTTCTACTTGTACCACAGCTTGGTATGGCTCCTGCTCTGCTCAGGAACTACAAAACGTGAACATAGCCCAATCCATCAGGAAACCAGCCTCCCATCCATTGACTCTGTCTACAGTCCTGCCTTCCTCAGCAAAGCTGCCAGCATAATGAAGGTAATTAGGGACGCCACGCACCCGGATATTCTCTCTTTCACCTTTTTCTTTTGGGAAAATTATACAAAAGTCTGAGGTCACATACTAACTGATTCAAGAACAGCTTCTTCCCTGCTGCTGTCAATGGACTTAGCTTGCATTACATTGATCTTTCTCTGCACCTTAGCTATGACTGTAATACTACATTCTGCACTCTCTCGTTTCCTTCTCTATGAACCGTATATTTTGTCTGTATACTGCGCAAGAAACAATACTTTTCACTGTATGTTAATACATGTGACAATAATAAATCAAATCAAATCAAGAAGCTCATTAGGCAGTAAGGAATCAAATGTGTTGGTAAGGATTGGAGTCACATAGACAAGACTTGGTAAAGATGGCAGCTTCACATAAAATTGGTGGGTTTTTATGACAATCTGACAGCTTCACCGAATCAGAATCATAGAGCAGAATTTAATACAGACAATGGGAGTCTTTCTGGCTGACTGGAGAATCATCGAGACTCCCACATTGCCTTCTCACCGAGGATTCACTCCAAGTGGCCAGTGATGAAGTTCACTGGAGAACTCTGGGAGTAGGAATGCCACTTCCCAAATAGATGCAGGCCAATCAAAGATTGCTGTTTATTGTAGGAAGTGCCTGTGAGAGTAATGATAACTTCTGACAATGCACTATCAGAGCAGCAAGGGATCCAGGTCACAGGTGGGTGATGGTGCCACCAGTTCACCAGATTCTCGTTCTCTTTCATTTGAAGAGGCAGGTGAGTGGTACTAGTTGAGTAGTAGTCATAGGAGCTGGAATGGGCATGACAGACTAAATGACCACCTTCTATACTGTAATGTTCTAAGGACTCAATTTACTACTCTCTCTCAAGGGAAGGGTGAGGGCTGGAGATAAAGTCAGATGGAGAGCTTGCTGCCTTCTTGCCTCTGTCCAAAATTATAATTACAGATTGGGGGTTGGAGGGAAATTGATATAAAGTATTAGGCACTCTCATGAACTTCATCCCTTCCCAATACAGGACACTCAATCAAAAACTAAGCCTTACCACAAGCGACTCCTCCTTTTGGGACGCACAAGCAAACATGCCAAGGTTTTCAGCTACCTGCGTGGCAATTATCCCACCCAGCTGATATCAGCAGCAGTGGGATGAGGCTTTTAAATGAGCAATAATTATAACTTTGGATAGAGGCAGAAAGGCAGTAAGCTCTCCACCTGATTAATTCTTCACCCTTCACCCTTGCCCCAACCCCCAAGCTCAATTTGAGAGAGAGCAGTAAATTAGGTCCATAGAATGTTACAGCACAGAAAGTGGTCATTTAGTCTTTAATGCCCATTCCAGCTCCTGTGAATACTATTCAACTACCACTCACTTGTCTTTTATCTGTTGTCCTGAAAGTATTTTATCTTCAGACAAAGGAAAGAAAGAGAATCTGGTGAACTGGTGCAATGACAATAATCTCTTCCTCAATGTCAACAAAATGAAGGAGATAGTCATCGAATTCAGGAAGCATAGTGTCTACGTCAATGGGATGAAGTGGAAATGGTTGAGATCTTCAGGTTTCTAGGTGTCCAGATCACCAAACAACATGTCCTGGTCTCTCTATGCCAATACTATAGTTAAGAAATCTCACCAATGCCTCTACTTTCTCAGGAGGCCAAGAAAATTGGACACGTCAGTTGCAATTCTCACCAGCTGTTAGGCATCATAAAAAGCATTTTTTTTGATTGTATCACAGCTTGGTCTGGCTCCTGCTCAATCCAAAACTGCAAGAAACCACAAAGGGTCATGAAGAAAGCCCAGTTCATCACTCAAACTAACCTCCCACCCATTAACTCTGTTCCTTGGAAAAGCCGCCAGCATAATTAAGGACACCATGCACTCCAGACATTCTTTCTTCCACCTTCTTCTGTCCGGAAAAGGAAACAAAAATCTGAGGTCATGTACCAACCGACTCAAAAACAGCTTCTTCCTTGCTGCCATCAGACTTTCAAATGGACCTACCTCAAATTAATTGGTGCTTCTTTACACCCTAGCCAAAACTGTAACACTACAGTCTGCAGTCTCTCCTTTCCTTCTCTATGAACGGTATACTTTGTATAGCGTACAAGAAACAATACATTTCACTGTATGTTAATACAGTCATGATGTAAAGATGCCGGCGTTGGATTGGAGTGGTAAGAACTCAGTAAGAATTTAGCAACACCAATTATTAATCCAACCGATTTATTTGATAGTAAAATGGCGAGCTTTCAACACTCCCGTGTCTTCATCAGGCAAGTGCAGTGTTCTGGTCTGCAATAGCACACATCAGCACAGACAGTTAATACAGTGGCATTAATAAATCGAATTCAAATTTACAAATAAATTTTGAGTCATCATTGAATCTGCCTACATTACGCTTTCCATATAACTTCCAAATCTTAAACACTTGTAGCCTAAAGACAGTTTTTTCTCACATTATCTCTAGTTCTTTTGCCAGTCACTTGAAATTGTTCTTCTTCCTTAACTTAATCATGTCACAAGTAGGCTTACATTAACTACCTTGGCATGTTTGCTTGTGCGTCCCACAAGGAGTCGTCGCTTGTGGTAAGGCTTAGTTTTTGATTCAGCGTCCTGTATTGGGAAGGGATAAAGCTCATGAGAGTGCCTAATACTTTATATCAATTTTCCTCCAACCCCCAATCTGTAATTATAATTTTGGACAGAGGCAAGAAGGCAGCAAGCTCTCCATCTGAGTATATCTCCAGCCCTCACCCTTCCCTCAACCTCCAACTCACCTTGAGAGAGTAGTAAATTGAGTCCTTAGAACATTACAATATAGAAGTTGGTCATTTAGTCTGTCATGCCCATTCCAGCTCCTGTGACTACTACTCAACTTGTACCACTCACCTGCCTCTTAGCTCTTCAAACTACTGTGAAAATCGAGTAACCGTACTCCACTGCCTGTTTGGGTACGCTGAGGGAGAATTTAGCAAAACCAATGCACCTAACCAGCCCGTCTTTCAGACTGCAAGAGGAAACCGGAGCACCCAGAGGAAACTCACACAGACACAGGGAGAACATGCAGACTCCGCACAGATAGTGACTCAAGCTGGGAATGGAACCCAGGTCCTTGTCATTGTGAAGCAGCATACTAAACACTGTGCCCTCTGTGCTTCTCCCTATCTACTCCATTTGGGCTACTCGTGATTTTGAATAATGTTGTCTCTTGTGAAACAAACATAATCGAAAAGGGTCAGAGGATCTGGGTCTAGCCTGGGGAAGGGGGGGGGGCGGGGGGGAAAGGTCTGGGCATAAGGGTAGAAATGATGTAGAGATGCCAGCGTTGGACTGGGGTAAACTCAGTAAAGTTTTACAACACCAATTTTAAATCCAACCAATTTATTTGATAGTAAATTCGCGAGCTTTCAACTTTATAGCCTTCATCAGGCAAATGCAGCGTTCTGGTCTGCAATAGCCAAAGTTAGGAGGTCAGAGCTGTTAGTCAGGGAATGTGGGGGACAGGGTCTGGGAGGGGGGATCTGAGTCTAGGTTGGGCTAGGGGGAGGGTGAGTCAGAGGGTCTGGGCTAGGAGGCTGGCTAGGGATCTTGGCTTCATGTCACACTATCTGTAACCCCCATGACTTGCCTGGGTTAGCAAAAAACATCACTTACTGTGTTGTCTGCAGACAATACACATCTCTTTTAACTTGTGTTCCGTGTTCCCTTCAATCACATTGTTAGCCACTTTAAGACTTGAATAGCAGGTTAGGTGTAAGGATTCGCATTCTAATCAGTAATCTGTGACTGTGCCGATATGTGTGCTATTGAAGACCAGAACACTGCATTGGCCTGACGAAGATGAAAGTCGAAAGCTCGCAGATTTACTATCAAATAAATCGTTTGGATTTAGAATTGGTGTTGCCAGATTCTTACTAGGAGGCTGGGTCAGAGGATCAAGGAACGGGGTTGGGATCTGGGTTTTGGCCAGGGCAGTGGGTCAAGGCCAAGTCTGGGTCTAGGGCAGGATGGGGGGGCCGGGGAGGCAGAGAGTCAGGGACAAATGTCTGGGTTTAGGCTGTTCTGAGAATCTGGGGGTCAGAGAGTCACAGAGGGTTCGAGTCGGAGTTCTGGGTTTAGGCCGGGTGGAGTCATAGACTGAGGGCTAAAGTGGGGTTCTGGGGGGAGGGGGGCAGAGGATCAGAGCCGGGATCTGGGTCTAGGTGGGATAGGGGTCAGGGCCAGGGTGGGGATGTGGGAGCAGAAAGCCAGGGCCGGGGTCTGGGGAGGGGACAGACGTCAGGATCCGGGTTTAGAGTGGGTGGGGGAGGGTCAGGGCCGGGGATATAGCTCTAGGCCAAGGTAAGGGCCTGGAGGGGTAGGATTAGACGCCAGGAGTGCGGGAAGGAGGGGGGCAAAGGGTGAGTGTTTAGATCAGGGTCAGGGTCTGGGCTACACTAGAGCTGAGATTTCAGCCCCTCACCCTCACAATGTGCCAGGCGCTGAACATTTGGGCCGATCTATGTTTAACCCAAACGCTCCTCGAGATTGAAATAACTGAGAAAGAGCATCTGCCCTCTGACCCGTGACCCGTCGACGCGGGGCCGTGTGGCGGGGCTTTGAGTGGGTGGAGCCAGTTTGCGCGGCAATGGCGGTGGTGTTGGTGCAGCTAGGGCAGTGCGGTAACCAGGTGGGCCAGAGCCTGCTCCAACTGCTCAACCAGGATGGCCGCGGCGGGAACGGCCGCAACGACACTTACTGTACCGCGTCACAGGAACGCTTCTTCAGCCAGGAGGAGAATGAGGGTGAGAGGCGGTGCGGTGGGCTGGAGGCGGAGGGGGAGGGAGTGCAGGGGGAGGGGGGAGGAGGGGAGGAGGGGGAGGGGGGGGGAGGGGAGGGGGGGGGGGGAGGGGGGAGGGGAGGGGGAGGGGGAGGGGAGGGAGGGGGGTAGGGGGTGGGGGTTAGAGGGAGGAGGGAGGGGTGGGGGTAGAGGGGGGGGGGGGGGAGGGTGGGGGATGGGGGGGGTGGGAGGGGGGGGGTGGGGGGGGGGGGGGGGCACGGGGGGGCGGGGCGGGGGGGGCGCGCGGGGTGGGGGGGGGGGGGGGGCGGGGGGCGGGGGTGGGGCGGGGCCGGGGAGGGGGGGGGGCGGGGGGGGGGGGGTGGGGGGGGTGGGGATGGGGGGGGGTGCGGGGGGGGGGGGCGGGGGGGAGGGGGGGCTCTGGGTTTGGGGGGGGGTGCTGGGGGGGGGGCGCGGGGTGGGTGTGGGGGGGGGGATGGGGACGGGGGGGGGCGGGGGGCGGGGGGGGATGGGAGGGGGGTGGGGAGGGGGGGCAGGGAGGGTTTGGGCCGGGTGGGGAGGGGGGCGCGGGTGGGGGGGGGCGGGGGTGCGGGGGGGTTGGGGGCGGGGGGGGTTGGGGTTGGGGGTGGGGGGGGTGGGGGGGGGGGCGGGGGGGGGGTGCCGGTCGGGGGGGGGGGGGGGGGGGCGGTGGTGGGGGGTGGGGGGGGGGTGGGGAGGGGAAGGGGGGGGGGGGGGGGGTGGGGGGGGGGGGGTGGTGGGGGTGGCTGGGGGCGGGCGGGGGGGGCCGGGCGGGGTGGGGGGGGGTCGGGGGTGCGTGGGGGGGGGGGGGCGGGGGGGGGGGGGGGTGGGGGGGGGAGGGTGGGAGGGGGGGGGGGGAGACGGGGGGTGGGGGCTGAGGGGGGGTGGGGAGGGGGGAGGAGGGTGGGGGGGGGAGGGGGGGAGGGGGGGTGGGGAGGGGGGGGAGGGGGGTCGGGGGGGAGGGGTGAGGGGGGTGGGGGGAGGGGGGGGGGGGGGTGGGGGGGGGGGGGGGGGGGGTGGTGGGGAGGAGGGGGGAGGGGGGGTGAGGGGAGGGGGGGGGGGGGGGGAGGGGAGGTGGGGAGGGGGGGGGGGGGGGGGGGGGGGGGGGGGAGGGGGGGGGGGGGGGGGGCGGGGGAAGGGGGGGGGGGGGGGAGGGGGAGGGGTGAGGAGGGGTGAGGGGTGGGGAGGGGGGGGGGGGGGGGGGGAGTGAGGGGGGATGTGTGGGGGGGGGGGGGGGGGGGGGGGTGAGGGGAGGGGGGGTGCAGGGGGGGGGGGTGGGAGGGGGGGAGGAGGGGGAGGGGAGGAGGAGGGGTGGGGGAATGAGGGGCGAGCTGGAGGGGGGAGGGGAAAGGGGGGGGAATTGGGAGGGAGGGGGGAGGGGCGGGGGGGAATTGGGGAGGGAGGGGGAGGGGCGGGGGGGAGGCGAGGGGGGAATTGAGGGGAGGTGGGGGGGGGGAATTTGGGGAGGGGAGGGGAATTGGGGGAGGGGGAATTGGGGAGGGAGGGGGGAGGGGCGGGGTGAGGGGGAGCAGGCTGATGTTTTCCTTAATCAAAAGCGCAACTCAATTAAGTTGATCGTTCTGTACACCCTAGCTATGACTGTTACACTACATTTTGCACTTTCCGTTCCTTCCCTATGAATGATCTGCTTTTAGAACATAGAACATAGAACATTACAGTGCAGAACAGGCCCTTCGGCCCTTGATGTTGCGCTGACCAATTAAGAAAAAGCAATGACCCTCTAACCTAAACCATTCCCTTTTCATCCATAAACCTATCCACGGACCTCTTAAACGCCCCCAAACTTGGCGCATCTACAACTGCAGCAGGCAGGGCATTCCATACCCTTACCACCTCTGGGTAAAGAACCTACCTCTGACATCCATCCTATAACTACCACCCCTTAATTTAAAGCTATGTCCCCTCGTGCTAGCTTTTTCCATCCGGGGAAAAAGGCTATCACTGTCCACTATATCTAAACCTCTCATCATATATATTTCAATAAGGTCTCCTTTTAGCCGCCTTTTTTCTAACAAAAACAACCTCAAATCCCTCAGCCTCTCCTCATAAGACTCCATACCAGTCCCTCCATACCAGGCAACATCCTGGTAAACCTCCTCTGTACCCTCTCCAATACCTCCACATCTTTCTTATAATGTGGGGACTAGAACTGTACACAATACTCCAAGTGCGGCTGTACCAGAGTTTTGTACAGTTGCAACATGACGTTGTGGCTCCTAAATTCAATCCCCCTACCAATAAAAGCCAAGACTCCGTATGCCTTCTTAACAACCTTATCGACTTGATTGCCAACTTTCAGGGATCTATGCACATATACACCAAGATCCCTCTGTTCATCAACACTATTAAGAGTCCTACCATTAGCCCTATACTCTACACATTTGTTATTCCTGCCAAAGTGAATTACCTCACACTTTTCCACATTAAACTCCATTTGCCACCTCTCGGCTCAGCTCTGCAACTTGTCCAAGTCTCTCTGCAAACTATAAACCCCTCTTCACTATCTACCATTCTTCCGACTTTGGTGTCATCCGCGAATTTACTAATCCATTCTTCTATACCCTCATCCAGATCATTTATAAAAATTACAAACACCAGGGGCCCCAAAACAGATCCCTGAGGCACACCACTTGTAACCGAACTCCATGATGAATAATTTCCATCAATTACCACCCTCTGTCTTCTATCAGCTAGCCAATTCCTGATCCAATTAGCTAAATCACCCTTAATTCCATACATCTGCATTTTCTGCAGAAGCCTTCCATGGGGAACCTTATCGAACGCCTTACTAAGGTCCATATATACCACGTCAACTACCTTACCCCATCCACCTCTTTGGTTACTTTTTCAAAAAACTCAATAAGGTTAGTAAGGCACGACCTACCCTTCACAAAACCATGCTGACTATCCCCAATCAATTTATTTCTCTCTAAATAACTATAAATCCTATCCCCAATAATTCTTTCCAATACTTTGCCCACAACAGAAGTAAGACTCACCGGTCTATAATTCCCAGGAATTGTTGAATACTAATAAATCAAATCAAACTCCCCAGATAACGTTTGATTCCCTTGCCTAACAAGATTCTATCTACTTCTGCCTTAAAATATTCAGTGACCTTTCTCCATCACATTCAGAGCCAGAATGTTCTAAAGCCACAGAATCCTGAGAGAAAACCATTGTCCTCATCTCTCCTTTTAAAGGTAACTCCTAATTTAAAATAATGTTTTCTGTTTCTGGACTCACTCAAAGAGAAAATGGCCTTTCCACACCCACCTTGTTATTAAGACCATCTCCAACTTGTCTATGAAGACCATGAGATTCCTGCTGCAATAGTAAGCTGAGTATGATCAAATTAAGATGATTCTGTTTCGTAATAGAACATAGAACATAGAACAATACAGCACAGAACAGGCCCTTCGGCCTTCGATGTTGTGCCGACCAAAATAAAAAGCAATGCCCCTCCTAACTAAACCATTCCCTTCTCATCCATATACTTATCAACTAACCTCTTAAACGCCACCAAACTTGGCGCATCTACAACAGCTGCAGGCAGGGCATTCCACTCCCTAATCACTCTTTGAGTAAAGAACCTACCTCTGATATCCGTCCTATAACTCATACCCCTTAATTTAAAGTTGTGTCCCCTCGTGCTAGCAAATGTGGAGCTTCATCCTTCGTCTGAGGTTTAGCATTGACCGTTAGAGCCATGTTCTTGTGCTGTAGCTGGAATGTATATTTTTGCATACTGGAGTGTTAATTTCCCAGTACTGGTCTGATTTTCAGCATTGCCAGTAGCTCGGGCTATCCTAGTTGATATGGAGCCAAAGGTCATCAATCGCACTTTATCCAAAGCTGCAAAATCGGGGCACTGGAGATATGGAAACCAATCTTACTTTTGTCAGAAACAAGGATCGGGAAACAATTGGGCAACTGGGTAAGAATGAATCTACTCATCACCATATCACCCTTTGACACTTTTAACAATTTTTGAGAAATTAGAAGCAGGAGGAGGCCATTCGGCTCTTCAACCCTGCTTTCCCATTCATTTTGATCATGGCGGATCATTTAATTCAATAGCCCGATCGTCATCTCCTCGTCGCGTCCCTGATAGAAATGCTTGTAGAATAATCAAATTGACTCCAAATATCTGACAAAAATACTCATCTGTGTTGTAACCATTAACACATCATGCAGGTAATTTACATATCTGTCGGTCAATCTTCTCTATTTTTGCGTGGATGTCCGAACACTCTCCATTGTTGCAATGCTTTGCAAAGGTGATTAGAAATGGCGTTTTCTAAGTAACAGTTCTTTCCTGTTCCCCAGTCTCTTCCTCTCCTGAAGGTGTTTATGTTTGGGATTATTTTATGCTGTTCACATCCCTCATTCAATACTTAGAATATGTAAGCTTGAACTCTGATGTGATGACTAAACTAAATCAAGCTGGCATGTACAGTCCCAACCCTAACACAACATATTGCATGTAGAATCCCTACAGTGCAGAAGGAGGACATTTTCCCATCAAGTCTGCCCCGACCACAATCCCACTTAGACCCTATTCCCGTAACCCATGTTTACCCTGCTAATCCTCTGATACTAGAGTCCATTTAAAATGGCCAATCAACCTAACCCACGCATCTTTGGACTGTGGGAGGAAACTGGAGTGCCCTTAGGAAATCTACGCACCACGAGAAGAACTCTGGAATAGAACCCTGGTCCCTAGCGCTGTAAGGCAGTAGTGCTAACTATTGTGCCGCCCATCATATTTCCAATTTCCAGCATTTACTTATTGTAGTTTTCTATTGTTGAACGTTCATCAGAAGGCCAAGTCCTAATCAATTGATCTGGCGTAGTGCACGGGGAGTGCCATGCGCAGTGTGCCATGTGCCAAATGAAACTTAAAACTAAAGCCCTGTCTGTTTCTTCACTATTTTGAAAAAGAGCAGGGAAGTTCTGCGCACTTCCCTCAGCCAATATTTATCTTTCAAGCAACATTTTAGGAGATTGTTTAGACTGTTGTTTGTGTGTGCTTGCTGTGTACAGATTACCTCCTGTGTTCTCTCCCTTACAATAGAGAGTATAATTCAAAAGTGTTCCATTGCCTGTATAGCACTTGAAGACATCTGATGGCCGTGAATGGAACTGTAAAAATAACAAGTCTTTGGTTTCTGTTTTTTCTTTACTTATACACCAATGTTTGTGTATGTTTTGTTGATTAGATTCTGCGTTCATGGTCCTCAACATGAAGAAACTGTGATGGACTTGGTCCGGCGGGAGGTTGAGAAATGTGAACGACTGAGTGGGTTTTTCACAATGATGAGCTTGGCTGGAGGTACTGGCTCTGGCCTGGGAACTCATGTCACTCAGTGTTTGCGGGATACGTACCCAAACTCATTTATTTTGAACCAGCTGACCTGGCCATATGGAACTGGAGAGGTAAGATAGGTCCCTGTACCAACCCCTGGTGCTATTGTGCTGTCCCATTCACCCTCTTAAGTTGGGATGGATGCAGATAAAATATTGATAAAATAATTCTATCCCACAAGTGCCCAGAGGTACATGAATGGCTTATAAATTAGTGCCAATTATCCTCTTTCAGTTCATTTTCAGTATCTCATTTTGCTGTCCATTAAACCATGGATGACAAGGGAAATTGTAAGCTAAGGAAAAAGGAAGCATCCAATAGGTCCAGGGAACTAAAAACCGACAAAACCCTTGAGGAATATAGAGAAAGTAGGAAGTAACTTAAATGCAGAATTAGGAGGACTAAAAGGGGCCATAAAATGCCTTTAGCAAACAGGGTCAAGGAGAATCCCAAGGCTTTTATGCATGTATTAGAAGCAAGAGGGTAACAAGAGAAAGAGTAGGTGCACTCAAGGATAATAGAGGAAAGTTACGCATTGAGTCAGAGGAAGTGGGTGAGATCCTTAATGAGTACTTTGTATCAGTATTCACCAAGGAGAAGGACATGATGGATGTTGAGGTCAGAGAGGAGTGTATGATTGCTCTGGAGAATGTCAGTATATCAAAGGAGTAAGTGTTGGGTATCTTAAATTGCATTAAGGTAGACAAGTTCTGGGCCAAATGAGACTTATTTCAGGGTAACGTGGAAGATATAGTAGGGCCTTAACAGATGCCTTCACATCCACTTTGATCACAGGCAATGTTCCAGAGGACTGGAGAATAGGCAGTGTTGTTCCCTTGTTTATGAAAGGAAGCAGAGATAATCCAGGAAATTATAGGCCGGTGAGTTTGACATCAATGGTGGGGAAACTTTTGGAGAAGATACTAAGAACATTAGAAGGAAAATGATCCAGTTAATGACGGGCAGCATGGTTTTGTACAGGGAAGATCATGTCTCACCAATCTGACTGAGTTTTTTGAAGAGATGACAAAGATAATTGATAAGAGAAGGGTTGTGGATGTAGTTAATGTGGACATTAGTAAGGAGTTTGACAAGGTCCCACATGGTAGACTGGTACAAAAGTTAAAATCACATGGGATTCAGTGTGGACTGGCTCGGTGGATACAGAACTGGCTTGGTTATAGAAGGCAGAGAAGTGGCAGAAGGAGTTTAATCTGGACAAATGTGAGGTGATGCATTTTGGAGGATCAAATTTAGGTGTGAATTATACTGTAACCTTAACATACCGCGGGATTTGGGCTTGCAGGTCCACAGTTCTCTGAAAGTGGCAACACACATGGCCAAGGTAATTAAGAAGGCATATGGCATGTTTAAAAACATAGAACACTACAGCACAAACAGGCCCGTCAGCCCACAAGTTGTGCCAATCATACCCATACCTAGTAGGCCATAGAACTATCTGTAACTCCCAATCTCATTTAATCCCATGTACTCATCCAGAAGTCTTTTAAAAGACCCCAGCAAGTTCGCTCCTCCACCACCGACGGCAGCTGATTCCACTCACTCACTACTCTCTGAGTAAAAAACTTATCCCTAACAACTCCTCTGTACTTGCTGCACGGCACCTTAAACCTGTGTCCTCTCGTAGTGACCAGTTTAGCTCTGGGAAATAGCCTCCGAGAATCCACACTATCTATTCCTCTCAACATTTTATAAACCTCTATCGGGTCACCTTTCAACCTTTGTCTCTCCAGGGAGAAGAGACCTATCTCCCTTAATCTATCTTCATAGGGCATGCCTCCCAATCCAGACAACATCCTTGTAAATTTCCTCTGCGCCTCTCAATTGCTTCCAATCTTCCTGTAGTGAGGCGACCAGAACCGCACACAATACTCCAAGTGGGGTCTGACAAGGGTCTTATAAAGTTGCAGTATTACCTCCTGACTCCTAAACTCAATCCCTCAATTAATGAAGGCCAGTTCACCGTATGCCTTCTTGACCACATCCTTCAGCTGTGAGGCTGATTTAAGAGTCCTATGGACCTGGACCCCAAGATCCTTCTGCTCCTCAATACTGCTAAGATTCCTACCCTTGATATTGTACTCCTTTGTCCCATTGGTCCTGCCAAAATGGGCCAGTACACATTTATCTGCGCTGAAGTCCATCTGCCACTTCTCTGTCCATTCTTGCATTCTACCTATGTCTTGCTGCAACTTCTGACACCTCTCCAGATTATCCACAACACCACCAACCTTCGTGTCGTTGGAAAACTTACTAACCCATCCTTCCACTTCCTTGTTCAGGTTATTTATGAAAATGACAAACAGCAAGGGTCCTAGAACAGATCCCTGGGGCATTCCACTAGTGATCGATCTCCTTGCAGAAGACCCATCCGCAACCACTCTGCCTTCTGCAGGCAACCCATTTCCGGATTCACAAGGCCAAAGCCCCTTGGATCCCATGCCCTCTCACTTTCTCAAGAAGTCTTGCATGGGGAACCTATGAAACGCCTTGCTGAAATCCATGTAAACCACATCCACTCTTCCTTCATCAATGTGTTCAGTCACATTTTCAAAGAACTCCACTAGGCTTGTAAGGCACGACCTGCCCTTGACAAAGCCGTGTTGACTATTTCTGATCAAGCTAAACTTCTCTAAATGCTCATAAATCCTGTCCCTCAGGATCTTCTCCATCACCTTACCAACCACTGAAGTCAGACACACCAGTCAGTAATTTCCTGGGCTATACCTGTTCCCTTTCTTGTAAATAGGAACCATTTTTATCAGACTGGACATTTGGTAGAAGAGTTGGAAAATCATGTTGCAGCTGTGTAAAATCTTGGTTAGGATGCAGTTCTGGACATGGAGGGTGCAAAGAAGGTTCACCAGAGTGTTGCGCCTGCTCGCGAGGGTGTCACTTATAAGGAGAGGTTGAAATAAACAAGGATTGTTTTCACTGGAAAATTGGAGGCTCAAGGAAGACCTAATAGAGGCCTACAAAATTGAGGCTTAGACAAAATGGATAGTTAGAGGCTTGTTCCCAATTCTAAGGAGGTGTAGCTCGAGGATGTAATGAGGACTCGAGGAAGTGGCCCTTGAAATAGTGGACGCATTGGTGGTCATTTTCCAGCATTCTACTGACTTTGGAAGATTTCCAGTGGATTGGCAGGGTAGCTAATGTAACTCCATTTGTGAAAAAAGAGGGAGAGAAAAGGCTGGAACTATAGCCGGACATTAGTGGTGGGGAAAATGCTGGAGTCAATTATTAAGGACATAACTGAGCATTTGGAAAGTGGTGACAGGATCGGTCCAAGTCAACATGGATTCACCAAAGGGAAATCATGCTGGACAAATTTTATGGAATTTTTGAGGATGTGACTAGTAGAGTGGACAAGGGTGAACCACTGTATGTTGTGTATCTGGACTTTCAGAAGGCTTTGACAAGGTCCCACACAAGAGATTAGTGAACAAAATTAAAGCTCATGGTACGAGGGAGTAATGTATTGACGTGGATAGAGAACTGATTGACAGGAAGCAGATTGGGAATGAATGGGCCCTTTTCAGAGTGACAGGTAGTGTCTAGTGAGGTATTGCAGGGTTCAGCGCTGGGCCTCAGCTATTCATAATAAAACATTATTCATAATAAAACATAAGAAGGCTTATGGAGTCTTAGCTTTTATTGGTAGGGGGATTGAATTTAGGAGCCGCAGCATCATGTTGCAGCTGTACAAAACTCTAGTGCGGCCGCACTTGGAGTATTGTGTGCAGTTCTGGTCGCCACATTATAAGAAAGATGTGGAGGCATTGGAGAGGGTACAGAGGAGGTTTACCAGGATGTTGCCTGGTATGGAGGGCAGGTCCTATGAAGAGAGGTTGAAGGATTTGAGGTTGTTTTCGTTAGAAAGGAGGCGGCTAAGAGGGGATCTTATTGAAGCATATAAGATGATTAGAGGTTTAGATAGGGTGGACAGTGATAGCCTTTTTCCTAGGATGGAGAAAGCTAGCACGAGGGGACACAGCTTTAAATTAAGGGGTATGAGTTATAGGACGGATATCAGAGGTAGGTTCTTTACTCAAAGAGTGATTAGGGAGTGGAATGCCCTGCCTGCAGCTGTTGTAGATGCGCCAAGTTTGGTGGCGTTTAAGAGGTTAGTTGATAAGTATATGGAAGAGAAGGGAATGGTTTAGTTAGGAGGGGCATTGCTTTTTATTTTGGTCGGCACAACATCGAAGGCCGAAGGGCCTGTTCTGTGCTGTATTGTTCTATGTTCTATGTTCTATTAATGATTTGGATGAAGGAATTTAATACAATATCTCCGCATTTGCAGATGACACTAAGCTGGGTGGCAGTGTGCTGTGAGGAGGATGCTAAGAGGCTGCAGGATGACATGGACAGGCTGGCTCAGTGGGCAAATATTTGGCAAATGCAACATAATGTGGATAAATGTGAGGTTATCCACTTGGCAAAAATAGGAAGGAAGATGATCTGAGTGGCAGTTTAGGAAAGGGGAAAATGCAGACTGAGAGATGTGGGGCTGCGCTGCAGGGTGGGGCAGTGGGTCGCGGGGCTGCGCTGCAGGGTGGGGCAGTGGGTCGCGGGGCTGCGCTGCAGGGTGGGGCAGTGGGTCACGGGGCTGCGCTGCAGGGTGGGGCAGTGGGTCGCGGGGCTGCACTGCAGGGTGGGGCAGTGGGTCGCGGGGCTGCGCTGCAGGGTGGGGCAGTGGGTCGCGGGGCTGCGCTGCAGGGTGGGGCAGTAAGGGAACCACTTGCTTTAATTTCCTACTGAAAGAGCATTTTGTTCTTTGTCAGGTCATTGTGCAGAATTATAACACAGTGCTGACGCTGTCTCACTTGTATCAGTCTTCGGATGCGCTCCTGATTCATGAGAATGACACTGTTCACAAGATCTGTTCCCAGCTGAAGAATGTGAAGCAGATTTCCTTTGCAGACATCAATGAAGTCATTGCTCACCAGCTTGGCAGTGTCTTACAGCCAGCGTACACCAAGTGCGATGTTTCACAATATGGTTCAAATCCTCTTGGTGAGAAGAAAATCAGCTTTATTGACTTTCATTCCTTTCTCAAGCTTTATACTCTAGTAAAATTCCAATGACTCAAGATAAGGTGTAATCTGTATGTATTTACTGAAGGAAAAGGGATTGTTTTGTCATTGAGGCAGGTATTTCATTGTGAATTTTTTCTATTCATTCATGAATCATGGGTGTACTGTTGGGGCCATCATTTATTAACCATCCCAATTACTCTTCATTTAAGTGGCTTGCTAGACCATTTCAGAGGGCATTTAAGAGTCAGCCACATTGTTGTGGTTCTGGAGTCAGACCAGGTAAGGACAGTAGACTTCCTTCCCTCAAAAATGGGTTTTTATGACAATTGATAATGATTTCATGGTCACCATTAGACTTATAATTCAAACCCCATTCCCCAAACGTTACCCTGGGCTTTTGGATCACTCGACCTGTGACTGTACAACTACCCCATTCCCTCCCCTCTTATCATTCCTGTACATTGATAAACATTTCAACCAGTTTCCATAATCTTTAACCACATCATACAATCTAATTACTAATGTGGAATATCAGAGTTAATCACCCCAAATCCCATAACACATCGACGTGTCTCTCTTTTTCTAATATGCTCACTCTTGGTTGCACAGAAGCACCCTTTCCCTTTGTGTAGGTACTCTGTCTTTTACACTCATTCTCTTGTACATTCTGTTGCAGTCTTCCTTGCACGAATGGTCTCTGTCTTACCTGTGGGCGCAAGAGCACTCTGTTTCTAGTTGATTCTCTTACTTGAATTGGTTTATTTGTGTGGCTGAAGACTCTTTGGGATTTCCTCAGTCCCAGTCACCAGAAGAAGCTATCACAACTTTCTATTCAATTACTTTATGTATCAATGAATATTTCAAATCATGATACTTTCTAACAGCTGGGTGTAATTGGTGCCTGATTCCTCCAGTCTAAAATTGAGACAAGAAAAGTCAGCCTTGTCTACCCAACCAGCTGTACGTGATTTTGCTCACACTGCAGGCAAACATATTGAATTCAGTGATCAGTCATGATCAAAATGAATGATGGAGCAAATTCAGAGCTGAATGGCCTACTTCTGCTTCCAGTTTCTATGACCTTGCCCAACTCACCTTTCACATATCTGGGAGAGACAAAAGAAAATTAGGTTTAAAAAAAACTCCATCTGAGGTGCAGGGGTATACTTACAGCATTCTTTTCCACTCCATTTAGGTAATCAAAGCTAAAAGACCACCCAGCCTCTGATAGCTGGCTGTCACGCCCTTTTGAAAAGATGATTTTAGCCTTGACTGAATCAAACTTGAAGGAATTCAGTGAGTCAGTCTTCTGTATTGACTGATTAAGATGTAGAGATGCCAGCATTGGGTTGGAGTAAGCACAGTAAGAAATCTCACAACACTAGGTTAAAGTACAATAGGTTTATTTCGTAGCAAAAGTCACACGCTTCAGAGTGTTGACTCTTCAGGTGAGTGGGAATTGTGAGCGGGATTTACCCTAGGATTCTCTGGGAGGCAAGAGAGGCGATTGCAGAGCCTCTGGCTCTGATTTTCAGGTTGTCGTTGGTTACAGGTATAGTGCTTGATGACTGGAGGATAGCAAATGTGCTCCCATTGTTCAAGAAGGGGAATAGAGACTTTCCTGGGAATTATAGACCGGTGAGTCTTACTTCTGTTGTGGGCAAAGTATTGGAAAGAACTATTAGGGATAGGATTTATAGTTATTTAGAGAGAAATAAATTGATTGGGAAAGTCAGCATGGTTTTGTGAAGGGTAGGTCGTGCCTTACTAACCTCATTGAGTTTTTTGAAAAAGTGACCAAAGAGTGGATAAGGGTAAGGCAGTTGACATGGTACATATGGACTTTAGTAAGGTGTTCGATAAGGTTCCCCATGGAAGGCTTTTGCAGAAAATGCAGATGTATGGGATTGAGGGTGATTTAGCTAATTGGATCAGGAATTGGCTAGCTGATAGAAGACAGAGTGCTTTTTGCTAGCACGAGGGGACACAGCTTTAAATTAAGGGGTATGAGTTATAGGACGGATATCAGAGGTAGGTTCTTTACTCAAAGAGTGATTAGGGAGTGGAATGCCCTGCCTGCAGCTGTTGTAGATGCGCCAAGTTTGGTGGCGTTTAAGAGGTTAGTTGATAAGTATATGGAAGAGAAGGGAATGGTTTAGTTTGGAGGGGCATTGCTTTTTATTTTGGTCGGCACAACATCGAAGGCCGAAGGGCCTGTTCTGTGCTGTAATGTTCTATGTTCTAGAGGGTGGTGGTTGATGGAAATTATTCATCATGGAGTTCGGATACAAGTGGTGTACCTCAGGGATCTGTTTTGGGGCCACTGCTGTTTGTAATTTTTATAAATGATCTGAATGAGGGTATAGAAGGATGGATTAGTAAATTTGCGGATGATACCAAAGTTGGAGGAGTGGTAGATAATGAAGAGGGCTGTTATAGTTTGCAGAGAGACTTGGACAAGTTGCAGAGCTGGGCCGAGAGGTGGCAGATGGAGTTTAATACAACAAAGAACAAAACAGCACGGGAAACAGGCCCTTCGGCCCAACGAGCCCACGTCGCCATCCTAATGTCTTAATGACATATAGAGACCAATATAGGGACAATTTGTTACCCAATCAGCCTAAGAGCACATTTTTGGGATGTGGGAGGAAACCGGAGCACCCGGAGAAAACCCACGCAACCACGGGGAGAACGCGCAAACTCCCGCAGACACAGGCCCAAATCCATGTGTCTGCACAGCAACAGCAATAGTCTCTGAGCTGTCATGTTGCCCATCTGATGGTCCAGTTTAAGCATACACTAACGACATGAAGCACTAGGCCACTCCTGAAGTAACATCCAGGAGCAGCCCTCGCACGACCTGCCGAATGCATGCACCTTGTTGGTCAACAAGGTGGACCGAACAGCCTGTGGAAACAATTAAAGTATTTAAACAGTCCTCCTATATCCCTCTATCTGCAGACCGCTCATGTGGCTGTCCAAGAGACCCTTAAACAACCCTAGCGTGCCTGCTCCCACCATCTTACTCGGTAGTGCATTCCACACCCCCACTACCCTTTGTGTGAAAAAATGCCCTCTAATATTAGTCTTATACATAGCCCCCCTCACCCTAAGGCCGTGACCCCTCGTTCTATCCGAATCTAATGGTGGAAAAAGCTTACCACCATTTACTCTATCTATACCCCTCATAATCTTATATACCTCTAATAGATCCCCTCTCAGCCGACGTCTTTCAAGGGAAAACAACCCCAGTGCGTTCAACCTTTCCTCGTAAGACAGCCCTTCCATACCAGGCAGCATCCTGGTAAATCTCCTCTGCACTCTCTCCAGGGACTCCACATCCTTCCGGTAGTACGGCGACCAGAACTGGACGCAGTACTCCAAGTGAGGCCTAACCAACGTTCTATACACTTGCAACGTCAAACTCCTACTCTTGTATTCTATACCCCTTCCTATGAAGGCTAACATACCATACGCTTTCTTTATCACTTTTTCCACCTGTACTGACACCTTCAGAGACTTGTGAACCTGCACCCCCAGGTCTCTCTGCGTCTCTATACTCCGGATAGTTTTACCTTTTATCCTATAACTCCCCTCTACATTATTCCGGCCAAAATGCATCACCTCGCATTTATCCGGATTAAATTCCATTTGCCATCTATCTGCCCAATCTACCAGCCTATCTATGTCCTGTTGTATTGCCTGGCACTGCTCCTCAGTCCCCGCCAATCCAAGTATCTTAGTGTCATCAGCAAATTTGCTGATCACACCACCTACCCCCTCTTCCAAGTCATTTATATAAATCACAAATAGAAGAGGTCCTAGTACTGAGCCCTGTGGCACACCACTAGTGACTGACCTCCAGTTGGAAAAAGAGCCTTCCACTACTACCCGCTGTCTCCTCCTCCCAAGTCAGTTCTCAACCCATCTACATACCTGGCCCTGTATCCCATGTGCCTTCGCCTTTTTTTTTTCAGCCTACCATGGGGAACCTTGTCAAACGCCTTACTGAAATCCATGTAGACGACATCAACGGCTTGTCCTTCATCAATCGTTTTTGTCACCTCTTCAAAAAATTCCACTAGATCCGTAAGGCACGACCTCCCCTTAACGAAGCCATGCTGCGTATCCCTGATCAGATCGCAGCGCTCCAGATGCTCATACATCCTGTCCCTGAGGATTCTCTCCATTAGCTTACCTATAACTGAAGTCAAGCTCACCGGCCTATAGTTCCCTGGGTTATCCCTCTGACCCTTTTTAAACAACAGTACTACATTTGCAATCCTCCAGTCCTCTGGGACCTCACCTGTGTCCAAAGAAGAGACAAAGATTTGCGTCAGAGGCCCAGCAATGTCATCTCTCACCTCCCTTAGCAGCCTGGGATAAATACCATCAGGCCCCGGAGCTTTATAAGTCTTTATGCTACCTAAAAGCCCCAACACTTCGTCCCTCGTAATGATTATTTCCTTTAACGGGTCCTCAAAGCCAGCATCAGACATCAGGCCCCTCTCCCGCGTGAATACTGACGCAAAGTATTCATTCAGGATCAGTTTAATGCGGAAAAGTGAGAGGTAATTCACTTTGGCAGGAATAACAAATGTGTAGAGTATAGGGCTAATGGTAGGACTCTTAATAGTGTTGATGAACAGAGGGATCTAGGTGTATATATGCATAGATCCCTGAAAGTTGGCAATCAAGTCGATAAGGTTGTTAAGAAGGCATACGGAGTCTTGGCTTTTATTGGTAGGGGGATTGAATTTCGGAGCCCCAACGTCATGTTGCAACTGTACAAAACTCTAGTGCGGCCGCACTTGGAGTATTGTGTACAGTTCTGGTCCCCACATTATAAGAAAGATGTGGAGGCATTGGAGAGGGTGCAGAGGAGGTTTACCAAGATGTTGCCTGGTATGGAGGATAGGTCTTATGAGGAGAGGCTGATGGATTTGAGGTTGTTTTCATTAGAAAGAAGGCGGCTAAGAGGAGATCTTATTGAAACATAGAAGATGATCAGAGGTTTAGATAGGGTGGGCAGTGATAGCCTTTTTCCTCAGATGAAGAAAGCTAGCACAAGGAAACATAACTTTAAATTAAGGGGTGGTAGTTATAGGACGGATGTCAGAGGTAGGTTCTTTACCCAGAGGATGGTAAGGGAATGGAATGCCCTGCCTGCTGCAGTTGTAGATGCGCCAAGTTTGGGGGTGTTTAAGAGGTCCGTGGATAGGTTTATGGATGAAAAGAGAATGGTTTAGGTTAGAGGGTCATTGCTTTTTCTTAATTGGTTGGCGCAACATCGAGGGCCGAAGGGCCTGTTCTGCACTGTAATGTTCTATATTCTATGTGTTCAAGACACAAACTCAATTTACAAGATAATGGTCGGAATGCAAGTCTTTACATGTAATCAAGTCTTAAAGGTATAGAAAATGTGAGTGGAGAGAGCACAGATTAAAGAGATGTGTATGGTCTCCAGCCAGGATAGTTAGTGAGATTTTGCAAGCCCAGGCAAGTCGTAAGGGTTACAGAGTGTGCCGTGAACCCAAGATCCTGGTTGAAGCCATCCTCGTGTGCGGAACTTGGCTATCAATTTCTGTTCAGTGATTCTGTGTTGTCATATGTTGTGAAGGCTACCTTGAAGAACGCTTACCTGAAGATCAGAGGCTGAATGAACAGCAATCAACAATCACCAGACAGGAGTGTTCTCTTCCTATTGGGGAACACTTCAGCAGTCATGAGCATTAGGTTCTGACAACTTCCAATTATTGATGAAGAAGCTGCGCTCGGAAAGCTTGTGGCTTGTGCTACCAAATAAACCTGTTGGACTTTAACTTGGTGTTGTGAAACGTCTTACTGACTGACTAACTGAGAGGCTTCACTATTCTCTGGGAAAAAAACAAGCCAAGAAATAAAATGCAAGACCTCAAAGATAGCAATCTCAATTACTCCCAAAGTCACAAGCGAGATCAGGAATAGGAGAATAGATGAATTGAATGCGTGGCTAGGCAGATGGCATGGGAGGGAAGGAAATAGATTCCTGAGACATTGGGACCAATTCTCAATAAATTGAGATCTATACAAGCTGGATGGGTTGCACCCCAGCAGGATCAGAAGTGATGTCCTGAGTGGTATTCACTAATGTAATGGAGAAGAGTTTGTAGTGGCCTAGGAACCTAATCAGAAGGTGACAATTGGGAAAGAAGTGAAAAAAGAAAAGTAAAAGCAGAAGTGGAAAGCAGAGAAAACAAGGGCTGGAGAAACTAGGGCTATAGGACAAAAATGTGTAATGTTAAAAAGGCAAATCTAAAGGCACGGTACCTGAATGCACGGAGTATTCACAATCCTTAATAGAATTGATAAGGGAGAGCAAGTGGACCTGGAATTTAGAAGAATGAGAGGAAATCTCTTTGAAACGTATAAAAGTCTGACAAGACTGAACATACTGAATGTTGAGATGATGTTTCCCTAGGCTGGATAGTCTAGGACAAGGGGTCATGGTCTCAAGATACAGGATAGGCCACCTAGGATTGAGATGAGAATTATTCACTGAGGGCGGTGAATCTGTTGAATTCTCCATGTGAAGCTGTGGAGGCCAAGTCTCTGAATATATTTAAGAAAGAAACATTGATTTCTAGACATTAGAAGTGTCAAGGGGTTAGGCAGAGAGTAGGAGAATGGCATTGAGATCAAGAAATTGCCATGATCACATTGAATAACAGGAAGCAATTGATGGACTGAATGGCCTATGTTAGAGGTTGCGGGTTTTAAACATAAATAAAATTGTGATTTGCACATGTAGAAGTAAGCTAACAAGGTTTATTGAAAAATATTTTCTGTCTGTACAGAGTACAAACTGAAAGTAAAACAGCAATCTATGCAACACTAATGACATCACCGTCAAATGATCTGATCAACTTTTAAAGTAGTCATGTTTCTGCTTAAACATGTAACATCCTTCCCTTTTTACTTCTTTAGTCATAAATTACTACAGTGTTCTACATAGAACATTACAGTGCAGAACAGGCCCTTCGGCCCTCGATGTTGCGCCGACCAATTAAGAAAAAGCAATGACCCTCTAACCTAAACCATTCCTCTTTCATCCATAAACTTATCTACTAACCTCTTAAACGCCACCAAACTTGGCGCATCTACAACTGACGCAGGCAGGGCATTCCATACCCTTACCACCCTCTGGGTAAAGAACCTACCTCTGACATCTGTCCTGAAACCACCACCCCTTAATTTAAAGCTATGGCCCCTTGTGCTAGCTTTCTCCATCCTAGGAAAAAGGCTATCACTGTCCACCCTATCTAAACCTCTAATCATCTTATATGTTTCAATAAGGTCTCCTCTTAGTTGCCTTCTTTCTAACGAAAACAACCTCAAATCCCTCAGCCTCTCTTCATAAGACCTGCTTTCCATACCAGGCAACATCCTGGTAAACTTCCTCTGTACCCTCTCCAATGCCTCCACATCTTTCTTATAATGCGGGGACCAGAACTGTACACAATGCTCCAAGTGCGGCCGCATTAGAATTTTGTACAGTTGCAACATGACGTTGCGGCTTCGAAATTCAATCCCCTTACCAATAAAAGCTAAGACTCCGTATGCCTTCTTAACAACCTTATCGACTTGATTGCCAACTTCAGGGATCTATGCATATATACACCTAGATCCCTCTGTTCATCAACACTATTAAGAGTCCTACCATTAGCCCTATACTCTACACATAGGATCAATAATACTCACCATTGTGACAGTATTATGCACCACTAATCATTATACACAATCAATAAGAAAGTCAGTCAAGTGGATGTTTATTCCTCTTTGGTTGGATGTGATGTATTGGAATTTGGCTGTCTTTTAACCCTGGAACTTAAGTGGACACTTCACTTGGAACTGATTTTTTTTATCGATCTTGCACAGCATAGCAGCAAATACATAATCATCAGGCAACTTGGATTCAAGTCTTCCATAGTAATATTCACACTAGGGAATAAAGAAGTTGGTACTTCTGGAGATGATTTGGCATTATTGTGGGTCTTAAATTGATCTCCCTTTATTCTGAGACTCTCCCCTCTGGTCCTAGATTCTCCCATGAGGGGAAACATCCTCTCAGTATTTACTCTGTCCAGCCCCTTAATCCAGTATGTTTCAATGCGTAGAGTCAAGACAATCCTCCCATACAGGGTATCATCCTAATGAACTTTGTCCGAACTGCTTCCAATGAAATAATGTCTTTCCTTAAATACAAGAACTGAAAGTGTTCTCAGTACTCCAGATGTGTTGTTACCAATACCCTGTACAGTTGCAGTAAGATTCCTCTACTTTTTTACACCAATCCCCTTGAAATAAGGGCTAACATTCCATTAAATCCCCCTAACCACCTGTACCTGGGTGCTTGCTTTCTGTACTTTGTGAACAGGTGCCCCCAAGGTGCTCCGTGCTGTTCCATTGGAGCAGCACGGAGAAGCAGCGATTTGGGAGAGCGAGAAGTTCGATTGTTAAGTAGTTTTTTAACTTTTCTCTTTGTTTAAAACAGCGAGCGGGAGTAGTTTTTGCCGTTTTTTATTTAAACTAACTTGTAACCGGAAGTCGTCACTAGGAGGCTGCCGGTAGTTGTAGTTTTTCTCTCTGACTCTATAAATTGGTCCAGAGAGGTAACCCGATACTCTACACAGGTAGAGTATCCCACCCTCCACCCTCCTCTAACCTAATAATAAAAGTGTGTGAGAAGTTTTTTTTTCCTCTCCTGGAAATTAAAGTAACAGTGATGGCAGTGCAGGTAGTACGTTGCACCTCCTGCAGTATGTATGAGGTGAGGGACACCAGTAGTGTTCCTGCTGATTATACCTGCAGGAAGTGTGCCCATTTGCAGCTCCTTGAGGATCGTGTTAAGGAGCTGGAGCTGGAATTAGAGGAATTCAGGGTAATTCGAGAGGTTGAGGAGGATATAGGCAGGAGTAACAAAGAGATTGTAACTCCTAAAAGTGATAATTGGGTAACTATTAGGAGGAGGGGTAAGAAGCAATCGGGGAGACAATCCCCTGGGGCTGTTCCCCTCCAAAATAAATTATCTGTCTTGGAGGCTACAGTTGAGGAAGAATCAACTGGAGCTGACCAAAGGGAGCAGGTCTCTGGGGGTGAGCCTGCTGAGAATGCTCAGGTGGGTGGGGGGAATAAGAGATCAGGCCTAGTTATAGGAGACTCCATAGTTAGAGGGACAGATAGGAGGGTAAATAGTAATAAACGGGACTCAGGGCTGGTGTGTTGCCTCCCAGGGGCTGGGGTCCAGGATGTCGCAGATCGGATTTTTAAGATTCTTAAGGGTGAGGGGAGTCAGCCCCAAGTCATAGTTCATGTGGGGACACATGATGTAGGTAGGACAAGGGAAGGGGATATTAAACAGAAATTTATGGAGTTAGGGTGGAAGCTTAGGTCCATAACAGGTGAGTGGTTATCTCTGGACTCTTGCCTGTTCCAAGGGATAGTTTAGAGAAGAACAGAGAAAGGGAAAGTTTGAACTCATGGCTGCGTGGATGGTGCAGGAGGGAGGGGTTCAGTTCCTTAACAATTGGGACTCATTCTGGGATAGGTGGGACCTCTTCAAGAGAGATGGTCTACACCTGAACCAGAGGGGGACTAATATCTTGGGGGGAAAATTTGCTAAGGCTATGATGGGGGCTTTAAACTGATTCGTGGGGGGGGTGGGATCCTAAGTAGTTGGGGTGCTGAGAGGGATGAGAGTAAGGGGGTTATAGAAGAGAGTTGTAAAACACAGCGGCGTACGTGTGGGGTGGGGCATGGTTTGAAATGCGTATACTTTAATGCAAGGAGTATTCGCAATAAGGGGGAGGAACTTGCAGCTTGGACCAGTACCTGGAACTTCGATGTTGTGGCCATTTCAGAGACTTGGGTAGAGCAGGGACAGGAATGGATGTTGCAGGTTCCGGGGTACAAATGCTTTAGTCGGAGTAGAGAAGGAGGTAGAAGGGGGGGAGGAGTGGCATTATTGGTCAAAGACTGTATCACGGTGATGAAAAGAAGTTTGATGAGGACTTGTCTGTTGAGGTAGTATGGGCTGAGATTAGAAACAGGAGAGGAGAGGTCACCCTGTTGGGAGTCTTTTACAGACCTCCTAATAGTTCTAGAGAGGTTGAGGAAAGGATTGCAAGTCAATTCTGATTAGGAGTGAAAGTAGTAGGGTAATTGTGATGGGGGACTTTAACTTTGCTAATATTGATTGGAATAGCTATAGCTCTAGCTCGTTAGAGGGGTCAGTTTTCGACAGAGTGTGCAGGAAGGTTTTTTGACTCAGTATGTAGATAGGCCAACTAGAGGTGAGGCTACATTGGATTTGGTGCTGGGCAATGAGCCAGACCAGGTGTTAGGCTTGGAAGTTAGTGAACATTTTGGTGATAGTGACCACAATTCGGTTACGTTCACCTTAGTGATGGACAGGGATAGGCATGAAGCTGGGGGCAGTAGTTATAGCTGGGGGAAGGGTAATTATGAGGCCATCAGGAGAGAATTAGGGTGCATAGATTGGACTAGGAAACTACAGGGACTGGGAACATCTGGAATGTGGTGCTTATTCAAGGAGCAGCTGCTGCGAGTCCTTGATAAGTATGTCCCTGTCAGGCAGGGAGGAAATGGTCGAGTAAGAGAGCCTTGGTGTACGAAAAAAGTTGATTTGCTGGTTAAGAAGAAAAAGGAGGCTTATGTCAGGATGAGGCTTGAAGGCTCAGATAGTGCAATGGATAGCTATAGATTAGCCAGGAAGGAGGTAAAAAGTGAATTGAGGAGAGCTAAGAGGGGACACGAGAAGATGTTGGCTGATAGGATTAAGGAGAATCCTAAAGCTTTCTTTCGATATGTTAAGAATAGAAGATTGGTTAGGGCAAGATTAGGGCCCGTCATAGACAGCAGTGGGAAGTTGTGCGTGGAGCCTGAGGAGATTGGTGAGGCACTGAATAAATATTTCTCTTCGGTATTCACGCAGAGTGCTGGAAATGTAGCTATGGAGAGCACTGAGGTACAGGGTTGCAAATTGGGAAGTATTGTAGTAGATAGGGAGGATGTGTTAGAAATTCTCGAGGGTTTGAAGTTGGATAAGTCCCCTGGGCCGGACGGGATTTACCCTAGGATTCTCTGGGAGGCAAGAGAGGAGATTGCAGAGCCTCTGGCTCTGATCTTCAGGTCCTCGTTGGTTACGGGTGTGGTTCCGGAGGACTGGAGGATAGCGAATGTGGTCCCATTGTTTAAGAAGGGGAAGAGAGACCTTCCAGGGAATTATAGGCCAGTGAGTCTTACTTCTGTTGTGGGCAAGGTATTGGAGAGAATTATTAGGGATAGGATTTATAGTTATTTAGAGAGAAATGAATTGATTGGGGATAGTCAGCATGGTTTCGTGAAGGTAGGTCATGCCTTACTAACCTCATTGAGTTTTTTGAGAAAGTGACCAAAGAGGTGGATGGGGGTAAGGCGGTTGATGTAGTATATATGGACTTTAGTAAGGCGTTTGATAAGGTGGCCCATGGAAGACTTCTACAGAAAATGCAGATGTGTGGAATAGAGGGTGATTTAGCTAATTGGATTAGGAATTGGCTGGCAGATAGAAGACAGAGGGTGGTGGTTGATGGGAGATATTCATCGTGGAGTTCGGTGACGAGTGGTGTGCCTCAGGGGTCTGTTTTGGGTCCCCTGCTGTTTGTAATTTTTATAAATGATCTGGATGAGGGTATTGAGGATGGATCAGTAAATTTGCAGATGACACTAAAGTCGGTGGAGTGGTAGATAGTGAAGAGGGGTGTTATAGTTTACAGAGTGACTTGGACAAGTTGCAGAGCTGGGCCGAGAGGTGGCAAATGGAGTTTAATGTGGAAAAGTGTGAGTTAATGCACTTTGGCAGGAACAATAAATGTGTAGAGTATAGGGCTAATGGTAGGGCTCTTAATAGTGTTGCGGAACAGAAGGATCTTGGTGTATGTGTCAATAGATCCCTGAAAGTAGGCAGTCAAGTGGATAAAGTTGTTAAGAAGGCATATGGAGTCTTAGCTTTTATTGGTAGGGTGATTGAATTTAGGAGCCGCAGCATCATGTTGCAACTGTACAAAACTCTAGTGCGGCCGCACTTGGAGTATTGTGTACAGTTCTGGTCCCCACATTATAAGAAGATGTGGAGGCATTGGAGAGGGTACAGAGGAGGTTTACCAGGATGTTGCCTGGTATGGAGGGCAGGTCCTATGAAGAGAGGTTGAAGGATTTGAGGTTGTTTTCGTTAGAAAGGAGGCGGCTAAGATGGGATCTTATTGAAGCATATAAGATGATTAGAGGTTTAGATAGGGTGGACAGTGATAGCCTTTTTCCTAGGATGGAGAAAGCTAGCACAGGGGACACAGCTTTAAATTAAGGGGTATGAGTTATAGGACGGATATCAGAGGTAGGTTCTTTACTCAAAGAGTGATTAGGGAGTGGAATGCCCTGCCTGCAGCTGTTGTAGATGCGCCAAGTTTGGTGGCGTTTAAGAGGTTAATTGATAAGTATATGGAAGAGAAGGGAATGGTTTAGTTTGGAGGGGCATTGCTTTTTATTTTGGTTGGCACAACATCGAGGGCCGAAGGGCCTGTTCTGTGCTGTAATGTTCTATGTTCTAAGTCCCTTTGTGATGCAGTTTTCTGCAGTTTTTCTACATTTGAATACTCTATTCCTTTGTTCTTTCCTCCCAAAGTTAAGAACTTCATGTTTTCTCGCAGTATATTCCATTTGCCAACTTCTGATCAAGCAGACCAAAAGCAGGAAGCTCGTGATGAGACAGAGGTGGTATGTTTGAGATTGATAGTGTCAGCACAGAGAATAGAATACTCTGGAGATTCTGGGAAATGAAATGCCATCTGCTTAATACATCAGACTCTTGTGGACAGTGCCACAGGAGGTTGCATTTGTAGTGATCAGCTCAGTTCTGCATGATGTTACTTCATGTTGGACTCACTAAAATCCTGTTATTGTATCTCTCTCTTCCCCAATAAATTCTGTATCTCCCTTAGCTCCTTCCCCACAGTACAGGGCAGCACAATAGTTAGCATTGCTGCTTCACAGCTCCTGGGTTCAATTCCCAGCTCGGGTTACTGTCTATGTGGGGTTTGCACATTCTCCTTGTGTCTGCGTGGTTTTCCTCTGGGTGCTCCGGTTTTCTCCCACAGTCCAAAGATGTGCGGGTTAGGTTGATTGGCCATGTTCAAATTGTCCTTTAGTGTTCTAGGATAATTAGGTTAGAGGGATTAGTGGGTAAAATGTGTAGGGATATGGGGGTAGGGCCTTGGTGGGATTGTGGTCGGTGCAGACTTGATGGGCCGAAGGGCCTCTTTCTGCCCTGTAGGGTTCTATGATTCTCCAATGCACAGGTTTTTAAAGCTATGTTTTGCTGTATCTAATCATTAATGATTAACTTTCATTTTCTGCCTCTACTCTTTGCTGTTCATTTATCCTCTGGGCTTCCTGTTATGTTTTCTTATCTAAACTGCTGAATCTCCTTGGGCTGAAGGGCCTGTTTCCCGTGCTGTTTTGTTCGTTGTTCTTTGTTCTAAAACAATTATACAGGATCTCGGTGAGGCCACCCCTGGAGTATTGTGTTTAGTTTTGGTCTCCTGTTGGCGGGACTGATGTATGAGGAGAGATTAACTAGGTTAGACTGTTTTTGCTAGAGTTCAAATGAATGAGGGGGATTCTCATAGAGACTTATAAAATTTTATCAGGACTAGACAGGATAGATGCAGGAACAATATTTGCAATGGTAGGGGAGTCCAGAACCAGGGGTCACAGTCTGAGGATTCAGGGTAGACCATTTAAGATGAAGGTGAGAAGACATTTCTTCACCCAAAGAGTGGTGAGCCTGTAGAATTCTTTACCACAGGAAGTGGTCAAAACATTGAATGTATTCAAGAGGCAGCTGGATATAGCACTTGGGATGAATGAGATCAAAGGTTATGAGGAAAAAGCAGGATTAGGCAATTAAGTTGGATCATCAGCCATGATGCTGAATGACAGAGCAGTCTTGAAGGGCTGGATGGTCTCCTGCTCTTATCTTCCTTGTTTCTATGTAAAACACTGAATCTTTACACTCAATAGCAGATTCAAGCTCACAGCTGATGTTTGTTTTTTGCCATTTGTAGGTGAACTGTTGGAAAGTTTGGTGATGCATCCAGAGTATAAATTGCTAAGTCTGATAAACATCCCTCAAATGTCTGACATATCTCTGCAATTCAGCACGTTTACTTGGCCAGCTCTCATAAAACATCTGCGACAAATGCTGATTGCTAATGCTAAACTGGAAACAGGTTAGTCGCATCTTCATCAAAGCAATCAGCAACAACTTGTATTTCTACAGTACCTTTAACTTGGGGGAAAAAAAACCCTAAATGCTGTACAGCGGAGTAAGGAGAACATGACTGCTGAAACACTGGTAGTTTTCTGGAAGGGGTTAACAAGGGCTTAGTCCAAATGGTAGGATTTAAGGACAACCGAAAGAAGGTGAGGGAATTAGCAACGTAAACGGTTTTGGGGAAGGGATTTCAGAATGTAGAGCTTGGACAACTGATGGCATGGTCACCAATAATGTAACTGCCAGTGGAGATGTTCACAAAGTGCTCAAGTGTCAGAGGAATTGGGAGAGTTGAGGTGAGAAAGAATTATAGGGCACAGGAAGGATAAAAAGAGATTGAAACACAACATGTTATCTCGCACCTTTATTGCAAAAAACGGTCCCAAGAAATGCTGTTATGATTCCAGCTGATGTTGCCCTCTAGGTTTTGTTCTTCGTTATTTGAGACAGAGGATGATGACAGATGGTTGCTTTATTGACTAGAAATCAATGTATGGTGGAGCACGTTCATCATTGATATAAGTGACGTTGATGACTGTCAGGTGTACGGGAGGCCATTACCTCCCATCTTTGTTTTTTTCAAAACGTAAAATTGTACTTGCCTCTACTACTACCTCTAGCAGCTTGTTCCAAACACTCAGCACTCTGTGGAAAAAATTGCACCTCTGGACACTTTTATATCTCTTTCTCACTTTAAACCTATGCCCTCTAGTTTTAGACTTCCTACCTTTAGAAACGCAGAGTGACCTGGGGGTGCAGGTGAACAAGTCTCTGAAGGTGGCAGAACAAGTGGAGAAGGTTGTGAAGAAAGCATGCAGTATGCCAGCCTTTATAGGAAGGGGTATAGAGTACAAGAGCTGGCCTTTAATGTTGCAGTTGTATAAAACGTTGGTTAGACCTCATTTGGAATACTGCGTCCAGTTCTGGTCGCCTTACTACCGGAAGGACGTGGAGACTCTGGACAGAGTGCAGATGAGGTTTACCAGGATGCTGCCTGGTACGGAAGGTCTGAGTTACGAGGAAAGATTAGGCAAATTGGGACTGTTTTCCTTAGAAAGACGTAGACTTAGAGGAGATCTGATAGAGGTGTACAAGATTTTGAAGAGGATGGATAGAGTAAACAGGGTTAAGCTTTTTCCTAGGATGGACTCAAATAGCACAAGGGGTCACAGGCTTAGGGTGAGGGGGGTAAGGTATAATTTGGATGCTAGAGGGAGTTTTTTCACACAGAGGGTGGTGGGGGTATGGAATGCGCTGCCAAGTAAAGTGGTGGAGGCAGGTACTCTGGAGTTATTTAAGAAATACTTAGAAGGGCACATGAACAGAATGGGAATGGAGGGGTATAGAAAACTGATTTAAAATAGGGATAATGAGCCTTGGGAGTCCCTGGAAGTGTGTAAATAGATAATATTGATATACTTGTTTTTATCCTACAGGTGCTTTGGTCCACCTTGTTGTCTAACGAGGGGCATACACGCGATGGGTCGTGAGAGGGCTGCTCTTGGATTTTTTTTTAGAGAGTATCCTAGTGCTTCACGTCGTTAGTGTATGTTTGACCTGGACCATTTGATGGGCAACACGACAGCTCAGTGACTATCGCTGTGCTGTGCAGATACACGGATTTGGGCCTGTGTCTGTGGGAGTTTGCGCATTCTCCCCGTGCTTGCGTGGGTTTTCTCCGGGAGCTCCGGTTTCCTCCCACATCTCAAAGATGTGCTCTTAGGCTAATTGGCAAAACAAATTCTCCCTAAATTGTCTCAAATTTGGTTTTTAATCCATAGATCTATAAACATGGACAGGGATCGTGGGTAGAGGTGGGAACATCAGGGTGGCGGCGTGGGCTCGTTGGGCCGCAGGGCCTGTTTCCCATGCTGTTTTGTTCTTTGTTCTTTGAAAAGATATTGAGTATCTAGCTGATCTGTGCCCCTCATTATTTTATAGACCTCTACAAGGTTCCCTTCAGCCTCTTATGCCCCAGAGAGAAAAGTCTGGTCTATTAGCCTCTCCTTACATCACCAAGTACAGGTAGCATCTTGATAAATCTCTTCTGCACTCTTTCTAGTTTAATATCCTTTCTATAATAGGACAACGAGAACTGTACACAGTATTCCTAGTGTGGTCTTACCAATGTCTTGTACAACTTTAACAAGGCGTCCTAACTCCTGTACTCAAGTTCTGACCAATGAAACCAAGCTTGATGAATGCCTTCTTCACCACTCTGTCCACCTGTGACTCCACTTTCAAGGAGCTGTACTCCTAGCCTTCTTTGTTCTTCAACTCTCCCCAGTATAAACAAAGTAAGTCCTGCCCCGGTTCAATCAGGAACAATCAATGCATCACCTTGTATTTATTTAAACTGAACTTCATCTGCCATTCATCACCTCACTGGCCCAATTGATCAAGGTTCTGTTGCAATCCAAGATAACCTTTTTCACTGTTCACTATGACACCAATCTTCTTGTCATTTTCAAACTTACTAACTGTACCTTCTATACGCTCATCCAGATCATTAATGTAAATGACAAAATGGACACACCACTGATCCCTGAGGCATACCACTGATCACAGGCCTCCAGTTTGAAAAAACACCTTCTACAACCACCCTCTGGCTTCTCTTATCAAGCCAATTTGATATCCATTGTTCCCTTGGAGCAGCACGGAGAGGCAGCGATTTGGGAAAGCGTGAAGTTCGAGTGTTAAGTACTTTTTCAACTTTCAACACCAGCCCTGAGTCACTTTTATTACTACTTACTCTCCTATCTGTCCCTCTAACTGTGGAGTCTCCAATTACTAGGCCCAATCTCTTATTCTCCCTACCCACCTGAGCATTCTCAGCAGGCTCACCCCCAGAGACCTGCCCCCTTTGGTCCTCTCCAGTTGATTCTTCCTCAACTGTAGCCTCCAAGACAGAAAATTTGTTTCGGAGGGGAACAGCCCCAGGGGATTGTCTACCCGATTGCTTCTTACCCCTCCTCCTAATAGTTACCCACGAATCACTTTTAGGAGTGACTATCTCTTTGTCACTCCTGCCAATATCCTCCTCAACCACTCGGATTATCCTGAGTTCCTCTAATTCCAGCTCCAGCTCCTTAACACGATCCTCAAGGAGCTGCAAATGGGCACACTTCCTGCAGGTATAATCAGCAGGAACACTACTGGTGTCCCTCGCCTCGTACATACTACAGGAGTTGCAACGGACTGCCTGCACTGCCATCCCTGATGCTTTAATTTACTTTAAGGAGAGAGAGAAAAAAAAACTCTTAAGGGAGAGGGGAGTCAACCCCAAGTCATAGTTCATGATATAGGAACACATGATATAGGAAGGACGAGGGAAGGGGATATTAAACAGAAATTTATGGAGTTGGGGTGGAAGCTTAGGGCCAAAACTGGCAGAGTGGTTATCTCTGGACTTTTGCCTGTGCCAAGGGATAGTTTGGAGAAGAATAGAGAGAGGGAATGTTTGAACTCGTGGTTGCGGGGATGGTGCAGGAGGGAGGGGTTCAGGTTCCTGAACAATTGGGACTCATTCTGGGATAGGTGGGACCTCTACAAGAGAGATGGTCTACACCTGAACCAGAGGGGAACTAATATCTTGGGGGGAAAATTTGCTAAGGCTATGCAGGGGGCTTTAAACTGATTCGGGGGGAGGGGGGTGGGATCCTAAGTAGTTGGGGTGCTAAGAGGGATGAGAGTAAGGGGGTCATAGAGGAAAGCTGTAAAACACAGCAGCATACGGGTGGGGTAGGGCATGGTTTGAAATGCGTATACTTTAATGCAAGGAGTATTCGCAATAAGGGGGAGGAACTTGCAGCTTGGACCAGTACCTGGAACTTTGATGTTGTGGCCATTTCAGAGACTTGGGTAGAGCAGGGACAAGAATGGATGTTGCAGTTTCCGGGGTTCAAATGCTTTAGTCGGAGTAGAGAAGGAGGTAGAAGGTGGGGAGGAGTGGCATTATTAGTCAAAGACTGTATCACAGTGACAGAGAAGAAGGTTGATGAGGACTTGTCTGTTGAGGTAGTATGGGCTGAGATTAGAAACAGGAAAGGAGAGGTCACCCTGTTGGGAGTCTTTTATAGACCTCCTAAAAGTTCTAGAGAGGTTGAGGAAAGGATTGCCAAGTCAATTCTGGTCAGGAGTGAAAGTAATAGGGTAATTGTTATGGGGGACTTAAACTTTAATAATATTGATTGGAATAGCTATAGCTCTAGCTTGTTAGAGGGGTCAGTTTTTGTACAAAGTGTGCAGGAAGGTTTTTTGACTCAGTATGTAGATAGGCCAACTAGAGGTGAGGCTACATTGGATTTGGTGCTGGGCAATGAGCCAGACCAGGTGTTAGGCTTGGAAGTTGGTGAACATTTTGGTGATAGTGACCACAATTCGGTTACGTTCACCTTAGTGATGGATAGGGATAGGCATGAAGCTGGGGGCAGTAGTTATAGCTGGGGGAAGGGTAATTATGAGGCCATCAGGAGAGAATTAGGGTGCATAGATTGGACTAGGAAACTACAGGGACTGGGAACATCTGGAATGTGGAGCTTATTCAAGGAGCAGCTGCTGCGAGTCCTTGATAAGTATGTCCCTGTCAGGCAAGGAGGAAATGGTCGAGTAAGAGAACCTTGGTGTACGAAAAAAGTTGATTTGCTGGTTAAAAGGAAAAAGGAGGCTTATGTCAGGATGAGGCTTGAAGGCTTGGTTAGTGCAATGGATAGCTATAGATTAGCCAGGAGGGAGCTAAAGAGTGAATTGAGGAGAGCTAAGAGGGGACACGAGAAGACTTTGGCTGATAGGATTAAGGAGAATCCTAAAGCTTTCTTTAGATATGTTAAGAATAGAAGATTGGTTAGGGCAAGATTAGGGCCAGTCATAGACAGCAGTGGGAAGTTGTGCGTGGAGCCTGAAGAGATTGGAGAGGTACTGAATAAATATTTCTCTTCGGTATTCACGCAGGGTGATGTAAATGTAGTTATGGAGAACACTGAGGTACAGGGTTGCAAACTGGAAAGTATTGAAGTAGATAGGGAGGATGTGCTAGATATTCTCGAGGGTTTGAAGTTGGATAAGTCCCCTGGGCCGGACGGGATTTACCCTAGGATTCTCTGGGAGGCAAGAAGAGAGATTGCAGAGCCTCTGGCTCTGATCTTCAGGTCGTCGTTGGTTACGGGTGTGGTTCCGGAGGACTGGAGGATAGCGAATGTGGTCCCATTGTTCAAGAAGGGGAAGAGAGACCTTCCAGGGAATTATAGGCCAGTGAGTCTTACTTCTGTTGTGGGCAAAGTATTGGAGAGAATTATTAGGGATAGGATTTATAGTTATTTAGAGAGAAATGAATTGATTGGGGATAGTCAGCATGGTTTTGTGAAGGGTAGGTCGTGCCTTACTAACCTCATTGAGTTTTTTGAAAAAGTGACTAAAGAGGTGGATGGGGGTAAGGCGGTTGATGTGGTATATATGGACTTTAGTAAGGCGTTTGATAAGGTGGCCCATGGAAGACTTCTGCAGAAAATGCAGATGTATGGGATAGAGGGTGATTTAGCTAATTGGGTTAGGAATTGGCTAGCAGATAGAAGACAGAGGGTGGTGGTTGATGGGAGATATTCATCGTGGAGTTCGGTTACAAGTGGTGTACCTCAGGGGTCTGTTTTGGGGCCCCTGCTGTTTGTAATTTTTATAAATGATCTGGATGAGGGTATTGAAGGATGGATTAGTAAATTTGCAGATGACACTAAAGTCGGTGGAGTGGTAGATAGTGAAGAGGGGTGTTATAGTTTGCAGAGGGACTTGGACAAGTTGCAGAGCTGGGCCGAGAGGTGGCAAATGGAGTTTAATGTGGAAAAGTGTGAGGTAATGCACTATGGCAGAAATAATAAATGTGTAGAGTATAGGGCTAATGGTAGGATTCTTAATAGTGTTGATGAACAGAGGGATCTTGGTGTATATGTGCATAGATCCCTGAAAGTAGGCAGTCAAGTCGATAAGGTTGTTAAGAAGGCATATGGAGTCTTAGCTTTTATTGGTAGGGGGATTGAATTTCGGAGCCGCAACGTCATGTTGCAACTGTACAAAACTCTAGTGCGGCCGCACTTGGAGTATTGTGTGCAGTTCTGGTCCCCACATTATAAGAAAGATGTGGAGGCATTGGAGAGGGTACAGAGGAGGTTTACCAGGATGTTGCCTGGTATGGAGGGCAGGTCTTATGAAGAGAGGCTGAGGGATTTGAGGTTGTTTTCATTAGAAAGGAGGCGGCTAAGAGGGGACCTAATCGAAACATATAAGATGATTAGAGGTTTAGATAGGGTGGACAGTGATAGCCTTTTTCCTAGGATGGAAAAAGCTAGCACGAGGGGACACAGCTTTAAATTAAGGGGTGATAGTTATAGGACGGATATCAGAGGTAGGTTCTTTACCCAAAGGGTGGTTCGGGAGTGGAATGCCCTGCCTGCAGCAGTTGTAGATGCGCCAAGTTTGGTGGCGTTTAAGAGGTTAGTTGATAAGTATATGGAAGAGAAGGGAATGGTTTAGTTTGGAGGGTCATTGCTTTTTATATTGGTCGGCGCAACATCGAAGGCCGAAGGGCCTGTTCTGTGCTGTAATGTTCTATGTTCTATTTAGCTACTTCACCCTGAATCCCATGAGATTTAACCTTGTGCAACAGCCTATCATGCGATGGTACCTTGTCAACGGCCTTGCTAAAGTCCATGTAGACAACATCGACTACAATGCCCTCATCTACCTTCTTCGTTACCCTTTTAAAAAACTCAGTTAAATTTGCAAGACATGATTTTCCACTCTCAAAGCCATGCTTACTGTCCCTAATCCGTCCTTGCATCTCTAAATGCCTGTAGATCTTGTCTGTCAAAATACCTTCCAACAATTTACCCATCACAGATGTGAGGCTCACCGGCCTGTAGTTCCCAGGTTTTTCCCTGCAGTCCCTTTTAAGCAAAGGCGCAACATTTGCCACACTCCAATCTTCAGGCACCTCATCTGTGACTATCTGATACAAATATCTCTGCAAGGCGATCCGCAATTTCCTCCCTAGCGTCTCTCAATGTCTTAGATACACTTCATCAGGTCCCGAGGATTTATGTACCTTGATGTGCTTTAAGACTTCCAGCACCACCACCTCTGTAATATGTACGCTCCTCAAGCCACTATTATTTATTTCCACAAATTCCCTAACATCCATGCTTTTCTCAAAAGTAAATACTTATGAGAAATATTCATTTAGGATCTCACCATCTCTTGTGAATCTGCATGAAGGTGACCTTGTTGATCCTTAAGAGGCCCTATTCTCTTCCTGGTTACTCTTTTGCCCTTTATATATTTGTAGAAGCTCTTTGGATTCTCTTTTGCCTTATCTGCCAAAACTATCTCGTGTCCCCTTTTTGTCCTCCTGATTTCTCTCAACTCTACTCCTACATTCTTCAAGGGATTCACTTAATCCCAGCTTTCTATGCATGTCACATGCCTTCTCCTTTGTGACCAAGGCTTCAATATTCCGAGTCATTCAGGGTTCCCTACTTCTATCAGCCTTACCCTTCCCTCTGCAGAATGTGCTTACCCTGAACCCTGATTAACACTTTTGAAAGCCTCCTGCTTACCTGATGCCCCTTTGCTTTCCCACAGACTCCCCCAGTTTTGGAAGTTCCTGCCTGATACCATCAAAATTGCCCTTGCTGCAATTTAGAATTAACATTTTAGTAACACCTCACATATTTGCTTCTCAATTTCCCACTGACTATTTTGGGGGCCTATAGTATAACGCTATCAAAGTGATTCCCCCTCCTTATTTCTCAGTTCTACCCATATTGATTCAGTGGCCAAACCCTCAGACATATTCCCTCTCAGTACTATCGTGATATTTTTCCTAATCAAAAGTGCAACTCCCCCATTCTCTTATTATCTCTTCTTTCTTTCCTATAGCATCTGTACCCTGGAAGTTGAGCTGCCAGTCCTGTCCCTCCCTCAACCATGTTTCAGTAATAATATTCACTATAATATCCCAGTCCCACATGCCTATTAGGCCTCTTGTACTGAAGTAAGTGCAATTTGATCTGGACTTCTCTTGCTCAGTGTTGCTTTTGCCTGATCTATTTGATACTGGGATTACTAACACTGCCTTTACTAAAGGAAGTGCTGTCCTCAACCATCTCTTCTGTCCCCTGCTGCTTTGGATCCCATCTCCCTGCCAAACTAGTTTAAACCTTCCCAAGTAGCTCTAGCAAATCTCCCCGCCAGGATGCTAATCCTCCTTCAGTTCATATGTAACCTGTCCCTCTTGAACAGGTCACCCCTTCCCCAGAAAAGATCCCAATGATCCAAAAATCTAAATACCCCGCCCACCCTGTATCAGTTCTCAACTTATTCCTACTCTCACTAGCATGTGGCACCAGTTGTAGTCCAGAAATTATTACCTTTGTCCTACATTTCAGCCTTCTCCCTAACTCTCTATGTTCACACTTCATGGTCTCATCCCTTTTCCTACTTATGTTGTTGGTACCGATATGTATGACAACCTCTGACTGCTCACCCTCCCCTTTGAGAATATCCTGCAACTGCTCAGAAACAACATTGATCCTGGCTTCAGGGAGGCAACACACCATCCTGGAGTCTTGACTGTGGCTGCAGAAATGCTCGTCCGTGCCTTTGACTAGCAAGTCCCCTATTACTTCTGCTCTTTGCCCGACCCTGTCCTGCAGCAGAACCAGCTGTGGTGCCACTGGCCTGGCTGCTGCTGGTATTTCCTCCTGACAGGCTATCCTCCTCAACAGCATGCAAAACAGTATACGTGTTTGAAAGGGGAATAGACACAAGAAACTCCTGCACCACCTGCCTGCCTCCCTTGGCAATCGCCCACCTATCTGAACCTCTGGTATGACAACCTGTCTATAACTAGTGTCTATCACACTCCTGTGCTCTGCAATGTATCCACTTGCAGCTCCAACCGAACAATGCGGTCTGTGAGGAGCTGCAACCGGGCACATTTTTCTGCAAAGTTGTCAGGGAGATTAGATTGCTCCCTAATTTCCCACATCTGGCAGGAGGAGCATACAACTGCCCTAACTGCCATACTGCCTTTGTACAGATAAAAGAATCTCAACCCACCTTTCTCTTGCTTGTGGTCCTTCTGATGATTTTTATTTTGGTTAGGGGAAGAGGTATGGAGGGAAATGCTGAAGTAGTACTTTGGGTTGAACTGTCCCTTTATAATTGCTCCTCTGCTAACACCTTCTGATAACAGTGACTGCGCCTCTGCAAATCTTACATACAACAATCAATCACCTTCACTGTTCTACTGCCGTCACATGAAGGCGGTGGGTGTCTTCTGGAGGTCCACTTAGTAGCAGTGACTACGCGTATGCAAATCTTAGCTGCAACAGCCAATCACTTTTGCCACTCTACTGCCCTCACCTGGACACTTCCCTTCACACAGAGGGTGTCTTTTGAACAAACCCCCTTTAAACTGATTCAGAGGGGGGAATGGGACCTGAGTAGCTCAAATGTACAGGAGAATGGGAATATCGAGGTCATCGATAAGGTTTCTGGATCTCAGTAGGGTACTGGTAGGTGGGAGGGTGGTTTGAAGTGTGTATACTTCAATGCGAGGAGCATACGCAATAAGGTGGGCGAACTTGCAGCCTGGATAGGTACTTGGGACTTCAATGTTGTAGCCATTTCAGAGACTTGGATAGAGCAGAGACAAGAATGGATGTTGCAGGTGCCGAGGTTCAGATGTTTCAGTCGGAGCAGAGTAGGTGGTAGAAGAGGGGGAGGTGTGGCATTGTTAGTCAAAGACTGTATTATGGTGGCAGAAAGGACATTTGATGTGGACCTGTCTATTGAGGTAGTTTGGGCTGAGATTAGAAACAGGAGAGAAGAGGTCACCCTGTTGGGAGTCTTTTACAGGCCTCCAAAAAGTTCCAGGGATGTGGAGGAAAAGATTGCAAGGATGATTCTGGACAGAAGTGAAAATAACAGGGTAGTTGTTATGGGGGACTTTAACTTTGTAAATATTGATTGGAAAAGTTATAGCTCAAGCACGTTAGAGGGGTCAGTTTTTGTACAATGTGTGCAGGAGGGTTTTATGACTCAGTATGTAGAGAAGCCAACACGAGGAGAGGCTACATTGGATTTGCTTCTGGGTAATGAACCAGACCAGGTGTTAGACTTGGAGGTAGGTGAGCACTTTGGTGATGGTGACCACAATTCGGTTACGTTTACCTTAGTGATGGAAAGGGATAGACATATACCCAAAGGGAAAAAGTTACAGTTGGGGGAAAGATAATTATGAGGCTATTAGACGAGATTTAGGATACATAGGGTGGAGTAGGAAACTGCAAGGGTTGGGAACATCTGAAATGTGGAACTTATTCAAGGAACAGCTACTGCGAGTCCTTGATAAATATGTACCTGTCAGGCAGGAAGGAAGTGGTAGAGCCAGGGAACCGTGGTGTACTAAGGAAGTTAGTTCACTAGTGAAGAGGAAAAAAGAGGCTTATATAAAGATGAGACGTGACGGCTCGGTTAGGGCACTGGACGGTTATAAATTAGCCAGGAGGGAGCTAAAGAGGGAGATAAGAAGAGCTAGAAGAGGACATGAGAAGACTTTTGGTGGATAGGATAAAGGAAAGTCCTAAAGCTTTTTATAAATATGTTAATAAAAGATTGGATAGGTGAAGATTAGGGCCAGTCAAAGACAGTAGTGGGAAGTTGTGCATGGAGTCTGTAGAGATTGGTGAGGCACTGAATGAACATTTTTCGTTGGTCTTCATGCGGGAAAATGTCAACAGAGTTGGAGAGAATACTGGGATACAGGATTGTAGACTAGACAGGATAGAGGTACATAAGAAGGAGGTGTTAGCTATTCTTGAGAGTATGAAAATAGATAAATCCTCTGGGCCAGATGGGATTTATCCCATGTTACTCTGGGAGGCTAGAGTGCAAATTGCAGAGTCTTTGGCTTTGAACTTCATGTCGTCTTTGGCTACAGGGGTAGTGCCGGAAGACTGGAGGATGGCAAATGTTGTCCCCTTGTTTAAGAAGGGGAGCAGAGACCATCCTGCAAATTATAGACCAGCGAGCCTTACATCTGTAGTGGGGAAAGTTTTGGAAAGAATTATAAGGGATAGGATTTATAGTGATTTAGAAAGAAATGAATTGATTAGGGATAGTCAGCATGGATTTGTGAAGGGAAGGTCATGCCTCACAAACCTCAGAGTTTTTTGAAAAGGTGACTGAAGAGGTGGATAAGGGTAAGGCAGTTGATGTGATGTATATGGATTTTAGCAAAGCGTTTGATAAGGTTCCCCATGGAAGACTACTGCAGAAAATGCAGATGCATGGGATTGAGGGAGATTTAGCAATTTAGATTAGGAATTGGCTAGCTATGGAAGACAGAGGGTGGTGGTTGATGGGATATATTCGACCTGGAGTTTAGTTACTAGTGGTGTACCTCAGGGATCTGTTTTGGGGCCACTGTTGTTTGTTGTTTTTATAAGTGACCTGGATGAGGGTGTAGAGGGATGGGTTAGTAAATTTGCTGACAACACCAAAGTCGGAGGAGTTGTAGACAGTGAGGATGGATGTTACAGTTTGCAAAGGGGCATAGATAAGTTGCAGAGCTGGGCCGAAAGGTGGCAAATGGAGTTTAATGTGGAAAAGTGTGAGGTAATTCACTTTGGTAAGAGTAATATGTATGCAGAGTATAGGGCTAATGGTAGGACTCTTAGTAGTGTAGATGAGCAGAAAGATCTCGGTGTACAGGTGCATAGATCTCTGAAAGGTGGTACTCAAGTTGATAAGATTGTTAAGAAAGCGTATAGTGTGTTAGCATTTATTGGTAGAGGGATTAAATTTGAGAGCCAAGATGTCATGTTGCAACTGTACAAAACTCTGGTGCAACTGCACTTGGAATATCATTTACAGTTTTGGTTTCCACATTATAAGACAGATGTGGAGGCATTGGAAAGGGTGCAGAGGAAGTTTACAAGGATGTTGCCTGGTATGATGGGTAGGTCTTATGAGGAAAGGCTGAGGGACTTGAAGTTATTTTCATTAGAGAGCAGAAGGCTAAGAGGTGACTTAATTGAGACATATAAGATGATCAGAGGTTAGATAGGGTGGATAGTGAGAGCCTTTTTCCTCGGATGGAATGGATAATACGAGGGGTCGTAACTTTAAATTAAGGGGTGGTAGTTATAGGACAGATGCTAGAAGTGAGTTCTTTACTCAGAGGGTAGTAAGGGCGTGGAATGCCCTGCCTGCAGCAGTTGTGGACTCGTCAAGTTTAAAGGCGTTCAAATGGGCAGTAGATAGGCATATGGATAGCATTGGAATAGTTTAGGATAGAGGGTCATAAAATTGGTTACATTGATCAGTGCAACATCAAGGGCCGAAGGGCCTGTAATGCACTGTAATGTTCTATGTTCGTGCGCTGAACCCTTTGTGCATAACCAAATAGACTCTCCGTTGTCAGGTTTTTTCTGAGGATGTCTCTAATTTTGTCAACCAGAGCACCCGGAGAAAACCGACGCAAGCACGGGGAGAATGCGCAAACTCCCACAGACACAGGCCCAAATCCATGTATCTGCACGGCACAGCGATAGTCACTGAGCTGTTGTGTTGCCCATCAAATGATCCAGGTCAAGCGTACACTAACGACATGAAGCACTAGAATACTTTCAAAAAAATTCAAGAGCAGCTCTCTCACGACGCATCGCGTGTATGCCCCTCGTTAGACAACAAGATGGACCAAAGCACTCTGTAGGATAAAAACAAGTACATCAATATCATCTATTTACACAGTTCCCAGAGACTCCCAAGGCTCATGATCCCTATTTTAAATCAGTTTTCTATATCCCTCCATTCCCATCCTGTTCACGTACCCATCTAAGTATCTCTTAAATAACTCCAGAGTGCCTGCCTCCACCACTTTTTGTTCTACTTGACAGAGCAGCACTTACTGTGGGCCCACTACCTGAGTGAGAATGTAACTTGTTTAACCTTTTGATGAAATAACACCGTTCTGCTGCCATATGAGCACTGCATCTGCGTTTAAAAATCAATGCATTTTCACAATAACTTTAACCATGTAATGTATTGAACCCAGTAACTGAAGCAAGCCATTCTGCCCATCAGGTCTATGGGGCAGACCTTTTAGGAATGATGTGAGGAGAATTTTTTTCAGCCAGAGTTGTGAATCTGTGAAATTCACTACCACAGAAAGTAGTTGAGGCTAAAACGTGGTGTGATTTCAGAAAGAAATTAGATACACCTCTTGGGGCTAGAGGGCTCAAAGGAAATTGAGGCAAGGACGGACGATCGGGATACTCAATTTGATGTTCAACTATGATATCAAAATGAAGGGCTGAGTGGCCTACTGCTGTTTTCTGTGTTTCTGTCTGGAAGTGTTAATGCCCAAACTGTCAAATTGTTTCAGTGTTCTTATGAAAATGTTATGACGAAAATGCAGAGATTGCCTTCTGTTGTCAGGTATTGACTGGAGAGTAAAGCTGCCCCCAACAGACCTCCCTTCAGCTGCTAAACCTTCCTCAAGCAGGGAGCTGCATTTCAATACCTCTGTGGCCAATCTACTTGTGTTGCGAGGGAAAGAGGTATCGAAAGCTGATTTAGGTGAGTACAGCATTTATGTAGATTTATTTGTGAGTAATGGCTTACCTTCTTTCCCAAGTCAGGTAGGTATGGGTTGAAGAAGTGGAGTATGAAACCCAGGTTGATACCACAGTGCAGGGCAGAGGTGCTAAATTCCTGCTGCAACGTGAAATTCAACTCTGCTATGCTTACTTTGGTGGTTCCACTGAATGTTGAAGAACTCATGGCATAATGTTTTACAGACACAACTGAGAACTGCTTGTTCTTTCATCTGCTGTTGAGAGCTCGAAGAGAAGACGGTTACTGCATTTACTCAGTGTCTATGTTTAAAAAGTAATTCAAACTGTAATCTATAAATTCTCCTCTTCCTCTTTCCCTCCTTTTGCCATATTGCTTGTATCTATAGGCAACTCGTGCTCTCTCCCCAGTCGAGCAATTTTTATGTATTTTGGACGGTTGGAATGTCAGAATTTAAACTTGCCCTACAGGAAAAAACAAAAGCTTGGGGCTCTAGTTCTAAGCATTTGTTTCCAGTTTAAATTTGTGACCTAGTCTACTAAAGCAATCTTCTCCTGGCTCTAGTCTAGCACTTAATATTAACTTGCTTCTATGATATTCTTTATCAGGTGGTTTTAAAGAGCAGGCATTATACACCAGCTGGATGCCTGCAGATTCTGCCCTCAGCATATGGAGCACCTCCATAGCCTTCAACAAGTATGAAAAATCAGCCACTGTTGTCAGCAATAGCCAGTGCCTCCTGAACCCCCTGGACAGCACTGTGACAAAAGCTTGGGATATGTTTGCGTCCCGGTTAGTATCAATTTAAGATGCCATGTTCTCAGAATAAGGTTTGATTATTTTGGAATGATTTTTATTTATTTTAAATAGCTAATTTATTCTTGTAACTTTATTTCTGCATCCATTTGGCCTGTCAGTTCTCTGATTCGATCACTTCACCACAAACACTAGGTCATTGCAAATCTATAAGGATATTACGTGGATTGGATGGCATGCCTTATGAGGATAGGTTGAAAGAGTCTTTTCCCCTTGGAGAGATGAAGGATGAGAGGGGACCTGATAGAGATGTCTAAGATGTTAAAAGGTATTGATCAGGTGGATTCAGAGGCTTTTTCCCAGGGCTGAAATAGCTGCCACAAGAGGACGCAGGTTTAAGGTGCTGAGGAGCAGGTACAGAGGAGATGTCAGGGGTAAGGTTTTCACTCAGAGGGTGGTGGATGAATGGAATCGGCTGCCATCGGTGGTGATAGAGGCAACTTCGTTAGGATCTTTTAAGGTATAATTTGGATGCTAGAGGGAGTTTTTTCACACAGAGGGTGGTGGGGGTATGGAATGCGCTGCCAAGTAAAGTGGTGGAGGCAGGCACTCTGGAGTTATTTAAGAAATACTTAGATGGGCACATGAACAGAATGGGAATGGAGGGGTGTAGAAAACTGATTTAAAATAGGGATCATGAGCCTTGGGAGTCCTTGGGAAGTGTATAAATAGATGATGATATTGATGTACTTGTTTTTATCCTACAGGTGCTTTGGTCCACTTTGTTGCCTAACAAGGGGCATACACGCGATGGGTCGTGAGAGGGCTGCTCTTGAATTTTTTTGAGAGTATTCTAGTGCTTCATGTCGTTAGTGTACGCTTGACCTGGACCATTTGATGGGCAACACGACAGCTCAGTGACTATTGCTGTGCGATACATGGATTTGGGCCTGTGTCTGTGGGAGTTGCGCATTCTCTCCGTGCTTGTGTGGGTTTTCTCCGGGTACTCCGGTTTCCTCCCACATCCCAAAGATGTGCTCTTAGGCTAATTGGCAAAACAAATTCTCCCTAAATTGTCTCAAATTTAGTTTTTAATCCATAGATCATAAACATAGACAGGGATCATGGGTAGAGATGGGAACGTTGGGGTGGCGGCGTGGGCTCGTTGGGCCGAAGAGCCTGTTTCCCGTGCTGTTTTGTTCTTTGTTCTTTGTTAGCTGTCTGGATGAGTGCGTGGGATTTGATGGGATTGAGGGTTATAAGTTAGCCTAGTAAATAGCGATATGATCGGCGCACCTTGTGGGCCGAAAGGCCTGTTTATGCTGTAGTTTTTCTATGATTCTACCCCATGTAACTGGAGACTACAGTTCAGCTACATCTCATCCTTGGTTAATTTGCAGGCTCTGCACACGCTCAATGGATGGAATGTGTGAACCTGTATTGTCCACATTGATGCTGCAGTATCTTTTTGATTTGAAAATGTTTATTTTCTACTCTCTTTTTCCCTTTTGTGAAGGATAGAATTTGTGTTCCCTTTACTGTCTGTGATCAGTATGTTTTGTATGCAAGCAGTGCGTGTTTTTTCGAGTGTGGGTCCCAATTAAATAATTTTAGTAAGATTTTATACTTTCAAATAAAGGTTTGATGAGTACATGGGATTTAACGGGATTGAGAGTTATAGACAGGCCTGGTAGGTATAGTTATGATCGATGCAACTTGTGGGCTGAAGGGCCTGTTTGTGCTGTAGTGTTCTGTTATTTATTATCACAATTGTCCTGAAAATATACAATTGTATCTGTAGATTAAATAGATTAGTACACTGTTACAAATTAAGATTAACTCGATCTCTGGTTTACAATGTTCTGCATGGCAATCCTTTCCACCCGCAGATCTGACTTGTATTATTTCCAACCTACCCCCACCGAAATTCAGCTCATCCCTCACCCTATCTCAAAGCTGGTGAGACGTGGCCTTTAAGTGGCTTCTAATTGACCTGGCCTTTCCAACTGAGGCCTTTCCTGTCCACTGTAAATTGCTGCAAATTCACCAGTGTCCTAGAGTTGCAATTCTGGTTCCTTCCCACCCCCTCAGCTAAAAACCTGCTGGGATGGAGCATAACATTCTAGTCTTGGAAGAAGTTTTAGCCAAAATAAATTTTTATTTTGCAGGTCTTTGCTTTATTCATGTTGTGTTGACTGTGACATTGTTTTTTAGGGCATATGTGCATCAGTACATGAAGCATGGAATCTCAGAAGAGGACTTTCTGGACTGTTTTACAACCATTGAACAAATCATTGCAAGTTATTCTAAACTTGGAATATAAAAGAGATCTTACAGGCTCTCAATCCATGGTGTAAAATGCATATAATATGTGAATTATATGACTGCTTTTGTCTGGGAAATTAACTGTTCCTAGTGACAAAATAGAGGATTCCAGAATAGTTTCACTCACTTCAAACTCGTTCTTGCTTCAGTTCCCAATAGTTTAAAAAAAACCTTGTAGCTTTTGAGTTGATCTTTATTTGTAATTAAATGTTGTGCTCAACTTATAAAAGACATATTGTAACATAAAGAATTTCAACCTTTGTTTTTCCAGTGCATTCCTGTTGTAAGCGATGTTACGATAGCTATTGAGATTGGTAACTTTTAAAAAGAAAGGAATCCCCATGCAACAATGAAACATAAACTGCTGAACAAGATATTACCTTTTAAAACTTTAAATGCCAGAATCAACATATTTCAAACGTTAGGTAACAGATGAAGAACACTTCAAACAGGTAATTTAATTTTAAATTTTTTAGTTGATAGAAAGATATACCTCACATAAATAAAACACTTACATTACCCCTGCACAAATGTGAAACTATGTACAATTTTGAAGTCTTTCCAGTGCTGTTTCCATTATGGAGGATTATTCACTTCCCGTGCAATTGTTTCAGCTCTTGAGTTGCATTTGTCATCAGTCTTATTGGATCCAGTTTCCATAGTCACTGTTGACAAAGCACATGACTATGAACACATTCACTCAGGCACAGAATTCCTAGAGACTCTGTTCTCCCTCTCCTTTAAACGATCTGCTGGGCTTTGGCAATGATGTATAGAGTAGCAATTGGCCTTGTCAAATTCATAATACCGAGCCCTTCCTGTCTTTGACACTACTCTTCACAACTGTATGACATCTGCAGCAACACAGTCTCTGTTCTATTCTCAGAATAGTGCTGGATCTACACAAGCTAAGGCGCTCAATGAGAAGCCTCCAAAATCAAAAAAGACCAAGATTTAAGTTTTATATCATCGGCTGAGAAATAAGAGATGGAGAAATCAGAAGTTTCAGTTCTGATGTCATAGAAATATACTTGTCCGGCCATACAATTATTTGTCTTATTGAGTTTATAAATCTAGGCAGAAATTACTTATTCATATCTGTGGCCCTGACCTCCAGCAGTCTCCTATTCTATTGAGATGCCTGATCATCAAAGTGCCTTACGTTGCTTTTCCAAGACAATAAATACAAATGTAATTTAGTTGTGTATTTAAATGTTATTGAAATGTATGTATTGTTTTATACTTGTAAATATAAAGATTGAGTTCAAAGAAGTTGTCTTCGGTTTAATTGTAGAATTTTTGAGATGTTGAAAAACGAAAATCTTTGGTTGTCAGAAGAGAAAGTAGCAGGAGCTTGAACAGCTGCTAAAACAAGTACCAAATGTTGGCAGTTATTTCACTGCAAACAAAGGGGCATCTTGTACTTGAGAGACAGCTGGGTCCACAATAACCACCTCTAATATATTTATGTGACTGAGAATATTGCAGAGTCTGAAATCTCAGCTGAAGAAATGATACACACAACCTCCAATGATCTTGGTCTCTGTAGTGTCTTGATTGAGGATGATATTTCATCTTGGACACAAAGGTCCCTCAGTGTCAACATTGGAATGGCCCATTTGTTAAATCAAAGCTGTCATTCAAAAACAAATTAGATATCTTTCAAAGGATCTGGCTCACTCAATTAAAGTTAATGAAAAATATAACTGAGCATGGCTAGTAAGCACCAGCAACTGATTGTGCCTGCAAATTCTTCTCAACATCATTGACAGCACTGCCTAGTGATGGTTCTAATGACTGGCAAAGTATCATCGAAAAGCTTTGCTTACATACCTGATGGGGCAAGATGGGTTAAACTTGGGTTCACATTTGAAGGAACAGATTGCAAGAGCACTGGAGACCTGTACTTGAACATGTTATTGTAGTTATGTGAACATTAGAAGAATGTGATCTAACGTTTAGGGGAGGCAAAATCATAGAAATATTGGTGTTCTTTTGTACTTGTACAAAGAATGTGAAGTTAGCATGCAGATGCAGCAAGCAATTAGGAAGGCAATGGGATATTATTCTTACATGGGAACTGAAATGCAACAATATGGAAGTCTTGCTACAATTGTACAAGTTTTGACTCTGGAATACTGTGTAGGCCGCTGGTTTCCATATTTAAGGATATAGAACAACACAGCACAGAAAACACGCCCTTTGGCCCAATGAGCCCACGCCGCCACCTCAACGTCATTGATAGAAATCACAAATAGCAGAAGACCCAATACTGCCCCCTGTGGTACACCGCTGGTAACTGGTCTCCAGTCTGAAAATTTTCCTTCCACCACCATCCTCTGTCTTCTGTGAGACAGTCAGTTATTTATCCAATCGGCCAAATTTCCCGCTATCCCATATCTCCTTACTTTCTTCATGAGCCTACCATGAGAAACCTTATCAAAGATCTTACTAAAATCCATGTATATGACATCAACTGCTCTACCTTCATCTACATACTTAGTTACCTCCTCAAAGAATTCAATTAAATTTGAGGCAAGACTTAATTTAACAAATCCGTGTTGACAATCCTGGATTAAGCTGCATCTTTCCAAATGGTCATAAATCTAAATCTCAGGACCTTTTCCATTAACTTACCGACTACTGAAGTAAGACTAACTGACCTATAATTACCAGGGTCATTCCTATTTCCTTTCTTGAATAGAAGAACAATATTCGCCACTCTCCAGTCCTCTGGTGCTATTCCTGTGGACAGTGAGGACACAAAGATCAAAGCCAAAGTCTCTGTAATCTCATCCCTTGCCATCCCAAGAATCCTAAGATATATTCCATCTGGCAGAGGGGACTTACTGACCCTCAGGTTTTTCAAAATTGCTAATACATCTTTTCTCATAACATCTACCTCCAGCCTATAAGCCTGTATCACACGCTTGTTCTCAAAAACATGGCCCCTCTCCTTGATAAACACTGAAGAAAAGTATTCATTCATTGACTCTCCCATCTCTTCTGACTCCATGCACAAGGTCCCACTACTATCCTTGACCAGCCCTAATCTCACCCTGCTCATTCTTTTATTTCTCACATAAGAGTAAAAAGCCTTGGGGTTTTCCTTTATCCGACTCACCAAGGACTTTTCATGCCCTCCCCAGCTCTCCTAAGCCCTTTTTATTAGCTTGTTCCTTGCTACCTTGTAACCCTCAAGTGACCCTAATGAATCTTGTTTTCTCATCCTTACATAGGCTTCCTTTTTACTCTTGACAAGACATTCAACCTCTTTTGTGAGCCATAATTCCCTCACTCGGCCATCTCCTCCCTGCCTGATAGGGACATACCTATCAAGGACACGCAGTATTTGTTCCTTGAACAAGCTTCATTTTTCATTTGTGCCTTTCTTTGACAGTTTTTGTTCCCATTTTATGCTCCCTAATTCTTGCCTAATTGCATCATAATTACCTCTCCCCCAATTATAAACCTTGTCCTGCTATATGGCCCTATTCCTCTCCACGGAATTGTGGTCATTATCTCCAAAGTGCTCTCCCACCTTGTGCCTTGTAAATAGTGGACAGGCCTTGGGAAATCAAGAGGTAAGCCACTGGCTGCAATATTCCTAGTCTCTAATCTGCTTTCGTAGCCACTGTGTTTATGTGGTGAGTCCAGTTGAGTTTCTGGTCAGTGGTAACCCCAAGGATGTTGACAGTGCAGTATTCGGTGATGGCAATCACATTGAATGATAAGGGACAGTACCTCAAGTGTCTCTTATTGGTGATGGTCGTTGCCTGGCATTTTTGTGGCATGTATGTTACTTGTCACTTGTTAGCCCAAGCTTGGATATTATCCAGATCTTGTTGCGTTTGGACTGCTTCAGTATTTGAGGAGTTGCGAATGATCCTGAACATTGAGCAATCAACGGCAAACATCCCCACTTTGGATACAAGTATAGCAAAGGTTCACTATGTTGGTACTTGGGATGAGAGGCTGAGTAAAAGGCATGTGCTTTATGGAGAAGACAAGAATGAGAGATGATCTCATTGAACCACACAAGATTCTGAGGGTGGAGTTGGCGCAAGGGTCTTTTCTCCCTTTCTGAAGAACTCAAGTGTCTCCTAATTAACACCTCTTGGTGGTAAGACATAGGAACATTAGAAACTTTTTGCTCCCCAGATCTCGAATATCTGATGCTAAAATGCTGCCTCTACTACCTTCTGTGGGAGTTCACCTCTGTTATCCTGATGGCAGTTTTCATTCCACCCCATGCAGATGTGAAGATCATGCTGGACAAAATAGACACCGTTACAAATGGTAATGTAGAGATTAGAAACAGGAGAGGAGAGGTCACCCTGTTGGGAGTTTTTTATAGGCCTCCAAAAAGTTCCAGGGATGTGGAGGAAAAGATTGCAAGGATGATTCTGGACAGAAGTGAAAGTAACAGGGTAGTTGTTATGGGAGACTTTAACTTTGCAAATATTGATTGGAAAAGTTGTAGCTCAAGCACATTAGAGGGGTCAGTTTTTGTATAATGAGTGCAGAAGGATTTTATGACTCAGTATGTGGATAGGCCAACAAGAGGAGAGGCTACATTGGATTTGGTTCTGGGTGATGAACCAGACCAGGTGTTAGACTTGGAGGTAGGTGAGCACTTTGGTGATAGTGACCACAATTTGGTTACGTTTACCTTAGTGATGGAAAGGGATAGACATATTCTCAAAGGGAAGAAGTTATCGCTGGGGGAAAGATAATTATGAGGCTATTAGGCGAGAGTTAGGATACATAGAGTGGAGTAGGAAACTGCAGGGGCTGGGAACATCTGAAATGTGGAACTTATTCAAGGAACAGCTACTGCGAGTCCTTGATAAAAATGTACCTGTTAGGCAGGAAGGAAGTGATAGAGCCAGGGAACCGTGGTGTACTAAGGAAGTTAGTTCACTAGTGAAGAGGGAAAAAGAGGCTTATATAAAGATGAAACATGACGGCTCGGTTAGGGCACTGGACAGTTATAAATTAGCCAGGAGGGAGCTAAAGAGAGAGATAAGAAGAGCTAGAAGAGGACATGAGAAGACTTTTGGCGGATAGGATAAAGGAGAACCCTAAAGCTTTTTATAGATATGTTAAGAATAAAAGATTGGATAGGTGAAGATTAGGGCCAGTCAAAGACAGTAGTGGGAAGTTGTGCGTGGAACCTGTAGAGATTGATGAGGCACTGAATGAATATTTTTCGTCTGTCTTCACGCGAGAAAATGTCAACGGAGTTGGAGAGAATACTGGGATACAAGGTTGTAGACTAAACAGGATAGAGGTACATAAGGAGGAGGTGTTAGCTACTCTTGAGAGTATGAAAATAGATAAATCCCCTGGGCCAGATGGGATTTATCCCAGGTTACTCTGGGAGGCTAGAGTGCAAATTGCAGAGTCTTTGGCTTTGAACTTCATGTCGTCTTTAGCTACAGGTGTAGTGCCGGAAGACTGGAGGATGGCAAATGTTGTCCCCTTGTTTAAGAAGGGGAGCAGAATCCTGCAAATTATAGACCAGTGAGCCTTACATCTGTAGTGAGGAAAGTTTTGGAAAGAATTATAAGGGATAGGATTTATAGTGATTTAGAAAGAAATGAATTGATTAGGGATAGTCAGCATGGATTTGTGAAGGGAAGGTTGTGCTCCACAAATGTTATTGAGTTTTTTGAAAAGGTGACTAAAGAGGTGGATAAGGGTAAGGCAGTTGATGTCGTGTACATGGATTTTAGCAAAGCGTTTGGTAAGATTCCCCATGGAAGACCACTGCAGAAAATGCAGATGTATGGGATTGAGGGAGATTTAGCTATTTGGATTAGGAATTAGCTAGCTGATAGAAGACAGAGGGTGGTGGTTGATGGGATATATTCAACCTGGAGTTTAGTTACTAGTGGTGTACCTCAGGGATCTGTTTTGGGGCCACTGTTGTTTGCTGTTTTTATAAATGACCTGGATGAGAGTGTAGAGGGATGGGTTAGTAAATTTGCTGACGACACCAAAGTCGGAGGAGTTATAGACAGTGAGGACCGATGTTACAGTTTGCAGAGGGACATAGATAAGTTGCAGAGCTGGGCCGAGAAGTGGCAAATGGAGTTTAATGTGGAAAAGTGTGAGGTGATTCACTTTGGTAGGAATAATATGCGTGCAGAATATAGGGCTAATGGTAGGACTCTTAGTAGTGTAGATGAGCAGAGAGATCTCGATGTACAAGGACATAGATCTCTGAAAGTTGGTACTCAAGTTGATAAGGTTGTTAAGAAGGCGTATAGTGTGTTGAACAGAGGGATCTTGGTGTATTTGTGCATAGATCCCTGAAAGTAGGCAGTCAAGTCGATAACGTTGTTAAGAAGGCATATGGAGTCTTAGCTTTTATTAGTAGGGGGATTGAATTTCGGAGCCGCAACGTCATGTTGCAACTGTACAAAACTCTAGTGCGGCCGCACTTGGAGTATTGTGTGCAGTTCTGGTCCCCACATTATAGAAAGATGTGGAGGCATTGGAGAGGGTACAGAGGAGGTTTACCAGGATGTTGCCTGGTATGGAGGGCAGGTCTTATGACGAGAGGCTGAGGGATTTGAGGTTGTTTTCGTTAGAAAGGAGGCGGCTAAGAGGGGACCTTATCGAAACATATAGGATGATTAGAGGTTTAGATAGGGTGGACAGTGATAGCCTTTTTCCTAGGATGGAGAAAGCTATCACGAGGGGACACAGCTTTAAATTAAGGGGTATGAGTTATAGGACGGATATCAGAGGTAGGTTCTTTACTCAAAGAGTGATTAGGGAGTGGAATGCCCTGCCTGCAGCTGTTGTAGATGCTCCAAGTTTGGTGGCGTTTAAGAGGTTAATTGATAAGTATATGGAAGAGAAGGGAATGGTTTAGTTTGGAGGGTCATTGCTTTTTATATTGGTCGGCGTAACATCGAAGGCCGAAGGGCCTGTTCTGTGCTGTAATGTTCTATGTTCTATGTGTTAGCATTTATTGGTAGAGGGATTGAATTTTGGAGCCGAGATGTCATGTTGCAACTGTACAAAACTCTAGTGCGGCTGCACTTGGAGTATTGTGTACAGTTTTGGTTGCCACATTATAAGAAAGATGTGGAGGCATTGGAAAGGATGCAGAGGAGGTTTACCAGGATGTTGCCTGGTATGATGGTTAGGTCTTATGAGGAAAGGCTAAGGGACTTGAAGTTATTTTCATTAGAGAGCAGAAGGCTAAGAGGTGACTTAATTGAGACATATAAGATGATCAGAGGGTTAGATAAGGTGGATAGTGAGAGCCTTTTTCCTCAGATGGAGATGGATATCACGAAGGGACATAGCTTTAAATTAAGGGATGGTAGTTATAGGACAGATGCTAGAAGTGGGTTCTTTACTCAGAGGGTAGTAAAGGCGTGGAATGCCCTGACTGCAGTAGTTGTGGACTCGTCAAGTTTAACGGTGTTCAAATGGGCAGTGGATAACCATATGGATAGCATTGGAATAGTTTAGGATAGAGGGTCATAAAATTGGTTACATTGATCGGCACAACATCAAGGGCCGAAGGGCCTGTACTGCGCTATAATGTTCTATGTTCTATCTATCTTCTATTACAAATAGCCTTGTTCATTGTGGCCAGGGACTTCAATCAGGCCAAGCTGAAGAGCGTACTACAAAATTACCACTAACATATCTCCTCTTCCACCAGAGGCCCAAACATCCTTGACCCCTGCTACAGAAATATCAAACAGGCCTACTGTTCTATCACCCACCTACACTTTGGCAAATCAGACCACAAGGCTGTGATCCTGCTCCAGGCTTATAAAGAAAAACTGAAGCGGGAGAATCCATCAAAGAGAGTTGTGCAATGTTAGTCTGAGGAATTGGAGATTCCCATGGACTGCTTGGAGTCTGTGGACTGGTCAGTAGCACGACACTACAGTAACTGATTTCATCAGTAAGTGCGTAGAAGACTGAGTGCCAAAGAAGCAAATCCATGTGTTTTCCAATCAGAAATCCACAGGGATATCCACTGCTTGCTGATGTCCATGTCTGAGGCGTTCAAGTCAGGTGCCACTGACCTATACAAAAAAGCAAGGTACGATCTAAGGGGATCCATTAAAGATGCCTAAAGGCAGTAGCGGACAAGCTAGACTTCCAGGCTAGCCACAATGATTCCCACTGGCTACGGCGAGGTCTGCAAGACATAGGCTGCAAGATGAAGGCATGTAAAATCACTGGCTCCAACGCACCCCTCCTTGATGAGCTCAATGCATTCTATGCCAGTTTTGAGCAAGAGGTCAGTGAGAACATGCCCTCTACTCTGGAAGCTGTGGGTGAACCTGTATTACTGCGCCTGTACTGCGCTATAATGTTCTATGTTCTATCTATCTTCTATTACAAATAGCCTTGTTCATTGTGGCCAGGGACTTCAATCAGGCCAAGCTGAAGAGCGTACTACAAAATTACCACTAACATATCTCCTCTTCCACCAGAGGCCCAAACATCCTTGACCCCTGCTACAGAAATATCAAACAGGCCTACTGTTCTATCACCCACCTACACTTTGGCAAATCAGACCACAAGGCTGTGATTGCAAATGTTAGGGCAGCTTTCTTGAAGATCAACCCGAGGAAAGCAACTGACCCGGATGGGGTATCCGGACGAGCACTCAGACCCTGTGCAGATCAGCTGGCGAGAGAATTCACAGAAATCTCTCTAACAATCAGAGGTCCCTATCTGCTTCAAGAAGAGGACCATCATCCCGGTACCAAAGGAAAACCAAGCAGTGTACCCTAATGACTTGTCCAGTGGCTCTGACATCCCTCATTATGAAATGCTTCAAAAGGCTAGTCATGGCATGAAATCATTGACCAGCGGGATTAAGGAAAATCCCAAGGCTTTCTATACATATGTAAAGAGCAAGAGGGTAACTCGGGAGAGGGTTAGCCCACTCAAGGACAAGGGAGAGAATCTATGCATGGAGCCAGAGGAAATTGGTGAGGTATTAAATGAGTACTTTGTGTCAGTATTCACCAGAGAGAACTTGGTGGGTGATGAATCTGGGAAATGGCATGTAGATAATTTGAATCATGTTGAGATCAAAAAGGAGGAGGTATTAGGATTCATGAGAAATATTAAGGTAGACAAGTCCTCAGGGCCTGATGGGATATACCCCAAAACACTGAGAGAGACAAGCGAGGAAATTGCTGAGGCCTTGAGAGAAATCTTCTCTGGCTACAGGGAAGGTAAGAACTCAGTAAGAATTTAGCAACACCAATTTTTAATCCAACCAATTTATTTGATAGTAAAATTGCGAGCTTTCAACACTCTGTGTCTTCCTCAGGCAAATGCAGTGTTCTGGTCTGCAATAGCACACAACAGCACAGACAGTCAGAGATTGCTGATTAGAATGCGAATCCTTACATCTAACCTGCTATTCAAGTGTTAAAGTGGCTAACAATGTGTGTGAAGGGAATCCTGAGCATTGGTTAGAGAATTGTGTCTTTTCTCCAGACAGCACAGTAAGTGAGGTTTTTTGCTAACCCAGGCAAGTTACGGGGGTTACAGATAGTGTGTCATGAAGCCAAGATCCCTGTTAAGACTGTCCTCATGTGTGCGGAGCTTGGCCAAGCTCTGTTACACTATCTGTAACCCCCATAACTTGCCTGGGTTAGCAAAAAACCTCACTTACTGTGCTGTCTGGAGGAAATACACAATTCTCTAACCAATGCTCAGGATTCCCTTCACACACATTGTTAGCCACTTTAACACTTGAATAGCAGGTTAGATGTAGGATTCGCATTCTAATCAGCAATCTCTGACTGTCTGTGCTGATGTGTGCTATTGCAGACCAGAACACTGCATTTGCCTGAGGAAGACACAGAGTGTTGAGAGCTCGCAATTTTACTATCAAATAAATCGATTGGATTAAAAATTGGTGTTGCTAAATTCTTACTGAGTTCTTACCACCCCAATCCAACGCCGGCATCTTTACATCATGACTACAGGGAAGGTCCCAGAGGATTGGAGAATAGGCAATGTTGTTCCTTTGTCTAAGAAAGGTAGCAAGAATAATCCAGGTAATTACAGGCCGGTGAGCCTTATGGTCATTATTAGGGAAATTATTGGAGAGGATTCTTCGAGACAGGATTTACTCCCACTTGGAAATAAGTGGATGTATTAGCAAGAGGCAACATGGTTTTGTGAAAGGAGGGTCATGTCTCATGACCTCAAGGAAGTGATGAAGATGATAGAGGGTAGGGCAGTAGATGTTGTTTACATGGACTTCAGTAAGGCCTTTGACAGGTCCCTCATTAGCAAACTGGTGCAGAAGATGAGGTTGTATGGGATCAGAGGTATGCTGGCGAGGTGGATACAGAACTGGCTTGGTCATAGAAGACAGAGGGTAGCTTTGGAAGAGTGCGTTTTTAAATGGAAGGCTGTGACAAATGGTGTTCCTCAGGGATCAGTGCTGGGACCTTTGCTGTTTGTAACATATATAAATGATTTGGCGGAAAATGTAACTGGATTGATTAGTAAGTTTGTGATGACACAAACGTTGGTGGATTTGCAGATAGTGCTGAGGATCGTCAGAGGATACAGCAGGATATAGATAGTTGGAGACTTGGGCGGACAAATGGCAGATGGAGTTTAACTCACAGTAAATGGCAGAACTGTTAAGAATATTGATAGGCAAAGAGATCTGAGTGTACAGGTACATAGGTCACTGAAAGTGGCAACGCATGTGGAGAAGGCAGCCAAGAAGGCATATGGCATGCCTTTGCCTTCATCGGCCAGGGCATTAAGTTTAAAAATTGGCAAAAAATCGTGTTACAGATTTATAGAATCTTAGGCTGGACTTGGAATATAGTATTCAATTCTGGTCACCATACTATCAGAAAGATGTGAAAGCTTTGGAGAGGGTACAGAAAAGATTTACCAGGATGTTGCCTAGTATGGAGGGCATTAATTATGAGAAGAAGTTGGAGAAACTTGTTTTGTTCTCACTGGAGCGACAGAGGTTGAAAGACATCCTGGTAGAAGTCTACAAGATTATGAGAGGCATGGACAGAATGGATAGTCAGAAACTTTTTCCCGGGATGGAAATGTCAATTATTTGGGGGCACAGGTTTAAGGTGCAAGGGGCAAAGTTTAAATAGATGTACAAGGCAATTTTTTTACACAGAGCCTCTGGCTCTGATCTTCAGGTCGTCGTTGGTTACGGGTGTGGTTCCGGAGGACTGGAGGATAGCGAATGTGGTCCCGTTGTTCAAGAAGGGGAAGAGAGACCTTCCAGGGAATTATAGGCCAGTGAGTCTTACTTCTGTGGTGGGCAAAGTGTTGGAGAGAATCATTAGGGATAGGATTTATAGTTATTTAGAGAGTAATGAATTGATTGGAGATAGTCAGCATGGTTTTGTGAAGGGTAGGTCGTGCCTTACTAACCTCATTGAGTTTTTTCAAAAAGTGACTAAGGAGGTGGATGGGGGTAAGGCGGTTGATGTGGTATATATGGACTTTAGTAAGGCGTTTGATAAGGTGGCCCATGGAAGACTTCTGCAGAAAATGCAGATGTATGGGATTGAGGGTGATTTAGCTAATTGGATTAGGAATTGGCTAGCAGATAGAAGACAGAGGGTGGTGTTTGATGGGAGATATTCATCGTGGAGTTCGGTGACAAGTGGTGTACCTCAGGGGTCTGTTTTGGGGCCCCTGCTGTTTGTAATTTTTATAAATGATCTGGATGAGGGTATCGAAGGATGGATTAGTAAATTTGTGGATGACACCAAAGTCGGAGGAGTGGTAGATAGTGAAGAGGGGGTGTTATAGTTTGCAGAGAGGCTTGGACAAGTTGCAGAGCTGGGCCGAGAGGTGGCAAATGGAGTTTAATGTGGAAAAGTGTGAGGTAATGCACTTTTGCAGGAATAATAAATGTGTAGAGTATAGGGCTAATGGTAGGATTCTTAATAGTGTTGATGAACAGAGGGATCTTGGTGTATTTGTGCATAGATCCCTGAAATTAGGCAGTCAAGTCGATAAGGTTGTTAAGAAGGCATACGGAGTCTTAGCTTTTATTGGTAGAGGGATTGAATTTCGGAACCGCAACGTCATGTTGCAACTGTACAAAACTCTAGTGCGGCCGCACTTGGGAGTATTGTGTGCAGTTCTGGTCCCCACATTATAAGAAAGATGTGGAGGCATTGGAGAGGGTACAGAGGAGGTTTACCAGGATGTTGCCTGGTATGGAGGCAGGTCTTATGAGGAGAGGCTGAGGGATTTGAGGTTGTTTTCGTTAGAAAGGAGGAGGCTAAGAGGGGACCTGATCGAAACATATAAGATGATTAGAGGTTTAGATAGGGTGGACAGTGATAGCCTTTTTCCTAGGATGGAGAAAGCTAGCACGCGGGGACACAGCTTTAAATTAAGGGGTGATAGTTATAGGACGGATGTCAGAGGTAGGTTCTTTACCAAAGGGTGGTTCGGGAGTGGAATGCCCTGCCTGCAGCAGTTGTGGATGCGCCAAGTTTGGTGGCGTTTAAGAGGTTAGTTGATAAGTATATGGAAGAGAAGGGAATGGTTTAGTTTGGAGGGGCATTGCTTTTTATATTGGTCGGCGCAACATCGAAGGCAGAAGGGCCTGTTCTGTGCTGTAATGTTCTATGTTCTATGTGCTACAGAGGGTGGTGGGTGCCTGGAATATGTTGCCAAGGGGAGGTAGTCGAAGCAGATACAGTAGTGACTTCTAAGGGGCATCTGGTCAAATACATAAACAGGATGGGAATAGAGAGATATGGTCCCCGAAAGAATAGTTCAGTCGTCAGCAAGGTTACTGCAGGCTTGGAGGGATGAAGGGCCTGTTCCTGTGCTGTAATTTTCTTTGTTCTTTGAACCAATTCCAGCTACCCAGACTACCTGGATTCACTACAGTTTGCTATCGCCGCAACAAATCCAGAGCAGGTGCCATCCCTCTAGCCTTGCAGTCAACCTTGGAACACCTAGGTAACAAAGATACCTATGTCAGACTCCTATTTATTGATTACAACTCAGCTTCAACACTATTATCTGCATGAAATTCATCTTCAAACTCCGTGGATTGGGCCTCAGCAACAACCTCTGCAACTGGATCATGAACTTCCTAACACTCAGACCACAATCAGTAGGGATAGGCATCAACATTCCTCCATGATCATCCTCAACACCAGTGCCCCACAAGTCTGTCTTTTTAGTTCTCTACTATACTCCTTATATATTTATGATTGTGCGGCCAAATTTCCCCTCCAGTTTGATTTTCGAGTTTGTTGATGATACCACCATAGTGGTCAGATCTAAACAATGACAAGGTAAAGAGCAGGAATGAGATAGAGAATCTGGTGAACTGGTGCAGCAACAATATTCTCTCCCTCAATGTCAACAAAACGAAGGAGATTGTCATCAACTTCAAGAAGCGTAAAGGAGAACATATCCCTGTCTACGTCAATGGGGATGAAATAGGAAGGGTCGGGAACTTCAAGTTTTAGATGTCCAGATCACCAACAATCTGTCCTGGACACACACACCCACACCCATCCACACACACACACACACACACACACACACACCCCATCCCCGTCCATGCTGACATTATAGTTAAGAAAACCCAGCAATGCCTCTACTTTCTCAGAAGACTAAGGAAATTTGGCATGTGAGCTATGGCTCTCACCAGCTTTTACAGATGCACCATACGAAGCATTCTTTCTGGTTACATCAGCGCTTCGTATGATCTGTCCAAGACCACAGGGAACTATAAAAGATGATGAACGTAGCCCAATCCGCTACCCAAACCAGCCTCCTATCCATTGACTTTGTCTACACTTCACACTGCCTCGACAAAGCAGCCAGCATAACTAATGACCCCACACACCCCGGATATCCTCTCTTCCACCTTCTTGCTTCCGGAAAAAGATACAAAAGTTTGAGATCATATACTAACTGACTCAAGAACAGCTTCTTCCCTGCTGCTGTCAGACTTTTTGAATGGACTTACCTTGAATTGAGTTGATCTTTCGCTACACCCTAGCTATGATTGTAACACTACATTCTGCACTTCCTCATTTTCTTCTTTATGAATAGTATGTTTTGTCTGTATAGACAAATTGCAAATTGGGGAGTATTGTAGTAGATAGGGAGGATGTGTTAGAAATTCTCGAGGGTTTGAAGTTGGATAAGTCCCCTGGGCCGGACTGGATTTACCCTAGGATTCTCTGGGAGGCAAGAGAGGAGATTGCAGAGCCTCTGGCTCTGATCTTCAGGTCCTCGTTGGTTACAGGTGTGGTTCCGGAGGACTGGAGGATAGCGAATGTGGTCCCATTGTTTAAGAAGGGGAAGAGAGACCTTCCTGGGAATTATAGGCCAGTGAGTCTTACTTCTGTGGTGGGCAAGTTATTGGAGAGAATTATTAGGGATAGGATTTATAGTTATTTAGAGAGAAATGAATTGATTGGGGATATTCAGCATGGTTTTGTGAAGGGTAGGTCGTGCCTTACTAACCTCATTGAGTTTTTTGAAAAAGTGACTAAAGAGGTGGATGGGGGTAAGGCGGTTGATGTGGTATATATGGACTTTAGTAAGGCGTTTGATAAGGTGGCCCATTGGAAGACTTCTGCAGAAAATGCAGATGTATGGGATAGAGGGTGATTTAGCTAATTGGATTAGGAATTGGCTAGCAGATAGAAGACAGAGGTGGTGGTTGATGGGAGATATTCATCGTGGAGTTCGGTGACAAGTGGTGTACCTCAGGGGTCTGTTTTGGGCCCCTGCTGTTTGTAATTTTTATAAATGATCTGGATGAGGGTATTGAGGGATGGATCATTAAATTTGCAGATGACACTAAAGTCGGTGGAGTGGTAGATAGTGAAGAGGGGTGTTATAGTTTACAGAGTGACTTGGACAAGTTGCCGAGCTGGGCCGAGAGGTGGCAAATGGAGTTTAATGTGGAAAAGTGTGAGGTAATGCACTTTGGCAGGAACAATAAATGTGTAGAGTATAGGGCTAATGGTAGGGCGCTTAATAGTGTTGAGGAACAGAAGGCTCTTGGTGTATGTGTCAATAGATCCCTGAAAGTAGGCAGTCAAGTGGATAAAGTTGTTAAGAAGGCATATGGAGTCTTAGCTTTTATTGGTAGTGGGATTGAATTTAGGAGCCGCAGCATCATGTTGCAGCTGTACAAAACTCTAGTGCGGCCGCACTTGGAGTATTGTGTGCAGTTCTGGTCGCCACATTATAAGAAAGATGTGGAGGCATTGGAGAGGGTACAGAGGAGGTTTACCAGGATGTTGCCTGGTATGGAGGGCAGGTCCTATGAAGAGAGGTTGAAGGATTTGAGTTGTTTTCGTTAGAAAGGAGGCGGCTAAGAGGGGATCTTATTGAAGCATATAAGATGATTAGAGGTTTAGATAGGGTGGACAGTGATAGCCGTTTTCCTAGGCTGGAGAAAGCTAGCACGAGGGGACACAGCTTTAAATTAAGGGGTATGAGTTATATGACGGATATCAGAGGTAGGTTCTTTACTCAAAGAGTGATTAGGGAGTGGAATGCCCTGCCTGCAGCTGTTGTAGATGCGCCAAGTTTGGTGGCGTTTAAGAGGTTAGTTGATAAGTATATGGCTGAGAAGGGAATGGTTTAGTTAGGAGGGGCATTGCTTTTTATTTTGGTCGGCACAACATCGAAGGCCGAAGGGCCTGTTCTGTGCTGTATTGTTCTATGTTCTATGTTCTATAGTGCACAAAAAACAATACTTTCCACTGTATGTTAATAAATATGACAATAATAAGTCAAATCAAACTCACTTATTTACAGAGTAAAACATTTCAGAGACTTGCACCCTAGTGGCTACAATCAGCTCTCGAGAGATTCTGAGTACAGAGGCCCATACTTACATAGAACATAGAACATTACAGCGCAGAACAGGCCCTTCGGCCTTTGATGTTGCGCCGACCAATTAAGAGAAAGCAATAACCCTCTAACCTAAACCATTCCCTTTTCATCCATAACTGACTCAATCCATACATGGAGATCCCTCACTTTAATGCCTGATTGGCTCCTCAGATCATGTGACCCTTACTCTGTAGCTTGATGCTTAAAAGGACAATCATCACAACAGTGAACCTTGTCCAAGTCCGTGTTTGTTCCTGTGGTCTTGTCACAAAGCACTGTGTTCATAACTTCTGACAGCAGTGGATTATTTCTGTTGTCTTACAGTTACAGGACTGTTATCAACTTCTTTGAATTAGAAAATATTATCATTCAAACTAGTCATTGACGATTCGATAGATAATGTCAATCTAGCGAGTCCATCAACGTTCCTTTGGAGATAGGGTGGTAAGACATACACAATGAATAGTTGCTCCCTAGGGAGTATTGAAGAGCAAAGGGATCTTGGTGTACAAGTCCATAGATCCCTAAAAGTGACAGCACAGATAGTGTGATGAAGAAGGCATTTAGATTTCTTGACTGTAGTAGCCGAGACGTAGAATATAGGAACAGGGAGGTCTTGATACAACTTTCTAAAACATGAGTTACGCCACAGATGGAATATTGTGCACATTTCTGGTTGCCACACTATTGAAAGGACGTGATTGCATTGGGGATGTTGCCTGGGATGGAAAGTTTCAGCAATGTGGAAAGACTGGGCAGGCTGGGTTTGTTTCCCCTGGAGCAGAGGAGGTTAAGGAGGGGATCTGGTAGAGGTGTACAAAATTATGAAAGGTACAGATCGGATAGAGCATAAGAATAGTTTCCCCATGACGTAAGGTCTTCTTGCACTGACCCACCCATTTCTATACTCTGTTTTGACACAATAGAACCATAGAACATGACAGCACAGAAACAGCACTTCTTGGCTGTGCCGAATCATCTTTCTGCCTAGTCCCACTGACCTGCAACTGGACCATATCCTTCCACACCCCTCTCATCCATGTACCTGTCCAAATTTTTCTTAAATGTTAAAAGTGAGCCAGCATTTATCACTTTATCTGGCAGTTCATTCCACACTCCCACTACTGTGTGTGTGAAGCCCCCCCAATATTCCCTTTAAACTTTTCATCCTTAACCCATGTCCTCTAGTTTTTATCTCCCTAGCCTCAGTAGAAAAAGCCTGCTTGCATTCAAATTATGCATCATAATTTTATGCACGTCTATCAAATCTCCCTTCATTCTTCTACACTCCAGGGAATAAAGTCCTAACCTATTCAATCCCTCTCTCTAACTCAGTTTCTCAAGTCTCGGCAACATTCTTGTAAACTTTCTCTGCACTCTTTCAACTTTATTTACATCCTTCTGTAATTAGGTGACCAAAACTGTGCACAATACTTTAAATTCGGCCTCACCAATGTCTTATACAACCTCATTATAACACTCCAATTCTTATACTCAATACTTTGATTTATAAAAGCCAGTGTACCAAAAGCACTCTTTATGACCCTATCTACATGTGATGCCACTTTTCGGGAATTATCTATTTGTATTCCCAGATCCCTCTGTTCTACTACACGCTTACTTTAGGAACTTTCAAGCGGTTATTGGATAGGCACATGGAGGGGATAGCTTGATCTTGGGATTGGATATAGCTCAGCACAACATTGAGGGCCGAAGGGCCTATTTGGTGTTGTAATGTTTAATGTTCTATGTTCCTCAGTGTCCTAACATTTACCTTGTATGTTGTACCTTGGTTTGTCCTTCCAAAATGCAATATCTCAGACTTGTCTGCATTAAACTCCATCTGCCATTTTTCAGCCCATTTTTCTAGCTGATCCAAATCCCTGTGCAAGCTTTGAAAACCTTCCTCACTGTCCATTACACCTCCAATCTTTGTATGATCACCAAATTTGCTGATTCAGTTTATCACATTATCATCCAGATCATTGATATAGATGACAAATAACAATGGACCCAGCACTGATCCCTATGACACATCACTAGTCACAGGTCTCCACTCCGAGAAGCAATCCTCCGCTACCACTCTCTGGCTTCTTCCATTGAGCCAATGTCAATGGTTTCACTTTCTTTTCGGCTACGTTGATGGAAGCTGAACCTCTTGGTGATGGCCAAAGGTTTAGGTGAGAAGTGGTTTAGCAATATCTCTACAATCTCATTACAGGCTTTCGTGCTTGGTTTCTCTGCTGCACCAAACTCTGCATGAGCTTAAATGATTTCCCCTGTTCTCTCTCTTCCCCCATGTCTGCGACAGTTTTGTTAACTTGGATAAAGTGTTTGAATCTTTCAGTCCGTGAGCTCCACTGCTCAGTGTTCTCATTGTGTGGTCCCATGGTGACACACACCTGCCATTTGTACTATGGAAAGGGCTTCCATAAGCACAACATGCTATGAAGTTTTTAACATGGCCTCGCTTCTTTTTTCTGCCTGACTTTTGCAGGTAGGTTCTTTACCCAAAGGGTGGTTTGGGAGTGGAATGCCCTGCCTGCAGCAGTTGTGGATGCGCCAAGTTTGGTGGCGTTTAAGAGGTTAGTTGATAAGTATATGGAAGAGAAGGGAATGGTTTAGTTTGGAGGGGCATTGCTTTTTATATTGGTCGGTGCAACATCGAAGGCCGAAGGGCCTGTTCTGTGCTGTAATGTTCTATGTTCTATGTTCTATATCTCCAGCTTCAGGATTTTTTTTTCTCACAGTGCTCCCTGCATTGTTCCAGATCTTTCGGGACAGAGCACATGGCAAGTTTCTTTCCCATGTCGTTTTCTCTGAAATCTTTGTTTAATTTTTGGTGCTTCGATGGCTGCTACCGACATTTGGCACCCCTCCATCACCAGCTCTGGTATAATAATGTTTTTATCTTTTTAATCCTTTTCTGGATGTCTGCAGCACAGATCAATGATTTTTCAATTTTTTTAGTTCTCCAGGGAGTCTGACAGTGCGATTCTGACCTCCTCGTTGCCAGTTTTCTTTGTTGTATTATTAAAGAATAGACTTACAGACTATGAAGGTACAAACAAGAGCTTTATTGCAATGGAGTTTATACAACAAGCTGTTAGGATATCCTGCCCATTTGCTCATGCAAACAGCTGATGATATCATTAGGGCATCCCTTAATGTGCTCTTGTTCCATCTAAGAACAACATAAGTACACAACAATAACCCCGAGCACCCACAGAACTCCTGACTAGCTCCAACTGCTGACTAGCATCCCCCCACCGAAACACTACCTAACCCAAATGTACCCCGCTGCCTAAATACACCCACACCTATACCAGAACCTCCTGATGTACCGCCCTCCCAAACTAGATCAGCCTGCCTACCACCCCTCACATACATACCAACACACATGGGTGCACAAACACAAAGGCACATAGAAATTCAAACACAAATACTCACATACATGCGTGCACATACACAGACATACATATTCACTGATGTTGCTCCAGACAGTTAAGCTGAAGAATCCACCCATGCTGATGAAATTCTTTTCACCCACCTCTATTAATGATATTTGTATGGTTTATGAAAAGAATGTTACATCACTCCCCCATTACTGGTAGGGCGGGTTTGTCTCTGTGGTTATCCACTCTGTGTTAGGCTAACCTTGTAGGAGTCTGTGCCTTAAGAAGAGAGGGAAGGCATTCAGCCCCTTAAGTCTGTTCTGCCATTGAATTAGATCATAGCTGATCTGCATCATTAGCTATGTCTTTCTCCTTGATTTCTTTAACCCTCACACAACAAAAGTCTGATCTTGAAAATACCAATGCTGATATTCGCCCTGTCAAGACCCCTCAGGTGGTGAGTGAATGGAATTGGCTGCCGTCGGTGGTGCTAGATGCGAACTTGCTGGGGTCTTTTAAAAGATTTCTGGATGAGTAAGTGGGATTTAATGGGATTAGAAGTTATAGATAATTCTATGGCCTGATAGGTGTGGATATGATCGGTGCAATTTGTGGGCCAAAGGGCTTGTTTATGCTGTAGTGTTTTATGTTCTATGTTCTATTATGGGGGTGATTTTATGAGAAATATTCTAAGTGCCTAGCTGGCACTAACATGGGAAAGTTGCAGATTCATTTATTGGATGACGCCAAATTCGCTATCTGCACTGAGGAAAAAATGGGTTAGCCACCAGGAAAGTTGCTGCAGCAGCAGAGGGTGCCATTGCAATTGTACAAACTTTTGGCTGCACTTGCATAATGGTAAACAGCAAAGAGCTGACAGGTCTGAGAAATCATAGAACATAAAACATAGAACAACACAGCACAAACAGGCCCCTCGGCCCACAAGCTGCGCCGATCACATCTACCAATCCACAGACCTATCTATAACCCCCTATCCTATTCTTTTCCATATACCCATCCAGAAGTCTCTTAAAAGACCCCAGTGAGTTTGCCTCAACAACCTCCGACGGCAGTCGGTTCCATTCACTCACCACCCTCTGAGTGAAAAACCTACCCCTGACATCTCCTTTGTATTTGCTTCCCTGCACCTTAAATCTGTGTCCTCTCGTAGTGACCATTTCAGCTCGGGGAAATAGTCTCTGAGAGTCCACACTATCTATTCCTCTCAACATTTTATAAACCTCTATCAGGTCGCCTCTCAACCTACGTCTCTCCAGTGAGAAGAGTCCCAGCTCCCTCAACCTATCTTCATAAGGCCTGCCTCCCAATCCAGGCAGCATCCTTGTAAATCTCCTCTGAACTCTCTCAATAGCCTCTACACCCTTCCTATAATGAGGCGACCAGAACTGCGCACAATACTCCAACTGGGGTCTGACAAGAGTCTTATAGAGCTGCATCATTACCTCCTGACTCCTAAACTCTATTCCTCGATTAATGAAGGCCAGTACACCGTACGCCTTCTTGACCACTTCCTCCACCTGCGAGGCCGATTTAAGAGTCCTATGGACCCGGACCCCGAGATCCTTCTGCTCTACAACAAAGCTAAGACTCCTACCCCTTATATTGTACTCCTTCATCTCATTATTCCTGCCAAAATGGACCACTACACATTTATCTGCGTTGAAGTCCATCTGCCACTTCTCTGCCCAGTCTTGCACCCTGTCTTATGTCCCGCTGCAATTTTTGGCATCCCTCCAGACCATCCACAACGCCACCGATCTTTGTATCGTCGGCGAACTTACTAACCCATCCCTCCAATTCCTCATCCAGGTCATTTATGAAAATGACAAACAGCAGGTGTGCCAGAACAGATCCCTGGGGCACTCCACTGGTGACTGACCTCCATGCAGAACAAGACCCATCCACAACCACTCTCTGCCTTCTGCCGGCAAGCCAGTTCTGGATCCACGAGGCCAAAGCCCCTTGGATCCCATGCCCTCTCACCTTCTCCAGAAGCCTTGCATGTGGGACCTTATCAAATGCCTTACTAAAGTCCATGTACACTACGTCCACCGCCCTTCCTTCGTCAATGTGTTCAGTCACATTTTCGAAGAACTCAACTAGGCTCGTAAGGCATGACCTGCCCTTGACAAAACCATGCTGACTATTTCTAATCAGTCCAAACTTCTCCAAACATTCATATGTCTTCTCCCTCAGAAGCCTCTCCATCAGCTTACCAACCACTGAAGTCAAACTCACCGGTTGGTAATTTCCTGGACTATCCCTGTTCCCTTTCTTAAAGATAGGAACCACATCCACAATCCTCCGGAACCTCTCCCGTTTCCATGGACGACGCAAATATCATCGCCAGGAGCTCTGCAACCACTTCCGTCACCTCCCATAATAACCTGGGGTACATCCCATCCTGTCCCGGCGACTTGTCTATCTTGATAGAATTTAACAGGTCTAACACATCCTCTTTCCTAACATCCACATACTCAATCTTTTCAGTATGCCTCAAACCTGCAGTGCAATCTCCCAGTTCACTTTCCACCGAGGCAAATACCGAGGCAAAGTACTCGTTAAGCACCTCTGCCATTTCTTCCGGGTTCACACAGACTTTTCCCCTTTCACCTTTTAAAGGCCCTATCCCTTCTCTTTTCATCCTTTTACTTTTCACATATTTGTAGAAGGCCTTGGGATTCTCCTTAATCTTACCAGTCAAGGCCTTCTCATAACCCCTTCTGGCTCTCCTAATTTCCTTTTTAAGTTCCCTTCTACACATCTTATACTCCTCTAGATCCCTAACATCCCCTAGCTCTCTGAACCTTTTATATACCTTTTTTCTCTTCCTAACTAGGTTCACCACTACTTTCGTGCACCACAGTTCCCGCATCCTACCAGAACCTCTTTGACTCCTCGGAACATTGTCTTGCAGTGCCCCAGACAAAAATTCCTTGAAAATCCGCCACTTTCCTTCTGTACTCTTCCCCAAGAACACCTCCTTCCAGTTTATGCGTCCAATTACCTGCCTAATGTTTTCATATTTCCCCTTACTCCAGACATACACCTTCCTAGCCTGCCTGATCCTATCTCTTTCCATCGCTATCGTGAAAGAGATAGAATTATGATCCCCATTCCCAAGATGCTCACCTACCGTGAGATCCGACACCTGTCCTGGCTCATTAGCAAGCACCAGGTCAAGTACAGCCTCTCCTCTCGTAGGCTTTTCCACGCATTGTGTCAGAAAACCTTCCTGAACACACCTAACCAACTCCACACCATCCAAACCCCTTACCCTTGGGATATTCCACTCGATGTTTGGGAAATTGAAATCTCCCATGATGACAACCCTGTTATTTCTACATCTGTCTAGGATCTGTTTCCTTATCTGCACCCCAAGTTCCCTGTCGCTATTGAGCGGCCTATAGAATACACCCAGCAAAGTTATCGAGCCTTTGCTGTTCCTAACTTCCACCCACAGAGACTCCGTAGACACTCCCTCCCCGTCTTCCACCTTCTCTACAGCCATGACACTGTCCCTGATCAACAGTGCCACACCACCTCCTCTTTTGCCCCCAACCCTGTCCCTCCTGAAGCATCTGAATCCCGGCACCTGAAGTACCCAGTCCTGTCCCTGAGACAACCAAGTCTCTGTAATGGCCACCACATCACACTCCCAAGCAGCAATCCACGCCCTAAGCTCATCTACTTTATTTACTACACTCCTGGCATTAAAATAGACACACCTCAGCCCCTCAGTCAGGATATTTCCCTTTTCCACCACCTGCCTAACCCCCCTCTCAGAGTGCCTACAGTCCTTCCCTACCTGGGAACTAACCTCCTTATTCACCGTCCCATCGATATTCCCACTTTGCTGCTGCAGCTTGCCTCAACAAAGCACACCTACCCCAGCGATCCTGAGGGCTCAAGGCTGATCGCAAGAGGCAAGAAATCAGATATGAACCTGGTTTCTAGGCCCTCACCCAATTTTACCATCAATGGGCGGATAAAGTAGTAAAATTGTTCCTTCTATATTTCAATCAAGCCACCCCTTATTCTTCTAAATTCCAGCACATACAAGCCTAGCCTGTCCAATCTTTTCTCAGAAAACAACCTGCCCATTCCTGATATTAATTTAGTAAACCTCTCCTGAACTGCTTCTGATATATTTACATCCTTCCTCAAATGAGGAGACCAATAGAGTTCATAATACTCCAGGTGTAGTCTCACAAGTTCTATGTATAACTGAAACATAACCTCCCAACATTTTTATTCAATTTTCCCTCGCAATATATGAAACATTTTCTAGTCATTTGCTGTGCCCATTTACTAGGCTTTTGTAATTCATACGTTAGAACGCTCAGATTCCTCTGCACACTCAGAGCTCTGAATTTCTCACCATTTAGATCATATGCCTTTTTATTCTTTCTGCCAAAATGGATGATTTCTAGAAATGTAAGTTCCCCTTTATCCATAACACAGGTTATTTCCTCAAAGAAATCCAGTAAGCTGGTTAAACATAATTTCCCTTTCACAAAACCACATTAACTCTGCCTGATTCCCTTGAGCTTGTTCAAATGCCCTGCTATAACTTGTTTAATAATAGCTTTTTACATTTTCCCTGTGACTGATGTTAGGCTAACTGACCTATAGTTTCCTGCTTTCTATTTTCCTCCCTTTGTCAGTAAAGGAGTTACATTTGCAATCTTCTAAACTGTGGAACCTCCCCAAATCTTGGGAGTTTTGTAAAAATTAAACCAACCCATCCCCCAAGTCAGGATGATTAATGGCTTGAGGGGATGGGCAGCTTCCTGGTGATGAAAGCATTCCATCACACTCCTGACTTGTGCCTTGTAGATGATGGACAAACTTGAGGAATCAGAGGGGGAATTACTCATCACAGCATTGGTATCAAGGACAGTCCTTGAGAACTTGGCCACCCCTCTGGAATTAGCTCTTTTATCCAAGTTTGGACAATGGCTGTAATGAGGTCTGACTCCAAATATTTTTGATGGCACCTAAACTGAGTGTCAGTGAGCGGATTATTGCTGAGTAAGTGCTGCTTGACAGCTCTTTGAATCGTTGTATATGAATGTCAGCTTGGTGCCTGACTAGTCTGTGGGGTAGCTCACTTAATATTGATTAAGGTATTAATGAAGGTTTTTGCCTCTCAGGCAGTGATTTCCAGAACCCTTACGTGTAAAAGAATTACTCTTCAATTCCCCTCTAATCCTTTCCCCAATTACTTCTGATTAACAATTATCATTAATTATCAAATTTATATTCACTGGTTATGTCCTCTATGCTAATACAAATAGGTTCATTCCGTCCAATCTTCCTAGGCTTTTCATACACTTCAGTTCAATCTTCTCTCAGCTTCATTCTGTCCCAGCCTCTCCAACTTCCCTTCATGACCAGAATTCTCCATTCCTGGGCTACTCCCTCTGTGAAACTCCCGTGCACTCACTCCATTGTGATCACAGCAAATCCATAGAATCTATTATTAAGGATTTCATAACTCGGCATTTGAAAGGCAGTGGTATAATTAGACAAAGTCAGCATAGATTTACAAAAGGGAAATCATGCTTGGTGAATCTACAGGAATTTTGTTTAAGATATAACTAGGAGGAGGAGAGCCAGTGGATGTGATTTATTTAAACATTCAGAAGGCTTTCGACACAGGTCTCACATTATAGACTACTATGTAAAATTAAAGCATGTCAGATTGCAGATAATGTTTTAGGATGGATAAAAAGCTGGTTAGCGGATAGGAAGCAGAATTTAATTTTATTTATTAGTGTTACAAGTAAGCTTATTTTAACACTACAATAAAGTTACTGTGAAAACTCAGTGGTCGCCACACTCCAGTGCTTGTTCAGATACACTGAGGGAGAATCTAGTATGGCCAATGCACCTAAACAGCATGTCTTTCAGACTGTGGGAGGAAACTAAAGTGCTGGGAGGAAACTCGTGCAAGCATGGAAGAAAATGCAAACTCCATACAGGTAATGAATGACCCTAGCTGGGAATCGAACTAGGGCATCAACAAAGAGTTACCCAGACTCAAAATTTGCCTCGATTTTCTCTCCACTGGTGCTGTCAAACCTGCTGAGATTATCCATCATTTTCTATTGTTCAGGCAAATGGTTGTTTGCGTTCATTGGTGGGGGGCTTGAGTACGGGAGCAATGATGTCTTACTGCAGTTGTAAAGTAAGAAGTTTCACAACACCCGGGTAAAGTCCAGCAGGTTTATTTGTTAGCAGCTGAACTTTAACCTGGTATTGTGAGATTTATTACTGTCCTTACCCAGTCCAACACTGGTGTCTCCACATTGCAACCATCCAGGGCCTTGGTGAAACTATACCTGAAGTATTAACATAGAACATAGAGCACTACAGCACAAACAGGCCCTTTGGCCCACAAGTTCTGCCGATCATATCTATACTTAGCAGGCCATAGAACTATCTGTAACTCCCAATCCCATTACATCCCATGTAATCATCCAGAAGTCTCTTAAAAGACCCCAGCGAGTTCGCCTCTACCACCACTGACGGCAACCGATTCCGTTCACTCACCATCCTCTGAGTGAAAAACTTACTTCTAACATCTCCTCTGTACTTGCCCTCCAGCACCTTAAACCTGTGTCCTCTCGTAGTGACCATTTCAGCCCTGGGAAATAGCCTCCAAGAATCCACCCTATTTATTCCTCTCAACATTTTATAAACCTCTATCAGGTCGCCTCTCGAATTGCATTCAGTTTTAGACTCCTTACCCAAGTAAGGACAAAATGGCTGATCATATTCTCAGACTTAAGCTAAAGCCATCTGAGATTGAGATTTATTGGGGTCTCTGGTATGTATTAGTACTACTCAGAAACAATGATAAGGTCCTGCAGCAGCAATTTAGGGAGTTAGTTGGAAAATTAAAAAGTAGGACCTCTAGGGTTGTAATCTCAGGATTATTCCTTGCCACGTGCCAGTGAGGCGAGGAATAGGAAGATAATGCAGCTCAGTACAAACGGCTGGTGTAGGAGAGAGAGTTTCAAATATTGGGACCATTGGGGTCTCTTTCAAGGTAGGTGGGACCTGTACAAGAATTCAGGTTGCTAGAAAGGCATAAATATTCTGGCCTGGAGGTTTGCTGGTGTCATATGGGTGGATTTAAACTAGTTTGGCAGGGAGTGGGAACCAAAGCAGGTGAATTAACTGAAGGGGAAGCAGAGAGTAGGGCCAGTGAGACTCAAGAGAAACAGCAGGCAGGATGGGGTGGCTAATCAGAGAGGGTCCGGTGGACTGAAGTGCATTTTTTTCAATGCGAGGAGTATAACAGGCATAGCAGATGAACTTAGAGCTTGTTGTTGTTATTACAGAGATCTGGTTAAGGGAAGGATAAGATTGGCTGCTTAACATTCCATGATATAGATGTTTCACGCAGAACGGAGGGGGATATAACAGGGGTGGGCGAGTTGCACAACTGGTTAAGGAGAATATCACAGCTGTACTGTGGGAGTACACCTCAGAGGGCTCACACAATGAGGCAATATAAATAGAGCTCAGGAATAGGAAGATGTAGTCATAGTGTTGGGGGTTTAATATAGACCGCTCAACAGCCAGTGGGAGATAAAGAAACAAATATGTGGGCAGATTTTGGCAAGGTGTAAAAGTAATAGGGTTATCGTGGTGGGAGATTTTAACTTCCCCTATATTGACTGGGACCCACTTAGTGCTAGGGACGTGAACGGGGCAGAGTTTGTAGGGAGCATCCAGGAGGGCTTCTTGAAACAGTACGTAGATAGTTCAACAAGAGAAAGAACATAGAACATAACAGTGCAGAACAGGCCCTTCGGTCTTCGATGTTGCGCCGACCAATTAAGAAAAAGCAATGACCCTCTAACCTAAACCATTCCCTTTTCATCCATAAACTTATCTACTAACCTATTAAACACCCCCAAACTTGGCGCATCTACAACTGCAGCAGGCAGAGCATTCCATACCCTTACCACCCTCTGGGTAAAGAACCTACCTTTGACATCCGTCCTATAACTATCACCCTTTAATTTAAAACTATGTTTCCTCGTGCCAGCTTTCTCCATCCTAGGAAAAAGGCTATCATTGTCCACCCTATCTAAACCTCTAATCATCTTATATGTTTCAATAAGGTCTCCTCTTAGCCGCCTTCTTTCTAACGAAAACAAACTCAAATCCCTCAGCATCTCTTCATAAGGCCTGCCCTCCATTCCAGGCAACATCCTGGTAAACCTCCTCTGTACCCTCTCCAATGCCTCCACATCTTTCTTATAATGTGGGGACCAGAACTGCACACAATACTCCAAGTGCGGCCGCACTAAGTTTTGTACAGTTGCAACATGACGTTGCGGCTCCGAAATTCAATCCCCCTACCAATAAAAGCTAAGACTCCGTATGCCTTCTTAACAACCTTATCGACTTGATTGCCAACTTTCAGGGATCTATGCACATATACACCAAGATCCCTCTGTTCATCAACACTATTAAGAGTCCTACCATTAGCCCTATACTCTACACACTTGTTATTCCTGCCAAAGTGAATTACCTCACACTTTTCCACATTAAACTCCATTTGCCACCTCTCGGCCCAGCTCTGCAACTTGTCCAAGTCTCTCTGCAAACTATAACACCCCTCTTCACTATCTATCACTCCACCGACTTTAGTGTCATCTGCAAATTTACTAATCCATCCTTCAATACCCTCATCCAGATCATTTATAAAAATTACAAATAGCAGGGGCCCCAAAACAGATCCCTGAGGTACACCACTTGTCACCGAACTCCATGATGAATAATTTCCATCAACCACCACCCTCTGTCTTCTATCAGCTAGCCAATTCCTAATCCAATTAGCTAAATCACCCTCAATCCCATACATCTGCATTTTCTGCAGAAGCCTTCCATGGGGAATCTTATCAAACGCCTTACTAAAGTCCATATATACCACATCAACTGCCTTACCCCATCCACCTCTTTGGTCACTTTTTCAAAAAACTCAATAAGGTTAGTAAGGCACGACCTACCCTTCACAAAACCATGCTGACTATCCACAATCAATTCATTTCTCTCTAAATAACTATAAATCCTATCCCTAATAGTTCTTTCCAATACTTTGCCCACAACAGAAGTAAGACTCACTGGTCTATAATTCCCAGGAAAGTCTCTATTCCCCTTCTTGAACAATGGGACCACATTCGCTATCCTCCAGTCTTCCGGCACTATACCCGTAACCAACGACGACCTGAAGATCAGAGCCAGAGGCTCTGCAATCACCTCTCTCGCCTCCCAGAGAATCCTAGGGTAAATCCCGTCCGGCCCAGGGGACTTATCTAACTTCAAATCCTCAAGAATATCTAGCACATCCTCCTTATCTACTTCAATACTTTCCAGTTTACAACCCTGTATCCCAGTGTTCTCCACAACTACATTTACATCTCCCTGCGTGAATACCGAAGAGAAATATTTGTTCAGTGCCTCTCCAATCTCTTCAGGCTCCACGCACAACTTCCCACTGCTGTCTCTGACTGGCCCTAATCTTGCCCTAACCAATCTTCTATTCTTAACATATCTAAAGAAAGCTTTAGGATTCTCCTTGATCCTATCAGCCAAAGTCTTCTCGTGTCCTCTTTTAGCTCTCCTCAACTCACTCTTTAGCTCCCTCCTGGCTAATCTATAGCTATCCATTGCACTAACTGAGCCTTCAAGCCTCATCCTGACATAAGCCTCCTTTTTTCCTTTTAACCAGCGAATTAACTTTTTTAGTACACCATGGTTCCCTTACTCGACCATTTCCTCCTTGCCTGACAGGGGCATACTTATCAAGGACTCGCAGTAGCTGCTCCTTGAATAAGATCCACATTTCAGATGTCCCTATAGTTTCCTAGTCCAACCTATGCACCCTAATTCTCTCCTAATAGCCTCATAATTACCATTCCCCCAGCTATAACTACTGCCCTCAGGTTCATGCCTATCGCTGTCCATCACTAAGGTGAACATAACTGAATTGTGGTCACTATCACCAAAATGTTCACCAACTTCCAAGTCTAATACCTGGTCTGGCTCATTGCCCAGCACCAAATCCAATGTAGCCTCACCTCTAGTTGGCCTATCTACATACTGAGTCAAAAAACCTTCCTGCACACTTTGTACGAAAACTGACCCCTCTAACGAGCTAGAGCTATAGCTATTCCAATCAATATTAGTAAAGTTAAAGTCCCCCATAACAATTACCCTATTACTTTCACTCCTGTCCAGGATCGACTTTGCAATCCTTTCCTCTACGTCTCTAGAACTTTTAGGAGGTCTATAAAAGACTCCCAACAGGGTGACCTCTCCTCTCCTGTTTCTAATCTCAGCCCATACTACCTCAACAGACAAGTCCTCATCAAACTTCCTTTCTGTCACTGTGATACAGTCCTTAACTAATAATGCCACTCCTCCCCCACTTCTACCTCCTTCTCTACTCTGACTGAAGCATTTGAACCCCGGAACCTGCAACAACCATTCCTGTCTCTTCTCTATCCATGTCTCTGAAATGGCCACAATATCGAAGTTCCAGGTACTGATCCAAGCTGCAAGTTCATCCACCTTATTGTGAATACTTCTTGCATTAAAGGGCCATGCTGGACCTGCAGTTGGGGAATGAGCCATGCCAGGAGTTGGATGTTTCAATAGGGGAGCAGTTCAGAAACAGTGACTATAATTCAGTAAGCTTTAAGATACTGAATGATAAAGAAAAATGTAGTCCTCAAGTTAAGGTGATAAACTGGGAGAAGGCTAATTGCAACAATATTAGGCAGGAACTGAAGAATGTTGACTGGGGGCATCTGGCGTGTGGAGGCATTCACGTATAAGTTGATAGGGATTCAGGACCAGCACATTCCTGTAAGGATGAAGGGTAAGTATGGCAAGTTTTGGGAACCTTGGATAACGAGAGATATTGTGAGCTTAGTCAAAGAGCATTTGTCAAGGCTAAGTGGCTGGGAACACATGAAGCAATTGTGGAATATAAAGAAAGTAGAAAGAAGCTTAAGCAAGGAGTAAGAAGCACAAAAAGGGGTCATGAAAAAGCATTGGTCAGCAGGATTAAGGCTTTTTATAGTTACATAAAGAGCAAATGGGTAGCCAGATAGCCAGGGAGAAGGTTGGCCCACTCAAGGACCTATGCATGGAGCTAGAGGAAATGGGCAAAGTATTAAATGAGTACTTTACATCAGTATTCACCAAGAGAAGCACTTGGTAGATGATGAATCTGGGAAAGGGTGTATAGATAGTTTAAGTCATGTTGAGATCAAAAAGGAGATATTGGTGTTCTTGAGAAACATTAAAATAGACAAATCCCCAGGTTCTGAAGGAATATAACCCAAAATGCTGAGAGAGGCAAAAGAGGAAATTGATGGCAAATTGAGGAAATTGAAATCTCTTTGTATCCTCTTTATATCCTCATGGCTACAGGGGAAGTCCCAGAGGATTGGAGAATAGTCAATGTTGTTCCTTTGTTTAAGAAGGGTAGCAAGAATAATCCAGGTAATTACAGGTTGGTGAGCCTTATGTCGGTGTTAGGGAAATTATTGAAGAAGATTCTTTGAGACAGGATTTACTCCCACTGGAAATAAGTGTCATATTAGCAAGGGGCAACATGGTTTTGTGAAAGGTTTTGTCGCACTATTTTGATCGGGTTTTTTGAAGAAGTGACAAGGATGATTGATGAAGGTAGAGCAGTGGATCTAGCCTACATAGACTTTAGTAAAGCCTTTGGCAAGGTCCCTCGCGTCAGACTGGTGCAGAAGGTGAAGTCGCATGGGATCAGAAGTGAGTTGGCAAGGTGGATACAGAACAGGTACACAAGTTACTGAAAGTGGCAACACAGGTAAGAAGGTAGTCAAGAAGGCATACGGCATGCTTGCCTTCAATGGCCAGGGCATTAAGTTTAAAAATTCGCAAGTCACGTTGCAGCGTTATAGAACCTTAGTTATACTGCACTTGGAAACAAAAGTGTTCAATTTGGTCACCACACTGCCTGAAGGATGTGGAGGCTTTGGCAAAGGTACAGATAAAACTTACAAGGATGTTGCTTGGTATGGAGGGCATTAGTTATGAGGAGAGATTGGAAAAATTTGGTTTGTTCTCACTAGAATGATGGAGGTTGAGAAGTGACCTGATAGAAGTCTACAAGATTATGATGGGCATGGACCGAGTGGATAGTCAGAAGGTTTTTTCTAGAGTGAAAGAGTCACTTACCAGGGGAAACAGGTTTAAGATGTGAGATGCAAGATTTAAGAAAGATGTACGAGGTAAGAATTTTACAAAGAACAAAGAACAAAACAGCATGGGAAACAGGCCCCTCGGCGCGATGAGCCTGCGCCGCCACCCCAATGTTCCCACCTCCACCTGCAATCCCCGTCCATGTTCATAGATCTATGAATTAAAAACCAAATTTGAGACAATTTAGGGAGAATTTGTTTTGCCAATAAGCCTAAGAGCACATCTTTGGGATGTGGGAGGAAACCGGAGCGCCTGGAGAAAACCCACGCAAGCATGGGGAGAATGCGCAAATTCCCACAGACACAGGCCCAGATCCATGTATCTGCACAGCACAGCAATAGTCACTGAGCAGTCATGCAAATTTGGTCCCCATGGCTGTTCCATGTGTCTGGATGAAAAGCTGATTGTTGAAGGTGAAGACATTGTGGTCCAAGATGAAGCGGATGAGTTGTAAAATTGCATCCAGAAACTGACAGTTGTTGGCATTGAGTACTGAGGCAGTTGCAGCAATACCATTGTCGTGGGGGATGTTGGAAACAGATCATTGTTCGCAGCAAACTACCCAACCTTCAGGAGAACGGTGACCACAATACCACACAACCCTGCCACAGCAACCTCTGCAAGACATGCCGGATCATAGACATGGACGACATAATCAAACGTGAGGATACCATTCATCAGGTGCACGGTACGTACTCTTGCAACTCGGCCAACATTGTCTACCTAATACGTTGCAAGAAAGGATGTCTCGAAGCATGGTACATTGGGGAGACCATGCAGACACTATGACAGTGGATGAATGAGCATCGCTCAACAATCACCAGGCAAAACAGTTCCCTTCCTGTGGGCGAACACTTCAGCAGTCATGGGCATTCGGCCTCCGACCTGTGGGTAAATGTTCTTCAAGGGGGCCTTCGTGACACACGACAGCGCAGAGTTGCTGAGCAGAGACTGATAGCCAAGTTCCGCACACATGAGGACGGTCTTAACAGGGATCTTGGCATCATGTCACACTATCTGTAACCCCCGTAACTTGCCTGGATTAGCAAAAAACCTCACTTACTGTGCTGTCTGGAGAAAATACACAATTCTCTAACCAATGCTCAGGATTCCCTTCACACACATTGTTAGCCACTTTAACACTTGAATAGCAGGTTAGATGTAAGGATTCGCATTCTAATCAGCAATCTGTAACTGTCTGTGTGGATATGAGTGCCTCTGCAGATCAGAACACTGCATTTGCCTGACGAAGGCACAACATAGTGTCGAAAGTTCGCGGATTTACTATCAAATAAATTGGTTGGATTTAAAATTGGTGTTGCAAAACTTTACTGAGTTTACCCCAGTCCAACGCCGGCATCTCTACATCATAGAAACTTATAACATTCTAACAGGGTTAGACAGAATAGATTCAGAAAGAATGCTCTCAATAGTGGAGGAGTCCAGAATTAGGGGTCATAGAGTCATACGTGTTTACAGCATGGAAACAGGCCCTTCAGCCCAACTTGTCCATGCCATTTTTTTTTAAACACCAAAGCTAATCCCAATTGCCTGCATTTGGCCCATATCTCACTATATCCATTTTATCTATGTAACCGTCTAAATGGTTTTTAAAAGACAAAATTGTATCTCCTCTACTACTACCTCTAGCAGTTTGTTCCAGACACTCACCCCTTTTGTGTGAAAAAATTACACCTGGACATTTTTGTATTTCTTCCCTCTCACCTTAAACTTTAGGAACTTTCAAGTGGTTACTGGATAGGCACGTGGAGACTCCAGAATTATAGGGAGGGGATAGCTTGATCTTGGGATTGGATATAGCTCGGCACAACATTGAGGTCCGAAGGCCCTGTACTGTGCTGTAATGTTCTATGTTTCTACGTTAAACCTTTAGTTTTAGATTGTCTACCTTTGGGAAAAAATATCGATTATCTAGCTGATCTATGCCCCTCATTATTTTATAGCCCTCTATGAGTAGAACTGTATGCAATATTCCAACGTGGCCTTACCAATGTCTTGTACAACTTCAACAGGACGTCCCAAGTCCTGTATTCAGTGTTCTGATCAATGAAACCAAACATGCTGAATACTTCTTCACTATTCTGTCCTTCTGTTATTTCACTTTCAAGGAACTATGAATCTATACCCCTCTCTTTGTTTTGCACTCTCCCTAATGCCCTACCATTGACTGAGTAAGCTCTGTCCTCATTCAATCTACCAAAATGCATCACCTCACATTTATTTGAAGATAAGGAGTAAACTTTTTAGAACTCAAATGAGGAGAAATTTCTTCACCCAGTGGGTGGTGAATGTGTGAAATTCACTCCCACAGAAAGTAATTGAGGCGAAAACGTTACCTGATTTCAAGAAATTAGATATAGCTCTTGGGGCTAAAGGGATCGAGGGATTTGGGGGGAAGGGGGGGATTGAATATTGAATTTGATGATCAGCCATGATGAAAATGAATGGCAGAGTAGACTCAAAGGGTTCAATGGCCTACTCCTACTCCATAGAAACATAGTTTCTATGTTTCTAAATCACTAGCTATGGTCTAACTTTCACATGACCATCGGCCAATATAAGAAAGTGCCCTGTGTGCTTTCTTGGCCACTTTACCTGTTTGTCTGCCCCATTTGGGGATTAAATTCCTATCCATGCCAATGCATTGCCTCCAATTCCAATGCCTGCTCTTTTTCATTGACCTGTGATTGGATGTACCAGCTTGTATCAAAGATACAGCAGTTGTCCTATCACCCTGGTTAAATTTAAATCTTCCTGTCGCTATACAAAGGACCAGAATGGAAAGTCACAACTTCCCCCTCCTTGGAACAAAGTTTACAGCACCGAACAAGGCTATTCAGCCCATTCTGGCATTGCCATCCTTTCCTAAATGGCAGTTATTAACTTACAGAAAGAATACTCTTTGTTGTTAGTTCTGTGTTATTTCTGTAACAATTATGTGTGGAATGTGATAACCATTACTGAGTGTAATACATTTCTTTAGTCACAGGTGGCATTTGGGACAATGGAGTGCCTGTAAAGATTGATGGGCTGGGCCACATTCAGGAGATCTTTGTAGAACAAGGAAATAAAGATTCTGTCAAAGAGATCCAAAAACAAACAGCAGCAAGAAGTTTGAATGAAAAATGAGTGATATGTAGGAGTTGAAAGATGGAAATTATGCTTCATAATCGGTGTTAATTTGTGTTTTCTGTTGGAAGAAATTGTCGTATTTGTTTTCGATAATTGATCTTAACATTTCTCCATTGTGGCTGGAGGGCGGAAACACCACAATTTTAGTTGTGAAGGTGATTTGGGTGTGGGTGTTTTGACTGATAAATTTGGAATCCGATTGAGCAACTTGTCCGAGGCAGAATCCTTGCAGGCAATTGCAGCAGCAGCAGTGAGTGAGATAGATCCAGGAGCAGGCTGCATTCTGCACAATGCGGACACATCCGAACTCTCGGCGAGGAAATAACAACTTTTAAACGGCTGACGGCGGAGTTGAAACGTCACCATGTCTCTCACTCTGACTCTGAAGAGAATCTCGAACCTGAGTGGAAAGTATGACAGACAGGTTCACATTACATTCCGGGGTAAGGATCCGCCGTTGCTGCTCTCTCTCTCTCTCTGTCCGCACTTAGACTGTGGCTCTTTGTTGCGGGACAGCTATGTCAGGTCTCGGTGTGAGGGTGAAGCTAAATTAATGTGAGGCTTTTCCTGCCTTGGTAACTGCCAAAACATTCTGCATGTGTAACTCGAATTGTAGCAGTCTGTCCAGGGACAGCAGCGACCATCTTCACTCAGCACCCAGAGTTGTAAGTACACTACTGGCTCCCTGGGTCAAAATTTTGGAACTCCCTCCCTAATAGCACAGTAGGTGTACCTACACCATAGAGACAGCAACGCCCCGCTCACTATCATCTCAGGAGCAATTAGGGTTGGGAAATATGCCCACATCCCATGAGGGAATAAAAACACGCCCGAGCTGACCCTGACCACAATAGGGGTCCTGAGTTATTCTAACACAATGCCAATAAATGGGAATATACTAAGGGGAGTACGTGAAGTGGGAGATCTTAGCGTACAAGTACACAGCTCCTTGTAAGGCAGCAACTCAAATAGACAGGATTGTAAAGAAGATATATGGAATGCTTTCCTTGAGGTTTACAATATAAAATATGTAATACATATATAATACATATATGTTTACATATATAATATGGACAGTGATAGCCTTTTTCCTAGGATGGAGAAAGCTAGCACGAGGGGACACAGCTTTAAATTAAGGGGTATGAGTTATAGGACGGATATCAGAGGTAGGTTCTTTACTCAAAGAGTGATTAGGGAGTGGAATGCCCTGCCTGCAGCTGTTGTAGATGCGCCAAGTTTGGTGGCGTTTAAGAGGTTAATTGATAAGTATATGGAAGAGAAGGGAATGGTTTAGTTTGGAGGGGCATTGCTTTTTATTTTGGTCGGCACAACATCGAAGGCCGAAGGGCCTGTTCTGTGCTGTATTGTTCTATGTTCTAAAAGTAAGAATATGATGTTGGAATTGTATAAAACACAAGTGAGGCCACTAATGGAATATTGTGTGCAGTTCTGGTCACCACATTACACGTGGGTGCAAGTGGTTAGCGCTGCTGCCTCACAGTAAGACTTCTTACTACATTTACCCCAGTCCAACGCTGGCATTTATAGAACATAGAACACAGAACATTACAGTGCAGAACAGGCCCTTCGGCCTTCGATGTTGCGCCGACCAATTAAGAAAAAGCAGTGACCCTCTAACCTAAACCATTCTCTTTTCATCCATAAACTTATCTACTAACATCTTAAACACCACCAAACTTGGCGCATCTACAACTGCAGCAGGTACGGCATTCCATACCCTTACCACCCTTTGGGTAAAGAACCTACCTCTGACATCCATCCTATAACTACCACCCCTTAATTTAAAGCTATGTCCCCTCGTGCTAGCTTTCTCCATCCTAGGAAAAAGGCTATCACTGTCCACCCTATCTAAACCTCTAATCATCTTATATGTTTCAATAAGGTCTCCTCTTAGCCGCCTTCTTTCTAACGAAAACAACCTCAAATCCCTCAGCCTCTCTTCATAAGACCTGCCCTCCATACCAGGCAACATCCTGGTAAACCTCCTCTGTACCCTCTCCAATGCCTCCACATCTTTCTTATAATGTGGGGACCAGAACTGCACACAATACTCCAAGTGCGGTCGCACTAGAGTTTTGTACAGTTGCAACATGACGTTGCGGCTCCGAAATTCAATCCCCCTACCAATAAAAGCTAAGACTCCATATGCCTTCTTAACAACCTTATCGACTTGACTGCCTACTTTCAGGGATCTATGCACATATACACCAAGATCCCTCTGTTCATCAACACTATTAAGAATCCTACCATTAGCCCTATACTCTACACATTTATTATTCCTGCCAAAGTGCATTACCTCACACTTTTCACATTAAACTCCATTTGCCACCTCTCGGCCCAGCTCTGCAACTTGTCCAAGTCTCTCTGCAAACTATAACACCCCTCTTCACTATCTACCACTCCACCGACTTTGTGTCATCCGCAAATTTACTAATCCATCCTTCAATACCCTCATCCAGATCATTTATAAAAATTACAAACAGCAGGGGCCCCAAAACAGATCCCTGAGGTACACCACTTGTATTTCCATATCATGGCCTCACAGTGTCAGGGACCTGGGTTCAATTCCTGGCTTGGGTCACTGCATGGAGTTTGCACATTCTCTCCATGTCTGTTTTGGTTTCCTCCGGATGCTCAGGTTTCCTCCCCCAGTCCAAAGGTATGTGAGTTAAATGGATTGGCTATGCTAAAATGCCCCAGGGAGACTAGCTAGTGTAAATATATGGGGTTATGGAGATAGGTCCATGCGATTGTGGTCAATGCAGACTTGATGGGCCACTCAGCCCCTTCCTCCAGATCATCTATGTAAATGGTAAATAGTTGAGGCCCCAGCACCGATCCCTGGGGCACTCCACTAGTCACCAGCTGCCAATCAGAATAGCACCCATTAATACCTACCCTCTGCTTCCTTTTACACAACCAATCCTCTATCCAGTCTAACACCCTATCCCCAACTCTCTGCACCCTAACTTCAGCAGCAATCTTTTGTGAGGCACCTTATCGAACGCCTTTTGGAAATCCAAAAACACCACATCCACCAGTTCCCCTCTATCTACCGCACCAGTCTCTTCCTCATAAAACTCCAATAAATTCGTCAAGCACGACTTCCCCTTAATGAATCCGTGCTGGGACTGTTTGATCAAACAGTTCATATCCAGGTGCCTCGTTATTTCTGCTTTGATGACAGATTCAAGCAATTTTTCCGACACAGACGTTAAACTAACTGGCCTATAATTCTCTGCCTTCTGTCTCCGACCTTTTTTAAACAGCGGCGTAACATTAGCCATTTTCCAATCTTCCGGCACTTTCCCGGGGTCCAGCGAATTCTGAAAGATAATTACTAGGGCATCCATTATTACCTCTGCCATTTCCTTGAGAACCTTGGGATGCATTCCATCCGGTCCCAGGGACTTATCTACCCTCAGCCCCATTAGCCTATCAAGCACCACCTCTCTAGTGACTGTAATCTCATCAAGGACCTCATCTCCTACCGCCCTTCTATCCTTAATTTTGGGCAAGCTATTTACGTCCTCCTCTGTAAAGATTGACACAAAAAACTTATTTAAGGTCTCCGCCATATCCTTATCATCCACCATTAAACCACCTCTCTCAACCTCCAAGTGTCCAACATTAACTCTGGCCATGCTTCTCTTCTTTATATATTTATAAAAACTTTTACTGTCCTTTTTGATATTTCGAGCTTGCTTAGCCTTATTCTATCTTTCCTTTTTTAATCACGTTCTTTGCTGTTGTTTAAATCTTTCCCAATTGTCCAATCACCCACTATTTTTAGCTGTCCTGATCGCCTCAGCTTTTGATTTAACACTTCTTAATTTTCCTGGAGAATCACAGCTGATTTTCCCTTCTCATACAGTCCTTCTTCACCATTGGAATATATTTTTGCTGAGTACCGTAAAAGATCTCTTTAAAAATCCTCCACTATTCCCCAGCCGTTCTACCAACCAACATACTCCTCCAATCCACAGTCGGTGCCATTGGTGCCACAATGGATGCCAGTGACACCAATTCATTCATGTTTAAATTAGATTTCTATCGTGAAAGTCCAGGAGTGATTTCAGATGGGAGATGTGCTGAATACAGTATGGGAGATGTGACAGGTGAACTTAGACTTGGGTGTTCCCAAAACTCCACTTTGGTGGGGGGTTTCCTCATCCATTGTCTGTTCAATTACAACCCCATTGAACATTAGAGGTAAGAGCAGAGGCAGACCATTCAGCCCATCTCTTCTGCTCCATCATTCAGTCAGATCATGACAGATCTGATTGTCCTTTATTTACACTTTCTTGCCTTTCTGTGACTTCATTATCAATCAACATAATCAATGATGGGTTGGTTGATTCATCTTTTCTTCAAGGAGCTGCTGCAATGCCTCAGATATTTCACTGGATTGTGAACAGTTCCTAATGATGATTAGTTGATGGCTCCTTTACTGTTGTTACCAGGATGGTAGAAGGTGAGCGTGATGAAGCTAGGTCATTTTGCAGTAACTGTTCCTCTCTTCCTATATTGCAGGAAGATAAATTAGACATTCAATTCCTAGATGGGCTGAAGAAACTTGTCATTATTATTGTGTAGAATAACAATGTATTTTTTCATCTATTCCCAGGTTACACACACTTGACCAGAAAAGTGAAATGTGAATATGAAGCTATTTTCAATGAGGTAAGTGTAATGATAAAAGCTTTATCATTCATTGATGTCAGACACAAATCCTAATAAAGAAACATCCATCCCACCCAACTGCTAATTGCCAATTTCATTAACCCAACATGAACACATGGTTCTAACACTCTGTCCTGTTGGAAAATACCAAAACTCATAGCCGATAAATCGACAGGTGATACAAAAAACAAAGAACAATACAACACAGGAAACAGGCCCTTCGGCCCTCCAAGCCTGCACTGATTATGCTTCCATCTAGACTATTCATTTGTATCCCTCCATTCCCATGATGGGGAAATCTGTGGTTGGAGAGCATGTCAATGTGTCCTTCCACAGACAGGAACTGGCTTACACTCTGACAATGTAAATCTAGATTGTTAGGCTATTTCACCAGCAAATACACTCACTGCTCATTTCCCAGTACAAGTCAGCTGCTCAAAATCAGGACGGAGTTCATGGTGTTTCAAAGCAGTTAATGATTGGATAATGCAGAACTTACTGGGACTGGAACTGGGATTGTGAAATAGCAGTCAAAGATCTGAGGCAGCTCTTCAAAAGAAAGACGAATATAGCTACGCATCATGGATTGTATGGGGAAAGGGAGGGTTCAGTGATAACCCCACCCAACAGAGAAATTGCCTTAACCATTTCTCAGGCGAAAGCAGCTGAATTCGCCTTTCTCCTCCCTTCCCACAACATACCTGAGAATCATTGTCGATGGGTGTGATGCTCCACCGACATTTCAATAGCTTGTTTAGAATTAGATTCAGTTTTTCATTTGATACACCACTCTTGATAGTATGGCAGTGACAGAAATTCAGTGATTACCTGGAATCATTGTGAAACTAGGTGTGTTTCTGCTGAAACATGTTTGCAAATTGAGATTCTCAACATAGCTTCAGTTTGAAAATTAGATAAAGATACTGTCATGATCAATAGGGTTATCAGAACATATATGTTCCTCTTGGTATTTAGTAAGTGGGCAACAGCCCTAAATGTGTTGTTTGTGTCCAATGTGAACTGTGTGTGAGCCATTTTATCCTGATCTTTGGCAGGTCCAAATCTATCCCCCAGTTTGGTGCTAGCTTGCTCTCCATCTTGTCTCCAAACACCCACACCCAACTTCCACCCCCACTTCAGGGCAACTGCTACATTCATAGAACATAGAACATTACAGCTCAGAACAGGCCCTTCGGCCCTCCATGTTGCGCCGACCACTTAAGAAAAAGCAATGACCCTCTAACCTAAACCATTCCCTTTTCATCCATAAACCTATCCATGGACCTCTTAAACTCCCCCAAACTTGGCGCATCTACAACTGCAGCAAGCAGGGCATTCCATACCCTTACCACCCTCTGGGTAAAGAACCTACCTCTGACATCTGTCCTAAAACCACCACCCCTTAATTTAAAGCTATGTCCCCTCGTGCTAGCTTTCTCCATCCTAGGAAAAAGGCTTTCACTGTCCACCCTATCTAAACCTCTAATCACCTTATATGTTTCAATAAGGTCTCCTCTTTGCCGCCTCCTTTCTAACGAAAGCAACCTCAAATCCCTCAGCCTCTCTTCATAAGACCTGCCCTCCATACCAGGCAACATCCTGGTAAACCTCCTCTGTACCCTCTCCAATGCCTCCACATCTTTCTTATAATGCGGGGACCAGAACTGTACACAATACTCCAAGTGCGCCCACACTAGAGTTCTGTACAGTTGCAACATGACGTTGCGGCTCCGAAATTCAATCCCCCTACCAATAAAAGCTAAGACACCGTATGCCTTCTTAACAACCTTATCGACTTGATTGCCAACTTTCAGGGATCTATGCACATATACACCAAGATCCCTCTGTTCATCAACACTATTAAGAGTCCTTCCTCAAATAATCCCATAACAATGTGTACTTCTATTTGGCCATTCACACATTCTGATCACTTAATGGACAATTTTAGCATCTTTCTCAGCCTTCATCATCACCATTTATATTTCCTTTATCCAGTTACAGTGCCCCCCACCCTCATAATATAAGGCTCATCTGATTTTCTTTGCACATAGCTCAGAAGAAGAGTCACTCAGACTCAAAACATTGGCTCTATTCTCTCTCCACAGATGCTGTCACATCTGCTGAGATTTTCCAGCATTTTCTGTTTTTGTTTAAATTCCAGCATCTGCAGTATTTTGCCTTTGTCTTAGTGCTAGCCAGCTTTAAACTGAATCTCATAGAAACACAGAAACTAGAAGCAGGAATAAGCCACTCGGCCTTTCACACCTGCTTTGCCATTCATTTCAATATCCTGATGCCCTCTTTGTCCCCATAGAACCAAGGACTATATCTAATTTCTTCTTGAAATCACACAATGTTTGGCCCCAATTACATTCTGTGGAAGTGAATTCCACACATTCAGCAGACTCTGGGTGAAGAAATTTCTTCTCACCTCAGTTCTAAAAGGTTTACCCCTTATCCTCAAGCTATAATCGCTAGTTCTGGACTCCCCACAATTGGGAACATTCTTTCTGAATCTACCCTGTCTAACCCTGTTATAATTTTATAAGTTTCTAGGAGATGCCTTCTCAATCTTCTAACCTCCAGTGAATATAATCCTTACCAAATTAGTCTGTCCTCATATGACAGACCTGCCATCCCAGGAATCAGCCTGGGAAACCTTCACTGCACTTCCAGTATAGCAAGGACATCCTTCTTCAGATAAGGGCACAAGACTGCACAAAATATTCCAGGTGTGGTCTCACCAACATCATATACAACTGCAGCAAAAATCCTCTTGTTATGAAGGCCAACATTCCATTTGCCTTTACCATCTGCTGTATCTGCATGTTTACTCTCAGCGACCGATGCATGAAAAAGCTAAGGTCTTGTTGAGCATTCACCTCTCTCAATTTACTCTCCTTTAAGTAATAATGTCTTCTGATTATTGCTACCAAAATGGATAACCTCACATTTATCCACATTATACTGCATCTGGTATTCCCCCTCACAGAGCATGTCCAAATCACACTGAAGCATCCCTATATCCTCCTCATAGCCTACCTTCCCACCCAACTTTGTACCGTCTGCAAATTTGGAGTTCCCTCTTCCAGATCATTAATATATAATGTGAACAGTTGAGGTCTATAGAACCATAGAGAATTACAGCTTAAAAACAGGCCTTTTGGCCCTCCTTGTGTTGCCGAACCACTTTTTTTTTTGCCTAGTCCCACTGACCTGCACTTGGACCAAATCTCTCCACACCCCTCTCATCCATGAACCTGTCCAAGTTTCTCTTAAATATCAAAAGTGACACTGCATTTACCACTTTATCTGGCAGCTCATTCCACACTCTCACCATTCTCTGCATGAAGAAGCCTCTCCCTAATATTCCTTTTAAACTTTTCCCCTTTCACCCTTAACCCATGCCTTCTAGTTTTTTTTCTCCCCTAGCCTCAGTGGAAAAAGCCTAAAGAACAAAGAACAACACAGCACGGGAAACAGGCCCTTCGGCCCAACGAGCCCGCGCCGCCGTCCTAACGTCTTAATGACATATAGAGACCAATATAGGGACAATTTGTTACCCAATCAGCCTAAGAGCACATTTTTGGGATGTGGGAGGAAACCGGAGCACCCGGAGAAAACCCACGCAACCACGGGGAGAACGCGCAAACTCCCGCAGACACAGGCCCAAATCCATGTGTCTGCACAGCAACAGCGATAGTCTCTGAGCTGTCATGTTGCCCATCTGATGGTCCAGTTTAAGCATACACTAACGACGTGAAGCACTAGGCCACTCCTGAAGTAACATCCAGGAGCAGCCCTCGCACGACCTGCCGAATGCATGCACCTTGTTGGTCAACAAGGTGGACCGAACAGCCTGTGGAAACAATTAAAGTATTTAAACAGTCCTCCTATATCCCTCTATCTGCAGACCGCTCATGTGGCTGTCCAAGAGACCCTTAAACAACCCTAGCGTGCCTGCTCCCACCACCTTACTCGGTAGTGCATTCCACACCCCCACTACCCTTTGTGTGAAAAAATGCCCTCTAATATTAGTCTTATACATAGCCCCCCTCACCCTAAGGCCGTGACCCCTCGTTCTATCCGAATCTAATGGTGGAAAAAGCTTACCACCATTTACTCTATCTATACCCCTCATAATCTTATATACCTCTAATAGATCCCCTCTCAGCCGACGTCTTTCAAGGGAAAACAACCCCAGTGCGTTCAACCTTTCCTCGTAAGACAGCCCTTCCATACCAGGCAGCATCCTGGTAAATCTCCTCTGCACTCTCTCCAGGGACTCCACATCCTTCCGGTAGTACGGCGACCAGAACTGGACGCAGTACTCCAAGTGAGGCCTAACCAACGTTCTATACACTTGCAACATCAAACTCCTACTCTTGTTTTCTATACCCCTTCCTATGAAGGCTAACATACCATACGCTTTCTTTATCACTTTTTCCACCTGTACTGACACCTTCAGAGACCTGTGAACCTGTACCCCCAGGTCTCTCTGTGTCTCTATACTCCGGATAGTTTTACCTTTTATCCTATAACTCCCCTCTACATTATTCCGGCCAAAATGCATCAACTTGCATTTATCCGGATTAAATTCCATTTGCCATCTATCTGCCCAATCTACCAGCCTATCTATGTCCTATTGTATTGCCTGGCACTGCTCCTCAGTCCCCGCCAATCCAAGTATCTTAGTGTCATCAGCAAATTTGCTGATCACACCACCTACCCCCTCTTCCAAGTCATTTATATAAATCACAAATAGAAGAGGTCCTAGTACTGAGCCCTGTGGCACACCACTAGTGACTGACCTCCAGTTGGAAAAAGAGCCTTCCACTAATACCTGCTGTCTCCTCCTCCCAAGCCAGTTCTCAACCCTACTTGCATTCACTCTATCTATACCCATCAAAATCTTATACACCTCTATCAAATCTCCCCTCATTCTTCTACGCTCCAGGGAATAAAGTCCTAATCTATTCAATCTCTCTCTGTAATTCAGCTTCTCAAGTCCCAGCAACATTCTTGTGAACCTTCTCTGCACTCTTTCAACTTTATTTACATCCTTGCTGTAACTAGGCGACCAAAACTGTACACAATACTCTAAATTCGGCCCCACCAATGCCTTATATAATCTTACCGTAACACTCCAACTTTTACACTCAAAGAACAAAGAACAAAACAGTACGGGAAACAGGTCCTTTGGCCCAACGAGCCCACGCCGCCACCTCGATGTTCCCACTTCTACCCATGATCCCTGTCTATGTTTATAGATCTATGCATTGGAACCAAATTTGAGACAATTTAGGGAGAATTTGTTTTGCCAATCAGCCTAAGAGCACATCTTTGGGATGTGGGAGGAAACCGGAACATCCGGAGAAAACCCACACAAGCACGGGGTTCAAATTCCCACAGACACAGGCCCAAATCCATGTATCTGCACAGCACAGCGATAGTCACTGAGCTGTCGTGTCGTCCATCAAATGGTCCAGGTCAAGCGTACACTAACGATGTGAAGCACTAGGATACTCTCGAAAAATCCAAGAACAGCCCTCTCACAACCCATCGCGTGTATGTCCCTTGTTAGACAACAAGGTGGACCAAAGTAACTGTCGGATAAAACAAATACATCAATATCATTGATAATTTGCACACTTCCCAGGGAACTCCCAAGGCTCATGATCCCTATTTTAAATCAGTTTTCTATATCCCTCCATCCCCATCCTGTTCATGTGCCCATCTAAGTGTCTCTTAAATAACTCCAGAGTGCCTGCCTCCACCACTTTACTTAGCAGTGCGTTCCATACCCCCACCACCCTCTATGTGAAAAAACTCCCTCTCGCATCCATATTATACCTTACCCCCCTCACCCTAAGCCGGTGACCCCTCGTGCTATTTGAGTCCATCCTAGGAAAAAGCTTAACCCTGTTTACTCTATCTATACCCCTCATAATCTTGTACACCTTTACTAGATCTCATCTAAGTCTACGTCTTTCCAAGGAAAACAGCCCCAATTTTTCTAACCTCTCCTCGTAACTCAGACCTTCCATACCAGGCAACTTCGTGGTAAACCTCCTCTGCACTTTGGAGAGAGTCTCCACGTCCTTCCGGTAGTAAGGCGACCAGAACTGGACGCAGTATTCCAAATGAGGTCTAACCAATGTTTTATACAACTGCAACATTAAAGGCCAGTTCTTATACTCTATAACCCTTCCTATAAAGGCTAGCATACCATATGCTTTCTTCACAACCTTCTCTACCTGCTCTGCCACCTTCAGAGACTTGTGCACCTGCACCCCCAGGTCCCTCTGCGTTTCTATACTCTTAATAGGTCTACCCTTTATCATATACCTCCCCCTTACATTCTTTCTCCCGAAATGCATCACCTCACATTTATCAGGATTGAATTCTATCTGCCCAAGCTACCAGCCTATCTATGTCCTGCTGTATTGCCTAACAATGCTCCTCACTATCCGCAAGTCCAGCCATCTTTGTATCTCTGCAAACTTGTGATCACTCCACTTACTCCCTCTTCCAAGTCATTTATATATATTACAAATAGAAGAGGTCCCAGTACCGAGCCCTGCAGCACACCACAACTAACCGACCTCCAGCTAGAAAAACACCCTTCCACTATTACTCTCTGTCTCCTATTACTAAGCCAGTTACTTATCCATCTAGCTAGCTGTCCTTGTATCCCATGAGCCTTGACCTTTTCAACTAACCTCCCATGAGGGACTTTGTCAAACGCCTTACTGAAATCCATACAGACGACATCAACAGCTTACCCTTCATCGACCCTCTTTGTCACCTCCTCAAAAAATTCTACCAGATTTGTAAGGCACCATCTCCCCTTAACAAAGCCATGCTGCGTATCCCTAATCAGATCACGATGCTCTAAGTGCCTATACATCTTATCTCTAAGAATCCCCTTCAACAGCTTTCCTACCACTGACGTCAAACTCACCGGCCTATAATTTCCAGGGATATCCCTACTACCCTTTTTAAACAACGGTACAACATTAGCTATTCTCCAGTCCTCTGGGACCAAAGAAGAGATGAAGATTTGTGTCAGAGGCCCAGCAATTTCACTTCGCGCCTCCATGGGATAAATGCCATAAGGCCCCGGAGATTTATCAGTTTTAATGTTACTTAAAGGCTCTAACACTTCTTCCCTTGGTATGGATATTTCCCTCAACTGGTCTATAGCTCCCTCAGAGATAGGACCGGTCAACAAGCCCCTCTCCTTCGTGAATACTGATGCAAAGTATTCATTCAGGATCTCCTCCATTCCCTCAGGCTCTAAGCACAGTTCCTCTCCTCTGTCCCTAAAAGGTCCGTTTTTTTTTCCCCTAACCACTTTTTCCTAACATAGGAGTAAAAAGCCTTTGGATTTTCCTTAATCCTATCTGCCAAAACCATTTCATGCCCCCTTTTTGCCCTTCTAACTCCCCATTTGAGCTCCTTCCTACTCTCTGTATTCCTCCAACGCTGTCTCTGTTCCCAGCTGCTTTGACCTATCATACGCCTCTCTTTTCTTCCTAACCAAGTCCTCAATGTCCCTAGTAATCCACAGCTCTCTAATCCTACCTTTCCCATCCTTCCTTTTAGCCAGCACTTGGCTTTCTTGCAACATTTTCAGTATTCCCTTGAAAGAATCTCGCATGCCTAGTGTTGACTTTCCCTCGAACAACCGTTCCCAATTGGTTTCCATAAGTTCCTGCTTAATCCGACTGTAGTTAGCCTTCCTCCAAATCAACACCCTCCCCCTAGGGCAACAAGCATCGTTTTCCATCTGTATCCCAAAGTAGACAATTGTGGTCACTGTTAGCCACATGTTTCCCTACTACAACCTCAACCACCTGACCTGGCTCATTGCTCAGAACTAAATACAATATAGCCCCCTCTCTAGTTGAACTAGCCACATACTGTTCCAATGATCCTTCCAGTACATATTTTACAAATTCCTCCCTGTCCGAACCCCCAGTTCTACGTACCGTCCAATCCACCCCAGGGAGATTAAAATCTCCCACTATAACGACTCTGTTCTTTCTGTACCTATCCAAAATGTCAACAAATTCTCCCTAAATTGTCTCAAATTTGATTTTTAATCCATAGATCTAAACATAGACAGGGATCACGGGTAGAGGTGGGAACATTGGGATGGTGGCGCGGGCACGTTGGGCCGAAGGGCCTGTTTCCCGTGCTGTTTTGTTCTTTGTTCTTTATTTATATGCCTTCTTCCACTGCCGGCCGGTTGTTGGGTGGCCTATAATACACCCCTAGCATAGTAATTGTCCCCTTCCTATTCCTCAACTCCACCCATAGCGACTCAACTCCTAACTCCTCTATATTGTCCTCCCTCTGTACCACTGTATGCTGTCCCTAACTAACAACGCCACTCCCCCACCTCTTCTGGACTCTCCTCTGTCACACCTGAAACACTTATATCTAGGAATACTCAGCTGCCACTGCTCCCCTTCCTTTAACCATGTCTCCATCACTGCAACCACATCCAAGTTCCTCACAAACATTAAGGTCCTAAGTTGATCTGTTTTTCCTGTTACGCTCCTTGCATTGAGACAGACACACTCCAGACCTCCAAGCCCACTCAGAACCTCCTTCTCCCTGGTGTATTTCCTCTCATCCAAGCTTACTCTATCTCCCATTTCATTCTCTACTGAACTGTCGGTCTCAGCCCCTCCCCACCTTAGTTTAAATCCTGCTGAAACACTCCAGCTAACCTCCCAGCTAAGATATTCATGCCCTTCTCATTTAAGTGTTCCCCGTCCCTTTCTATACAGGTGCCCTTCTTTCACAAAGACTTCCCAGTTATCCACAAATATGAAACCCTCTGCCCTACACCAATCCTTCAGCCATGCATTCAGCTGTAGGATCTCATTTCTCCTGGCCCTGGTAGCAGCCTTGAGATTGCCACCCTGGTGGCCCTGCTCTTCAGCCTATTCCCCCAATTCCCTACTCCCTCGAAATGGGTCATAGCACAGATCCCTGCAGAACTCTACAACTTACTGATAGCCAATTAGAAAAAAACCCACAAATGCCAACTTTCTACTTTCTATTCATTGCTTCCTAGAAAATCACAGTTTTTCAACACAGAAACAGACCTTTTCCCCATGTCCAGCTCTGGTCGCCACATTATAGAAAGGATGTGATTGCACTGGATGGGATGCAGGGGAGATTCACCAAGATGCTGACTGGTGTGGAAATTTTAAGTTATGAAGAGATCTTGGGTAGACTTGGATTGTTTTTGTTGGAGCAGAGAAGGCTAAAGGGCAACCTGATCGAGGTGTTCAAGGAGCAGCCTTTCCTCTTAATTGAAGGGTTAGTCATGAGGAACATAGGTAAAGGTCTGGGGGGATGTGAGAAAAAACCTTTTTACCTAGAGGGTGGTGACGGTCTGGAATGCACTGCTGGGGATGGTGGTAAAGACGGGTTGCCTCACATCCTTTAAAAATATTTGGATCAGCACTTGGCACATCACAACATTCAGGGTTATGGGCTGGCAGATTAGATGAGGTGGGAGTTCAGGCATTTCTCAAGTGTTGGTGTGGACTTGATAGGCCAAAGTACCTCTTCTGCGCTGTATGGTACTATGATCCTATATTGCTTTAGGCCTGGAGTCACATGTAGGCCAGACAGGTAAGATGAAAGATTTCCTTCCCTAAGGGATGTTAGTGAACAAGATGAGTTTGTACAGCAA